>CM074279.1:23037669-23452669 GCA_037194245.1 Opsariichthys bidens | reverse complement strand
CTAATGAACCTTATTGTAAAGTGATACTGCAATATCTTATATCTAATAACTATTTTTCTCTGTCTATATCATTCACTCTGATAAGCAGTTTAAAACAGTGCATTGACAGCGCTGTCTGCCAATACACTGTAAAATATTTTAATGATTTATCATCACAACTTTTCACAAATCTTTTGTCACATCAGCTTAGGTTTACAGAGGTTGTTCAGATAACATAATATTTTGAGTTTGTATCAACTCAACTCTTTTTTTTTTGTTTAAATATATATATATATATATATATATATATATATATGTAGAGAGAGACTGGTTGAAGTGTTCTGATTAATCTTTAAATAATAAGTAAATAATAAGTCTAAGTTTTCAGCAATTAGCAGTTACTGATTGTGTGTCCATAAAGAGAAGAGAACAATTTGTGCATGTGCAGCCTAATGCCACTATACATTATTCGTCAATTTTATCTGTTTGTTAGTAATGGAATCCAGGGAACAGCAGAGAGATTGTTCTGTCACCCCACTCTGACACATGAGTAAAGGTCTACTGTCTCACACATGGAGAAGCAGGTACATGTACACACAGGGGGGTGAGGTGACTGGTGATGGGACGATGGCAGGAGGGAAGGGGTTGTGTCAGGAGTTTCATTTTGGAGATTTCCAGCAGGAAGCTTTCCATGGTGCAGCCACGGAGACTGCATGAATGTGAACAGAAACACACTTTTTCACATACAGACCTATAACGATCGGATATTTGCTGCAGGGTAATGGATGAGACACACGAGCATGAATCAATTTGCAGACCTCATTTATGCTGACATTTACACTGTTTCATAAAATATTTAATCAAACCACTAACCTTAAGTATTAAAACATCCCAATGTAACTTGTCCTGCATTGTTTATGCTATGGACATGTTCAGTATAGGTGTGCAATTGTTGTTATTCCATGCGATTTGTGACTATAAAATTGGCACACACAAAAAAAGAAACCTACAAATCCTGAGACTGGACAGGAGCCTGAAACAGATGGGCTCTTTTGACTTTGGCCAGTAAAAAAACAACACAGAACATTCAAGCAACCAAACAGCAACGGACTATACTACTCAGAACCCCATAGCATTTGCATAGCAATCTCCAGGTAACCACCCAGACAGAAAGGGACCACATTTTGAATAAAATGAATTCCGTCATGATAGCTCTCGAAAGTGTCCCTCTTGGTTGAAATCGCAAGTACCTGCAACATTTGAGAAGTGAGGGTGGCTCTGAAAAAGTGAGGGTTCGCTAAAGATTAAAATACGCCTGCATACTGGCACACTTCGAGCACTGATTAAGACATGTTAAAGTCAGTAATAAGTGAATCAGATGTTTTAATCAGATCTTCAGAGATTTAATGTCTTTTATCTTCAGTTGATTTCATCTAAGGCTGTGGCTAAAGTCAGTTGTACTTCTTGTGTTTCTCTTTTCTTCATTGATTCTGCTTGTTAACAGCAGGTGTTCATCATTAATGTTCAATCATCACTTAATTAATTGCTTAATTATCTAATTGACTTTAACTCTGCTTTAGTGTTACTTTAACACTATTTAGAGACAGACCAAATGTTCTCTGAGCAGAGTTGATTTAACTCTGGGGATTTTGCTGTGTATTAATAATAAAAGATTTAATTTGCACAATAATTACAAATGTACTATATAATTATTGATCAAATTAAGATTAAGGTTCAATTAAATTAATAATAGTACTTAAGACACTTTAGCAGATTTTGTTTTCATTGTACACAGTCAAGCTGCAAACAAATATGAATGCCCAATTTGTCATCGTGCCAATAAAATACACTAAATTGAAAACTGAAATTGGATTTAGAGTGAGAAGGATTAAAGACTGAAGATGTCAGAGAGTATTCACAGATATTTAAGCACTGCTGTGTGGTCGTAGGTGGGCACTGAACCACCTTTATCTCTCCACCAATCAGACACGAGCGGTTGCAGGAGTCCCTCTGGGCCGAGGAGCTCTCTCTCTCTCTCCATCAGACGTGTCTGTTAGTTTTCCTGCTGGTTCACTTGCAGCGGCTGATTGATATTCCAAAGCCGTTCGCTCCAAACGCACCAAACACTAAAGCTCTCCATGACACCAGTGCCCTCTCAGCTCATGAACAACAGAAAGCAGATAGACACCGGAAAAGACCCCCTGTCAGAGAGAGAGAGAGAGAGAGAGACAGAGAGAGAGAGAGAGAGAGAAAGAGAGAGAGAGAACCCTTGCAAAGAAAACAATCTCCTCCACTTTGGTTTGTTTTAAGAGTCCAGGGGACAGAAAAATCAATAACAGAAGCCACTGAGACACGGAGAGAGGGAGGAAGATGAGAAAAGGGGAGGAGGAGAGGGAGGGAAAGATGGTGGGGGCGAGACAAGAGAAATTAAAATGTTGAAATTCACTGCAAACCCTATTATCATGGACATCATGAGAACAGCAGCTACAGAGCCATCTGCACATAATTACCAGGTGCCGTTGTCAACGGACACCTCGGTCTTACGGTTTGCAGATCTACAGACATTTTATTTTCATCTGCTATCTAAAATAAAATAAAAAATGTGTACAATTATTATTCAATACTGTCCAAGGTTTGAGGTCAATAAGGTGAACAAGATGTAAAATAAGTCTCTGGTGTCCCCAGAATGTGTCTTGTAAAGTTTCAGCTCAAAATACCCCACAGATCATTTATTAAAGCTTGTCAAATTTGCGCCGATTTGGGTGTGAAAAAAACGCCATTTTTGTGTGTGTCCCTTTAAAAGCAAATAAGCTGCTGCTCCTGGCCTGCTTTCCAGAAGAGAACGGAGCTTTAACAGCTCACACTTCAGTTGCTCAACAACAACAAAGCTGGAGAATCTCACGCTGCCAAAATGACAATCGTAAATAATGGCGTTCATCCTAACGGAGAGACTCGGGAAGAAGTTACAACTTTTAGAATGCAACTGGACGTTTCTGAATTAGTGAGTAAATTTATGTAGTTGATGTGGAGTCGATTCAACTCATCGACTAGCATGTGCCATCAAGTTAATCTTTTGAGCAAATCCAGCGTTGTATTGAGCCTCGTTTGTGAAGCAGTCCGCCGTAATATGATATGGCAACAACACTCTACTACAACAACGCTTCCTCTTCTCTAAATGAATAAATTATGATGTCCACAAAAATATTAAGCAGTACAGCTGTTTTGCGACACTCAAAATAAATATTTCTTGACCAGCAGATCAACATTATGAAGGATCATGTGACACTAAAGACTGGGGTAACGTTAGTGAAAATTCAGCTTTGCATCACAGGAATAAAATACATTTTAAATATATTAAAATAGAACTATTATTTAAATTATTTAAATTTATCTATTATTTAAATTTCAAAATATTAATGTTTTAATGTATTTTTTATCAAATCAATGTAGCCTTACCAAGCATAGGAGACTTCAAAAAAATCACAACAACCCCTTGTGTGATTTAATTGCTGAGAATATTGTTCAGAATAAAATGTTCAGTATAAACCTCAAAACTATAGCTGTGGTCAACTAAATTAATTAATCCTTAGTTTTAACCTCATGCAAAATGTTTAATATACACTGAATTTGCCAAAGTTCAAGGTTTTGAATTTTTAAAAGACTTTTGTTGAAGCCTTGTACAGTAGAAGCAATCACTTCTTATTACTTTCAGCCAGATAGAAATTTTGATTTCAAGATCTTCACACATTTCCTGTACTTTCACTAATTTATATGCAACCTTTAAAAAACTGCTATGCCATATTTTGATTGAGATTTTTTTCTCTAGCAGTCTATTATTGTGATCTGATCTAATTCAGACTGACCCAGATGTGGTTGGACGTTGTACATTTCGGTCAAGCGCTCTCTTCCCGTCTCTGTTGAAAAGCTGCAAATTGGACCAAAGCAGACTTCTGACAACACAAGACTACAAAACTTAACATTGAGACTGACTTATGAAACTCAGAATATACACAAACAAGCAAACAAATTAGAAAGTAGACAGTGTGAATTATTGCAGTCAGTTCAGCGCAATTAACGTAAGAAATATTTACAGAATAATTAGCTCAAAACATTTGTGCTACTGCTTTTCAATTTTATTATTGGTTATTTTAGCCATTACAGGCAAGAGTGGACAGGAAATATATGAATTTACATTATTTATGACCCTAGACAAGTTCAATTAGGCCTAAATGATCAAAACATGAGGAAAATGTTTTATATTTTTAAAATATTATAAATGTGAAGGAAAAACTTCACATTTATAATATGAAAAACTATTTGCAAACTAAAGTTGGCAAAGGTATTTATCTGGTAAAATTATTTAGCAAAAAAAAAATGCATATAAAAAAGCATACATTGACTACAACATAATAAAGTATTAATAATTTGTTGGTTCTCTCTTGTTTTTGCATGTGTTTATAATTTATTTGCATGAAAGCCTGACCAAAAATTATATCCATACAATTTGGCACATTTCATAATGTTATCACAAATAAAAGAACTGACCTAAAGAGCAACTAGTAATAAGTTTACAAAATCTTTAACAAATGTTTAATCATATTTGAAATAAAGCATGGAGATATCTATTTTCCTTTAGGCAAGACATCACTTTTGGCCACTACTGTATATCAGCGTCATATTTATATTTTATAACACCCCATTTTTTACATGCAGTGTTCCACTCGACATTCATGCCTGTGCATCTGATGTTGACAAAAGGATAACAAAGTCACTATGACCGATTTAAGGGTGCTGATGTGCCAAACAAACAGCTAAATACCTGTTCGAACTAATTGACCACGTGTAACGCAGTTAACAGTGCTGAAATAAGGAGGATTACAGCATTTCACAGCATTCAATAAACAGAAATCTGTGTTAATGAAGAACAAATGTCACTCCGAATCAACACCTCTTATTAACTGAGCAAAACTATCATCACACATAGAGCATTTTAACATTATCACATTTGACATTTTTTAACCAAGATCATCGTTAAAGGATTAGTTCACTTCAGAATTAAAATTTCCTAATAATTTACTCACCCCTATGTCATCCAAGATGTTTATGACTTTCTTCCGTCGAAAAGAGGTTTTTGAGGAAAGCGTTCCAGGATTTTTCACCAGGGTTCAATGGGTTCAAATTGCAGTTTCAATGCAGTTTCAAAGGGCTCTACACAATTCCAGCTGAAGAAATGAGGGTTTTGTCAAGTGAAACGATTGGTCATTTAAAAAAAAAAAAAAAAAAAAAACGCATATACTTTTAACCGGAAATGCTCGTCTTGCCTTGCTCTGCAATGCGCCACCTATTACGTATTCACGTTGGAAAGGACACGTGCGATATAAGCATGTGATGTTGTACACCATCTGCAGTTTAAAAAATAAGCTCAGAATCGATTCAAGAGAGAATAGAGGTACTTTTGGAAAATATCAGAATTGAGCCATAAATTGTATCGTGTATCAAGAACCAATGTACGTCCCAGCCCTACTTCTGAAACTTGGGCTGTGCAATTGACTCTTCACAAAACCCGCCCCCTGTTGCTATGCCCGACAACCCATGCTCTCTCACACCACACATCATGTTCTGCCGCAGTGAAAAACACATCAAGGAGCAAAGAGGCCACTGACAATGTATGAAAGTTTTATATTTAAAATATTGTCTTTTTTAAAAAAAAAAAGTTGTAACACTAAATACTCTATAGTGGCTCCTTAATATGTCGAGACAGACCCTTCGAACGCTCGTGAACCGATCTTCTCTTCATACTAGTTCATTTATAGCATCAAGTAAACATGAATATACATCAGAAGGAATGTTGTTTCAACCGCGGAAAGACGCGAGTACACACAATAATTCAAGTTAACCAACGTTAATATGCTATAGGCTACTCCCTGACGGCTTTGTCGGAGAAGATGGCGGATTCTGCGCTATGATTGGTTAGATCGCCTGTCAATCAAACTGTTTGCGAAGAGTCAATTAATCGTATTTTTGATTTCAGTTTCGATATTGGCTTCCAACGATTACAAATACAAGATAATCGATGTAAAATGATTACCATAACGCTGCCGCATTCTGTCCAGCGCACTTTCCTTTCCTTCACAGCAGTGCGCTTTCCTTCCACCCAAACCCAAACTTAACATCAGCAATAAGGCCCCGATCACACAGAAACGCACTGTGGTTAGTGTAGTCCTGTTAAAGTCCTCTCACTGCAAAAAAACGCGTTCTGTGTGATCAGGGTGATCAGACAGAAGTAATAAGAGTGATATAAAATGCAGTCTACTGTTGCTAAACTGTGGGACGTGCTTGATATTAAACAGTGCTATTAAAAGCGCATGAAGCCGGCGAAAGAGACTCTATTCCCAAGGCAGCCTCCTGTGCTCGTGCTCCAAGCCGGGGCAGAACGCCCACAAGCAATTATCTGCTGGAGATAACCGCCTAAACTGTCAAATAACCTACACACAAATATATCGAAATGCCTTTTTTGTAAGTATTTTCGTAAACACAGTCAGATGTCTTCAGTGAACACTGAGTACTAAGTGCTGTAACAGTAGGAGTATGTTGGGTCCGTGCAGCTCTTAAAGTGACAGCAGCCAACATTAATGACTGCTGCGGTCATTGTGAATCTCACAAGAAAAGACAGAGATAAAATAACTCACTGCTCTTGAATGAATAACTTTTGTAGTTTTAAATAAGTATTAGCCTATATTTAATTTATACAGCAGTTATTTTACATTTGATTACTTTATTCAATTCTATTCAAAACCTAAGGCACTGTTTATTTGATTTCATTTGTATTTATGTTCTGTTGTATTTTTATTTTATTTTTTTGTCGGTTTTGTTTGTAATTAGTTTCTTTGTTCTCATTTTATTGTTGACGGCCTTCTGTAGCTGTTTTGAGGACTTTATACTTACAATAATATTTACATGTTTTTGCTGAAGTATGGATAATTGTGAAATTTCACTGACATTTAAAATGACTCATTTCATGAAATAAGACTTTGACCATATCATCCAACAATAACCATGTTAAATAATCGTGATTTCAATATTGACCAAAATAATTATGATTTTTGACATAATCGAGCAGCCCCGAAGCTACCAAGAGTTCAAATATGAAGTATCATAACTACGTTACCACATCCCTACATCTATGAGATTGAACCATATATGCATATATATATATATATATATATATATATATATATATATATATGCAACTGTGTTGATAGAAAAAAAAAAACTAGATACATTTCTAGTTTCAACATTATTTGTTCTTCAGATGTTTTTCACAAAATAGTGGATTACTTGACATTTAATATTTTGGATTTCTTCTTCATTTGTGTATTTATTTCACCAGGGGGAAAAAAGATCCAAATAAAATAATATTGATAATGAATTGGAATGACCCTATCTGTGAATGAAATTCTACTGCACATTATACACTGAATACTATACATTCAGACTACTATACATGCTATTATTTCAAATAAAACAGTGGATAACCACTAAAAAATGTAAGCATAATGCAATGCTAACCATTTTTAAATGGTAGGATCACCGTGAGTTTGCCAAGCAAGACATGTTCCTTCTTCTCCATGCAAAGGGCAGGAGATTTAGAGAGAAATGAGAGGTCACTGTCGACACTAAAAGCTCAAGATTGATTGTTCATTTAAGACTCGGACTGAACAAAGTGTGCATTAACAAGAGATGTAATTTCAACTCGATTCGCAGAGATAATGAACGCAAATCACATTAAACACCCCTGCAGTCTCTCTTCTCTCATCTTCCACCAGATATCTGACTAATATGACAGTAAATAGGGACGTCCACTGCTGGCCATCTTAATTTGATTAGAAAAACATCCTCATACACACATGAACCCGTACAAGCGCACACACATACTCACTCCATTTATCCAGTGGTAATTTGCTTTCACTTGCTATCAGCCAGAACAAATCATTCTGTCTCAGGAAAACATTTGCAAGAAGTGCAAGAGAAACATGAGGCTAATTGGGGAAGAACAGCATTAGGACGCAGCAGGACGCCTGTTACCGGACGCTGCGGATAAATCTGCCTGGATTACACCCGCATGGCTGGTCAACCGCTGACCGTCAGGGGATCAAGGTTTGAGTGGATTACAACTGGACACAGCGGCCTTCAAATCCGCTTCAGCACTTCAATATCCTATCAAGATAAAACTACAAGAGGGTCTGTGATGGAGATTTGGGGGCGATCTGAGCCCCTGTGTGTGTGTGTAGTACTGTTTTAAAAGGATGTATTTCTGATCAAATGCTTGATTCATTATAAGTTATAACTTGATTATTTGTTTATTGTCAACTCATTTATTTTTATTTCAATCATCTTGATGATTATCAAACTGACTTTTGTAACTTTATCAAACAGGAACCAACTTATACTGCAAAACACCACAGCGATTCATCAAATCCACCACTAATACTCACTAATGTTTGTGCTGTTTATTTCATGACATCCCTCCAAACTGATGTCACTTCCTGTAAAAAATAAATAAATGAATAAATAAAAAATGTAAAAGAAAGTAAAAATTAAGAGACACCTGGAGTTTTTCATGTTAAAACTTAATTAAAATTATGCTTGCGACATTTTCATTAAAGAAACTAAACAAAATACTAAAAATATATACAGTACTGTGCAAAAGTTTTAGGCAGGTGTGAAAAAATGCTGTAAAGTAAGAATGCTTCAGATACTTATCCATCATGCAATACCATCAGGGAGGCATCTGATTGGCCCCAAATTTATTCTGCAGCATGACAACGACCCCAAACATACAGCGAAAGTCATTAAGAACTATCTAAGTGATGGTATGGCCCCCACAGAGCCCTGATCTCAACATCATCGAGTCTGTCTGGGATTACATGAAGAGAGAGAAGCAACTGAGGCTGCCTAAATCCACAGAGGAACTGTGGTTAGTTCTCCAAGATGTTTGGGCCAACCTACCTGCCGAGTTCCTTCAAAAACTGTGTGCAAGTGTACCTAGAAGAATTGATGCTGTTTTGAAGGCAAAGGGTGGTCACACCAAATATTGATTTGATGTAGATTTTTCTTCTGTTCACTCACTTTGCATTTTGTTAATTGATAAATATAAACTATTAACATGTCTATTTTTGAAAGCATTCTTACTTTACAGCATTTTTTCACACCTGCCTAAAACTTTTGCACAGTACTGTATATATATTTTTTTCCACGTTAATAAGTACAAAAATGTATATATATATATAAAAAAAAACAATAACCCCTCACAGCAAAGAAGTGAAATTATTTTAAATTCACCCCATATACAATTTACTGACATTGTGGTAGAAACATAATAATTACTAAGATTTCCATCTATACAACTTTTTTGTTCAATATTTTATTCAACATAAAATGAGCAAATGAAAATGCTGTATCGTAGAAATGATCCTATTACACAGAACACAAGCCCTTCATTGTATTTTATCTATACTCCACACACTACGTAGTCTTCCTTTTGATCGTTTCAGCACAATAAGCTACGTATTTATCAAAAACCTGTTTATGACAAATATTTTGTCTCCATTTATTTGATTGATCAGCCCATCTGCCTTCAGAGCGGCTGCCAGTGCAGCAGTGGCCCCATTGAATCTGTAACACACCGGCTGGCCGCGCTGCATCTGAAGGTGCTATTTGATTAGAGATTCTCTCTTTGCTGACACAGAGCTGTGAGACTGATGTCTGATGAGATTCAACACCCATCATCACTTACCTTACATTCATCAAAGCACACAACTGACAACTCTTATTTATGTATATAGTTACATATACATACATATTTATGTATATATATATACACATACATACATATATATATATATATATATATATATATATATATATATATAAACATGCATTTAAAAAGAGATGCATTTTTCATGCTATAGGTTTTGCTGTTAGGGGAACATTCATTGAAAGTGCCCACTTTTACAAGCGATCACATGTAGCTAATGGCAATGAAATGTTGGCTATCTGAAATAAATTAGAAAAAAAAAAACACCAAGTCATTGGCTGACTTGACAGTAATAAATCTCCTTTGGGTTTCAGACAGAGCCATTATTAGTTCATAGCTTGACTTAAAGTGACCACTGTACCCGCCGTTGTGCTCGTGAGATCCAGGGTCAGAGCCTCTCAGGCCGAGGTTACACATCACTGACCTTAAACACCGGCGGTTTATGAATGGCCATCGTCAGACATATATTTGTGGGTCTCGTGATTCAGGTTTTGTTGAAACTGGGTCACAGGTGTTCATTCCATCCAGGGGAATCTATGAAGACATTCCTCTAACCTTGCTAATTTCTGTATGTCCTGTGGTTGTGCTTCCAGCTTACGGCTAACCTATTTATCAAAGGAATTCACATTTTTCTTTTTAACCACATTAAAAATGAGAATTATTGTGCTCCAATTTAAGCTCTGTTTACTCTCTGGACCTGCATGATAAAGCTCTATATTTTCATGCTTTTGTATTGCTTGCATATAACATGTCTTCAGTACTGCACACATACAACTTATTAACTTATTTAATATTGGTAAAATATTTATTGACAAAGGTTGGTTTACCCAGGGCCGTGTTCAAAAGTGTGGGGACAGTATAAAATTTAAAAAGTAATTAATACACATTAAATTGATCAAACGTGACATTAAAGACATTTATGCTACATAAGATTTTTTATTTAAAATAAATGCTGTTCTTTTGATCTATTCATCAAAAAAAAAAAATCCTTAAAAAAAATGCATCAAAGACTTTTTTTTTTTTTTTTTTTTTTTTTCATATCATTTAGCAGACGCTTTTATCCAAAGCGACTTACAAGGGGAGCAATTAGGGGTTAGGTGTCTTGCTCAAGGGCACTTAAGTCATGGTATCGAAGGTGGAGATGTTTATTCACAATCCCCACTTTCAATTCCTGCCGGTGTGGGAATCGAACCAGCAACCTTCAGATTACAAGCCCAACTCCCTCACCACTAGGCCACGACTACCCCTTCAGATAGATTAGACTTCCACTAATCTATTAAGCAGCACAACCGTTTTAAACATTTGATAAGAATTTTTCATTGAGCAGCAAATCAGCCTATTAGAATGAGTTCTGAAGGATCATGTGACACTGAAGACTGGAGTAATGATGCTGAAAATTCAGCTTTGATCACAGGAATAAAATTACATTTTAAAATATATTACAATATAAAAGTAGAGATTTTAAATTCTAATAATACTTCACAATATTACTGTTTTACTGTATCAAATAAATGCAGACTTGGTGAGCAGAAAAGACTTCATCTTCACAAAAATCATACAAATCTTACTGACCCCAAACTTTTGAATGGTAATTTATTACTATATTTAAGAATTGTTCTTTGCATATTTCACTGTTTAATTCAATTTTTTTTTTTTTTTGCACAAACTCTTTGTATTTAAATGAAAATCACTCTTGACATAATAAAAGAAAAGTATGCCACACATCCTCTAATCCAGTTTTATTCTTTTTCAGCAAAAGAGGAAAGGAAAAAAAGGAAAACAAGAAAACAAAAAAGAAAGGCTACAGAATTTTATCTTATCCATATCTTTGTTTTTTTGTATGCTTTTTAAATGTTAACCTAAAAAGGGCAAAGTAATGCAGCTCTATGCTTAGAGTGAGAGTTAACCAGAAACACAAAGGAGGTTAAATAAGGATTTTTCTTAAGATACACAATATTCATCTCTTATCTTCAGCTGTCCATGTCGACATCAACAGAAAACCAGTCAAAGTAATAATAAAATTTTTTTAAAAATAAAACAAAAGCGCCAGTAAATTGAGACTCCGCCTTCCTCGTTCCCACCAGAATTGAACACATCCCTCCATAATGCCATGTATGGGAGGGAAGGAAAGAAAGCAAAAAAGAAAGAATCAAGAGAACATAGAAAGGTTAGCATGAGCAGGCAGGAGAAAGTACAGGAAACTCGTGAGAATGATGGAGGAAAGAGAGAGAAAGTGAGAAAAAAAGGGCAAAAAAAAAAGCCACCGAGATCTTCAGCTGCTTTAAAAGAGGCAGAGTGTATGATTCAAGGGCTGATGGGAGTTGTACGAGGTTACAGAGTGTGTTTATTCAGACCTGAACGAACTACAGTTCTCAGATGAGCTGTGGGCGGCCCTTTCCCAGCTGAACCCAAACCGAAGGGTACCGTTTCGATTGCGCCAAGCAGCGCATGAAAACACGGCTGTAAGTGCATATGTGAGTGTGAGTGTACGCGAATAAAACAGGCACGGCTCTGACGCGGATCGGCTGAGGGAATCAACTCGACGAACTGCGGCAGAGCCGGGCTTTTTCCCGGGACGAAGTGACTCTTGTGATCCAGGTCACCCCGTTCCCTCGGTCAGCATCTGTCTGTGTGATGGAGAAGTTCCCAGAGGTCTCGATCGATCGAAGTGTTTCCCCTGGAGTTGATCGCAGCCTCTGAGACAAGAGCAGTTCTCCAAAGTACAGGCCGCTTGGGAGCCCAAATTCGTCTGACCTACTGACCTGCATATGCACTGGGTGTGGAAGGGGACTGAAAACGGAACGTTAAGGCTGTGCGGGTCGCCTGTGTGTGTTGAGCACAAGGCTACTGAGGGGTCAGAGGTCAAGCAGGGGTACGGGGTCCTCTGAGACGTGTTGGAGGAAAAAAGATGCCACTAATAGGTGAGTGATCGGTGGATGCGTGCGTGCGTGCTTGTGTGTGTGCGTGTGTGTGCGCGAGTGTGTGCGTTCAAGAGCACTCCTCTCCGATGCGCTGGCAGGTTCGGCCCACCTTGCGGTCCAGTTTAACCATCTTCAGCACTGCTTCCTCTCGGCCACGGCCCAGATGGTCAAACATACAGTCGTGTTGCTCCGGCAACCGGTGCAACATGCAGAACACATAACCTGAGAACAAGAGAGAGTGATCACAATGAGATGAAAGCATTGTATAACCTGCTCAAGGTTGATTTTACAAAGCGTTATAATAGCAGAGCATGTAACATTAATATAACTGATTTTAACAGCATGCTTGAGAGTGCATCTTGTTCCCCTACACGCATCTGAATGACTCTTAAAAAAAAAAAAGTCACTAATTTCGTCAACAGCTGAAGTGTCTGCTTTTTTTTTTTAAATGAAAGCCAGAGAGATGGCAGATGGAATATACTGATCTCAGATCATTTCCAAGTAAAAGATTTCAGTGGTTAGGGTTGCCAATGATATATTGCCCATGCATGAAGAAAGGGTATTGTTGGGGGTCATTACTAACTAGAACAAGATTGTTTTGGCAATTTCTTCTCTTCAAATTCGATTGCAGTTTCTAATTGTCTTTTATTGTTATGATATAAATTGTGCATTCAGATTTGTTTGCAGTTAAGCGCTGTTAAATGCTAAATAATATGAAACGTAAAAGTAAAAATATGAAAAATAAAAATAAATATTACAAAGAAACAAATAATAAAATCAAAATAAAACAACAAAAAAGAAAATGTACCAGCATGTGTGCCATGTGGTTGCTACAGTGTTACCTTGCACAAAATGAGGTATCGTTCTTGATTATAGCACAAATGTGCAATCTTAAAGTCCCTAACACCAAACTGAGAAATAGCTACGCTAGCAAACATCACAAACTATAAACCAGACGATCGTAGATTGATTTATCAGGGAGTGTAAAAATTGTGAAATGAGATCATTTCCAAGCAAGTAACTAGATTTTAGTGGTGCTTGCTTGTGCAAAATTCATTGCCATGTTGCTGGGGTGAAAATTCAATTTCAGCTTTTAATTCAGTTTTTTACTGGCATGACAAAAATTGAGCATTTCCCTTTGCTTGTAGCATAGCCAAAGGCTTAGATATACAAAAGACAGTGCAATCATATTACTATGTCTATATAAAAAAAACTGAAAAATGTTGTTTTCAGGACGCATTCCAGGTAGGAAGGCATGTCCGAATCCAAAGTTAGCTTCACTTCCTGTCTCGATTTTTGAAGGTAGCACAGACGTATCCTTCACTGCCTTTGATATCCCACAATCCTGTGCTTTCTATTCTGTGACAGTTGCGTTGAAAAAAATAAAGATGGCATCTGGAAGTTGCCGATGGTGTTTGTGTTTGTGTAAATGTGCATTTTTGACCATTGTTTTCCACTTTTGCTGTCATTTATAGCTCTAAATTACTATTGTAGTAATCATATATTCACTTAGTTAACACCAAAGCTTGCACTATTTTGCTGTAGATCATTAAACCGCTAAGATGCCTCAGTCTGTCCGAAATCAGTTTCGTGAGGTGCCTTCGTGTGCAAACACTACCTGCAAAGTCATTTCCTGAAAGGGCAGCGAGTCAGCTGCCAAAGTTTTCAGATGCAGCCTGTGAATGGGAGAAAGCGCAATGCAAAATATGGCAGAATAAGTCCTGCCTTCTAAATAAAAGAGTCAATCACAAATTGGTCAAGTAATTGTATCACTGCAGCAGCCTTTAGAAGCTCCAGTTGCTATAGAAATGTGTTCTGAGATTCGTTTAAGACTGCACATGTGCATTGCGTGGTCCAGCCTAAAAAATTTTTTTTTTTTTGTCATGATTTGAGTTGTCAGATTTTATTGGTGATTTTAAATATGAAATTTAATCCTAAATTTGGTGAACAGCTTCGGAGAATTATGATCAAATAGCTGCCAGAGAAGCGTTTGAAAGATGGCCGTCGAGTGAAATGACTTGCCTTAATTAAATGGACTTTGGCTTCGCCGCATTAGTAGCTAAATCATAGGAAATAAAATAATAATTTACAATAATATAAACTAATACATAGGATATGAAATCCAAAATTAATAGTGCAAAACAACAAGCTAAAATAAAATACTTAGTGGACACTATGGGGTTGTTGTGTTTGCTATGGTGTTCTGCAGCCTAATTTGAGTTACCATACATAACCGTAGCGCATACGTGCAGTGTTCAAATCCATAAGACCAAGCTGAGCAATTTCTACACTAGCAAACACCACTAACAACATACACCAAATGTACTTTGACTTCTTCGAGAATGTGATCTGAAATCATTTCCAAGTAAATAAAAACCAGCTCTGCACACAGGAGAATCCATTCCGTCTTCCAGTCCTCGAGCCTCATTAAGAAGAGAGTCTTGTCAAGGAGTTTAATATATTCATTAATACACATGGTGTTTTTAATGAGTCAGAGATTATTAAGAGCTTACAAGGTTTCAATTACGACAGCCACAGAAGAGCTGCATGGCACTACACACACCAGTGCATCATGTAGCGCTATTCAGGAGCGACGTCGCTGAATATATATTCTAGATGAGTTGTCAGCTTCTGAATTGTTTGGCGAAAAAGAAAAACAAGGTTGCTCTCACTGACTGCATGCAACCATAAACCTACAGCATAATGTGCTGTCCGATTCATGGAAGATTCACTCAAATGGGGCGGGTCATATTAATGAATCGTTCGAATAGATTAGTGAATCGAACACAAACACATAAATCACCTCGGATTACTCGCTTATAAGTTACTGTACATTTCTAAAAGCATCCAAACACATTTCCTAACCCTAGGAAGAAAATGCGGTAGGAGTTTTCAGCATTGAATAACTGCAGGAGTCCTGTCTGAAACGAACCCCGGTGGGATAATGACTCAGATGCGAGCTGTCACGGGAACAGTCAGATCCATAAGTGTATTAGCAGAGCAGTGGGAATTGTCATTAGACTGATGACTTACAATACCACCTTCAGTTTGACAAAACAAGACAAAAAAAAATAACTAGCACAGCCAGGAGGACTGATGTTAACTGCGCAATTATGTTTAAACGCTCACTTTATTTCATTACCTACAGTTAGCGTTTGAAATTTAAATGACCGAGGGGGGTTAAATATACTTTAGTTCTGTAGGGATCTAAAAGTTCTCGCTGAAATTGCAAACAGTCAGGTGAGGAATGAACAGGCCCACACAGAATTGGAAAACGCATCATTTACGCCGCCAGAACAAGTGACGTGATGTGACAAAATAGAAAACTTCCGTAGTCATCAACAAAGCTGTCGAGACTTCACGTATGCGAGTGAGGAGGCGTTATAGTTTTGTCACATCGCCTTGCAGATGACACGGCGTAAGATGACGGCCATACTAACCACAGCGACAGGACCCCAGCTCCTGTTGTACGAGCTCCAGTTTGGTTTGGCAGCGATGGCATCGCCGACGGTTCTTCTGCTTGGGAACTCGTGGAGAATCTTCAGAACATGAAGCCTCTCCTACACGAACACGCTTCTCTGGGGACGACTCACTCTCTGAACCTGAGGCTAAACAGACAAACAAGCACTTTTAACTCTTAGTGCATCACTACTGCAGGAATACCAAGTGTTTGATAAAGATGCATTGTGATTCGATTCTGAACTTTTTTTCAAATCCGTTCGATACTCTCTCAAATCGATTCTAAGCTTAGTTTTTAACAGCATGGAGCTCTAGGCTAGTTTTTAACCGCACGCTCAAATGCTCACGAAGAAGAGCACTCGTGCATTCGACTGAGTCTGAGAACGTATTTGCAAAACAGAATGCTTTTATGGTGCGAGCTTAATGTAAACAGCCCACTGCAAACACCCTTGTAATTCGCTTCAATCTTGTTGAACTTTATGAATTGATTATTTTATAGAAGGCTAAAGTGGTGTGGTGGAAGCAAGTAGAGTACGGCTGTTTCTAAAGCATGCAGTGCCATCTGCTGTAAAAAACTAAGCTCAGAAACGATTTAAGAGAAAATCGCTATGCATTCAGAAAATCACAAGAGCAGAGCAAGTAAAGAGCAGTGGGTGATTTTCTCTTTTTCTTTTGTTGTTTGCTGTCACTTTAACAACTAATGCATGGATCTAAAATACTAATACACATCCGGTTTCCAAATGTTTACATTCACTTAAGATGTAACTGACTATGTTTAAGTGAAGACAGTGAAGATATTTTGACAATTTTGTGTTGTGATCGCATGCTGTCAGAAAGGCGATATTTTAAGCATGTGCTTCGAATGCGTGTCAGTCTGGATGAGAACAGAGTTCTTTTTTCAAGGCCAATTGTACTTAATAAACAATTTTAATATCATACACTTCATTCTCATTCATGCTAGTTTCTTTATTGCTCTAATGCGTCAATAACTTTAGACAGCCTGCATATATTTACATACTGCAATATAAAATATATACCACAATCTCTATCGACAGGCACTTTATATTGTTGCTATTTCTCCACCATCGTGGCAAGCCATAAGAAGTGGTTATAACATGGAGACCCTAAGGAGGGACTTTTAAAGTCAGCAGAAAGTTTGTAAATACTCTAGACAGAAGTATGGCTTGACCAGAGCTTGAACTCTATTGATTTAGCTCTCTCTGACCTTGGTTAGTTAGTCTAAACGAAAACTTCCTGTGCTTTCAGAGCTTTTGTTATGTGTGGATGGAGAGGTGATAATGAATTTAATGGGTGTGATAAAATATACATTTATTAATGCATCACATTAAAATTAAAGTTTACGAAAAAGATGTTACAAGTTGAGCAATTTATAACACCTGATTACCTTCAAACAGCTGCTTTGAGACTTTCTAACCACCTATGTATGCTGCTGTACATTTACAGCTCAGTTCAAAAGTAGTGTGATGTGCTAGACTATTAAAAGCTGCCAGACACACACAAACAACAGCACTGGTGAAGTGTACCTGAGTCGCAGGGTCGTTTTGTAGGAGTGGATAGCGTGCCGCGAGCTGTGTCTGTACTGGAGACTTCTAGGAGAAAGAATGATATAAGATTTAGATTTATACATTTGGCAGATGCATTTATCCAAAGCAACTTGCATTACAGTTATCAGTTCAGGAACTCTCTGGAAATCAAATCCACGACCTTGGCGTTACTATTTAGGAGTGTTCTACCCTGCAACACACCATTTGAGAACCATTAGTCTAGTTCTCTTAAGACTCTCTGGTTGTCTTCAACTCCGATTTTGGCACTTCACATTCGCAAATCAAACATTACAATGTGTCTGTTGATCATTCTCACTGCTGTGGAAAATTATTAGGGCCCATCGGAGACATCTCAATATCATCTCAGTTATTACAGGCAAGACAGAAAACATTAGTGTGTCCTCACCGTCCTGTGCAGGAAGAGGCGTGGCTTCTGTTGAGGGCTCTTCAGAGCTGGCTGGCTTGGAGGACAGGGTTTGGCTACTGCTGCTGCTCGTCTCACTGCAGAAGACTGCTGATTGGCTATTGCTGGAGCTGGGGGCGGGCTCTGGAGTGCAGTCCTCGTCTGGCTGTTTCTTCTGTATGTCTGATGGAAAGAACAGAGAATGTGAGAATCCCTAAAATACAGTTCAGACAGACTTATACACTTATTATATAGACCATGTACTATAAGAAACTTACCAGCAAAACATTTGGAGCAAAGGTTCATGGTTTTGCTAGACCTGAAGAGAGAAAAGGAGACAAATGAGATACTCGCTTAAATATCAGTATAGAGGAAGAGCACATCTCTATTGTGAAATAAAAATGCTTAGAAATTAATTTAATTTAGAAATATTTACTAATGAATCACTTGGACTGATTTGTGAACCTGTACATTGTACTCTCTGAAAAGAACACAAATAGTCCTGAAATAATATCCTCACAAAACAAACACTATGACTTGCAATCAAGTTTTACTCTACACAAGAGCTATGCCTATTTAATAAGATATTTTCTCTGAATTGTTTGAGACTTTGTTCACAATGCAGACACCGCTTCAGTGGAGAACTATTCACTTTCTTTACCTGCAGGCTGAAGGTAGTGACATATCAAACACTTTATTTACACAGACACAACAACCAACCAATGCACTTCCTATGTGTGACTCCAAACTCTCTCTCAGGATGACACAGGTTAGCACTGAAAAACATCAACAGACCTTCTTCGGCACAATCAAGTGCAATCATAATCAGCGGCCAATCAAGGAGGCGGAAGGAAGCATGGGGAGAGAGCAGGGCATTGTGGGTGGGAATAATGCATATTAAGAAGATGAGCACATTTGAGTGTAGAAGAGCACATCACCACATGAATACACCGATGGAGTCGCTGCCTGTGCATGAGCAATAAAAAAGGTCGGAAAAGTGTTATTAACAGTGCTGATTGAATGTACGGTATGACAGTTGTTGTTGAGATAAGATGAAACAGTTAAGCCAGTTGTTACACAGAACTCCTCCTGACTGAGCACTACAATAGGCTGATCAATGCTACAGTGTCTGCCTATTATAATTGATGCACAATGGATCTTAATGGATCACACCAGTGGAAAAAAAAAAAAAGTCAACCAACTGTACAGCACTAGGGATGAAATGGTTACCGGTTTGACAAACCACAATAAAAATTCCCGACGGTTAGTATCACAGCAACAGCAGCATAACAGATCTATTCCGCCAAGACCAAATACCAGAACACTGTCATATCCATCGCTGTCATGACTGAAATGCAACTGCATAAAAATCAGTTGTTAATTTTAACCTTTAATATTATAGTAATGTACCAGTTGACTGAATTCCCTGTTGAGTTTACAGCATTACTTGAGAAAAATTAACATGTCATGTACTCTCTGATATTTATTAGTGATGCACCGAGTATGAAAATTTGGGGAAATACTGATCACAGATAATTGATTATATATCAAAGCCGGCAACTGATCTATATATTGGCCGATAAATCTAAATTTTAATATCATTTTTGAAAGCTTGAATACAAAATCAAAAGTCTCACCTTTAAAAGTCAGGTCAAGCAGACATTAATAATGTTATATTAAATCTTTATAATTTTATGTAGCCTATAAAATGTGCTGCACATGTTGCACGAAATTGTTATTTTCTTTTTGAAGAGACTCATATTTCAAGCAATTCAAAACCATTGTGGTGAACAGAGCACATCTGAAATGTCTCAGCTGAAGCAAATAATCCATTATTTATCGGCTTTAATATATCGGCCAAAAATTCTTATTTTATTTTGCCGATAACAGTAGCATTAAAAATTAACATATCAGCCAATACCGATATGGTGGCTGATGTATCGTGAATCCCTCATATATATCCAAATGAAACTAGGCCTATATTGAACCGAATTTAATCATATAGATCAAATCAAATTCCAAGCTTATGAATAGAAATCTAATCATGAAATTTATGTCAATCCCCTGCCCTACAGAAAAAAACAAAAACAGTACCAGTCATTGTAACAGTTGGCCTATGATGACTTCTGAAGGAGCACAGAAAACCTGAAGGTGACTGGTCTATTGAATTGGTCTAATTAGAATAGGTTTAACTCAATATTTTATCTAATTGCAAAATCTGAATAATCGATCAAAGCCTAGTTTAGTCAATTAATCTGTGAAATGAATCGATTAATCCATTATCAAAGTAATCATTCGTTGCAGCCCTAGTTGGGGAAAAAAATGCATGAGCCTACAGCATTTCCCACAAACTGTGCAGCAGATAAACTTTTACATATGTTCAAAGAGAAAACGGTGAGTTCGTGTGCATGGTCTTCCTCTGTCACATAACTCAAAGCCAATCAAGCTGGCCTCTCTCTGGATTAATCTGACATATCCTGTTAAATGTCATCTGCAATTACTGCTTATGAAAAGAGGCAACAGCCCAATCAAGACGCCAGCACACACACACCTCAGCCCACCTTCTGAAGAGTCATTGTGTGTGCGACACATTCAACAACCTGAGGAACACAAATCACATCACCCCATTAATCAAGCCATTTTACTAAATAACCACAATAACACTGACTCTAATTTGTAGATGTGATTGATGCAGCGCTTCCTACAGAATGCACCCACCTGCCAATAACTGGATCTAACTTAATTAAAATAAAACTTGTTTTTGAATCAGCAAATGTATGTGCATCTTTAAAAGATTGTGTAATTTCGGCAAAATCTCAGCTGCCTTCAAAAGCAATTCAAACCAATAACTTGAGAATCGTTTTGACCGATTCATTAAAATAACTAGCTTTATCCATTTATTACCTTTGTATTATTTCATCACACCTAGTCTTTTCTCCTCACACACATGAATTTTGCTGCTAATAATTGGGTTTACTTAAAACACCCAATATTAAATCGATTAAATTGACTACACAGTGTTTGTGAAAGACCAATAGAAACCAAGAGTTTCTGTCAAACTATCAATTCTGTGTTTGCACAAATGCTCTGTTCCGTTCAAAGAGGACACTTCAGAAACAGATCTGCTCATCACCAGCATTCATTCAAGTTCTACCTAAAATATTAATTGAATACACACAGAAACAACCAAATCGCTATGTGTGTAAAGTAAACATCTACAGCGGATTGGCAAGCAACAGGAATGCTGCATGTTTTAAAAGTTAGGTGCTGTTCAAAGTTTTCTACACTATGGTCTGATATTACCTTGAAAGGAAATTAAAGCAACATTGAAGTGAAGGTTTTCTTTAGCAATAATGAGAGTATTCTGTGGGAATCACAGGGGACGGCGCATCCAAACACAACAGATGATCTCACCATCCACACTCATTCCCAGCCAGCAGCAACTCCCAAAAGATAACGCATGCTTGAAAATGAGAAGGCTGACATGCTAACAGGTGTTAAAATGGAAGATGCCAGATGGAAGTATAGAAATCGAATGAAAAATGAAATGCCACAGCTGCCCTTCACACTTCAGCCTCTCTAAACTGCAGTGCCCTCTACCTACACAAACAGAAAATAGTCTTTGGAACCAGAGCAAACATCATACAACTAGGACGGTATATGCCGTGCAGCAGTAGAGATGTGCCAGCTAGACCAGCCTTATTTACTGTGAATAATCAGATCTTTTGGTTTTAATCCAAGTTCTAAATAAAAAAATAAAGTGATGTTAAGTTTAATTCACTAGAATATCCAAAATTGATCTAATGATCTATGATCTATTTCTCTCCATTGCATTTACAGTAAAAATAACAAGATATATAATCCTACCATGACAAAATTACACCTTGATAAAGCAGAATTTTCTACAGAATACTAATGATACTAGAATTTCTGAAGCAAAAGATGAAGTTATCACAAACCAAACATTATCAATCAATGTGACAATAGCAACAGCTGCACCCGTTTTATTTCATATTTATTATCTTCGCTTGCTTGTAGTCCGTATAATAGTTAACCACATTTTCAGATAACCCACTGCACTAAACGGGCTGAGTATACTCACGTGACTTACCACCATTAGATATTTCATAGACGTTGGTCTAATCTTGACACGTTAGTTAAGATGTAGGTGTGCACAATTTTTCTTGACACTGGTTATCAAAACAGAGTGGCATTTGCTTGTGTCATTCAACACCAGTTAGGCAAGTCTACACAAAGTACAAGGTTGAAGGAAAAACCCCATTTTGAGGCTGCTTTACACTTGAAACAGGTTAGCCGAAACTTTTTCCTCAAGTATCGGCTTAGTAGGTTTTATGCTATGCCAAATCAAAATAACTACCTTACAAGCATGGATAGTTTAATGCATGCTAGGTATAACACACCTTTCAGATTTTGGTGAAAAACAATTACGTGAGACCACTGTCTTTAGTGACATTACAAGCCTTCAGTAAGTATAATTCGGTCTACATTAATCCATTCAAACTACAAAAAAAGTTCCACAAAGATTTACACTAAATCATCACAAGAATATTGTTTATCAATCGTCACTTATATGCTACCCATATATAGTTTTATTAATATTTTAATATATGGAAAATGCCATGCAGAAGGTGATGACGCAAACAAACATAGTTATTGACAAATTAATCAAATTTACCAACTCTAAAAAAAATCCTTGTGTCATTTGCAGCCACAAATAATGCCTTTTAACCACGAAAAACTCTTGTGCGGTCTTCAAAACACTTTTGAATCATGTTAACTTTATACTTAAAAAAAAAAAAAAAAAGGGAAAGGAAAACAGCAACTGACAAAACTGAAGAAAAAAAAAAGTAAATGATAGCAGAAGTGTCGGAGAGAAATCATTAGCATAAATTGCTAGACACTAAACAAACCACTGTGCAGACAAGCAATTTGGTACTTGTAAAATGGTTTTAAACAGCTGATTTTAAAAGCAAACAGAGCCTTGTATCACCAATTCTTACAAGGCTGACTCAACATACAACTCGTATACTGTATCATTTCATAGTTCTCAAAAGCAAAATAGTCAATCTGTCTCAGCTCAGTCGGAAATGGGAAAAGCAGTCAATGAATAAGAATAGAGATGGACTGTGGCTTAAAGCTGTGGGATATACAGCCATCAAAAGTCTGACATTTTTGGATAAAACTTATTGCCTTATAAAGCCCAGATATGATGTGCTATGTTAACACCCAGTTTCATATCTCATGTGCATCTCTAACGACAGCAACTGTGTCATTGGAATAAAGAGTAAAAAATAAACCATGGCAGCAATCTATTTATGAGTCTTTCAGCCACACAAACATGACACATAAAAGCAGAGAGCTGAAAATGACTACAGTGATTATATGATGATGAAAAGACCAATTTGTTGATTATTCACCACATGTCATCACGTTTATCCACCACAACACACAAACACGCCCATGTACACTCACACACACCTTGAAGTACACCCTTATTTCGTTCCAGAACAGGGCTCGACAATGGCCAAATACACACTGTGAAGGTTCAGGACTGACAACCACATTTAAATGGGGGAGTGAGACCCCTAAATTATCTCTCTGTGCGTGTATGGAACACAAACTCCTCCTGAAACTGTGATGAATGACACAGTGGTAAACATAGCAATGACCTGGCGTCTCGTGTGTTTGGTATCCACTATTCTGACCAATTAATTAATTAATTAAAGCACAGTCGTCGGAGGTGGCGTTGTGTTTTAATTATGCTTTGAAAGGCTGCTTCACAGAGTGCGCTCTTGCAGTTTTGTCATGTCTACTTCTTCATGTCTACAAAGTGTTTTTGGCCTTGTTGATTAATCTTGGCTTTAAAAGTGATCGCGTTTATGGAGTTATTAAAGTGAGCAGGTGTTGGTCGTGGTGTTTCTGTATTATTTTCAGCATAAAGCATTTGAAACTATTTTGTTTTCTTATGGACATGTTCTTGTTCGCCATTTTCTAGCAAGATCTGGCAACAAGAAGGAGTTGTATCATAATATCGTAACACCAGTAGGTGGAGACATAAGCGACTGATGAAAAATGCATTTGTCATTGAATCATTCATTCAAGAGATTCATTCAAAAACAGTGATTCATCCGATTAATGGAACAAGTCTTTATAAGGGAGTCATTGAATCATTCATTCAAACGGATTAAAAAAATCATTCAAATTGATTGAATAGACTGCAGCTATTAACATTTTGTCACAACCACTAGAAAATGCATGATATTGTGTTAAGTTTACAATCATAGAAGTCCATTTAAATTCTATTTACAATCATGGAAGAATCTCTAATTGTCTCCATTTTAAAACTCCCAAAAAAGAAAAAAAAAATGTGAATTTTCAATTCATCCACAATCAGGAGCTAAGTGATTAAATCACCTGACACACCAGCCACAAAAAAAAATTAATTACTGGTGTACAATCAGCATTTGATCCAACCTTCATTTAATACATTTACTTATTTATTTCAACCTTTTTTATTTTTTTTTTTTTAATGGCTAAAAAAAAAAAAGGACCGTTGATCACCTGTCAGAGGAGTCTATCTTGGTCTTGCCCAGATCTGGTGTGCATTTGTTTAGAGAACAGACAACATGGAATGTCAAATGACTGCACCTGTGTACCCGACACATGCTTAAAGACGAGTCCTGAATGATGTGTCACTCAAACAAAAGTCCATCTGTCATTATCCTTTGATTCAGCTATATGAAGACACTGGTGTCTCAAAACCTGGGGAAGAGTCTACTTAAGACAAAATTAAAAGACATCAGAAGTACCAAATGATCAACAAGCAATCTAGGTACGCTACTCATGAGGTTTTGACATACAGCACATAAATTACGTCCACAATGATGCCAAAATCTGCTGTAAGCACCTACAATGCCCTCTAGGTGGTCAGCACGCTAGGTTGAGACAAAAAATAATGTCAAAAAATGCCCAAAATCTAGAACAGTGGGTTTTTTATATATATATATATATATATGATGTAACTAAAAAAACTGCATGTTTAAAATAAATAACATTGATTAAAATAAATGAATACTACACCTAACATTATAGTATTATATTAGTGAGTTTCACCTTATACATGAAAATATTGAGCTGGCTTTTCAATTTTAGGATGAAGGTCCCTCATACAACAATGATCACATTTAAGTGTCCTTAATTTGCATCTAAAAAGACTGCAAACCCCTGGTCTAGGAAGCAAACACAAAATGTTTTGAAATACAGCACCATCACAATGTCCCCTGTGGTGCCCTGAAAAGCTGTCAAGGTAGGCTGCTTACTAGGTTCTGAAATACAGTCCAAAAATTGAGCCACTTATAATAGCCAAAATGTTTTCTATGAAGGCAGCACACTAGGTTTTGAATACAGCCAAATGCTGGCTGTGTAGATTTTGAAATATATATTTATATATATATATTTACATAAACGATGCCCCCTGTGATGCCCCAAAAAGAATATGCAAAGGTTTATGTCCACCAGGTGTTTAAATACGGTTTTAAAATACAACAGCACCATTATACAAGCTATAATACCAAAATATGATCTCCAGATAAGGTTTTCTATCAGCCAATGATTGTTACAGAGGACAGTAAGATATCAGTGATCTGTCAGTCCAGCTCTCACGGCTCGTTAAAAACCCCTGGATCGCCCAAATCTGCTTTTGATCAACCCTGCTGTTTAAATGTGATATGTGTTTGATGGAAGTGTATATTTTATGCGTGTATTTAAAGAGAAACAGCAGCTGTGGATGTGAAAAACAGGAGTGGTTGTTCCCCACCCCCATCCATCGGCCTACAACAATGAACAACAAACACTCCACATTTCATTCACATTTATCGCCTTCATCCACATCAAATTCACCGCACGGGTACACTCACGTGTAAAATGAATCATCTTACCCCCAAAATCCACAAGGGCAGCGGGGAGGAATACTAGGCGGCTTGCTACGCTCGCTTCCTGTGTCCCCCATGGCGGCGATGTGAAGGCGGCAGGATTCTGCAGGAAACACCGGGGATCCACTGGCGGCCTAGTGCTTGTGCGGGAATTCCTCGTCTCGACGTTTGATCAAAAACGCTTTACAACAATATCCCCGAGCTGAAAACGCAGCGTAAGAAGTGATAGATACGGACACAAGCAGCCGCTACTATAAATTCGACGTAATTTAGACAAAATTTAAGAAATTAACGGCCGCGTACAGTCCGACGGACCGCACCGGGAGTCGAGGCCGATCAGCTGGCGAGTGGAAGATACCAACTCCTAAATAGGGTTTTGTTAATCATGTGTAAAAACATTTACACACTTAGATTCTGGTTGTACTTATTTTTACACAAACTCTTGCTGTTAAAAAGCGAAACGCTTAATACGATGTTTAAATGTTGTAGGTATATACAAATATCACGTGTTAATAACGTTTTATCGAACCAATATTCCCCCAAAAGAAAGTGGAACGATCCAAGCTGTATTCCTTGTTTGTAAAGGGGATTTGTGATTTAAAGCTGTTTAAGTACAAGACCTGCTGCAGACCCCTATACAAGATGAGCTGCTCACGTTAGCCTCGACTACAACGCGAGTTTAAGCAGGACGAAAAAAAGTCATTAGAAATATGAAAAAACAGAACAAATACATTACATTGAGTATCACACTGACAGCACACTGGCTCAAGGCCATACAGCATTGTCTCTCCATTGGAAGTGGGGATTTCAAAAATTGAATTTTATATACACGAAGTATATTTCATTATATATGAGCCTTTTTAGAAGGGTTAGCAAAAATTACTTTGTGTTGCAAATAGTCAGAGTTCAAAACTATTATTGACTTCACAATTAATTATAAATTAAAACTAGAAAATGAAGTGAAGAGTTGCCAAGTATGGTGTCCCATACTCAGAATTTGTACTCTTCGTTTCACCCATCCAAGTGCACACACACACAGCAGTGAGTATAGAACACCGAGAGCAGGGGAAACCATTTTTGCTGCGGTGCTCGGGGAGCGATATAGAATTAGGTGCCTTGCTCAAGGGCCCACCTTAGTTGTGAGTAATAAGAGTGGAAAACAACACTGTTTATTCACTCCCGCCACCTACATTTCCTGCTTGCACTGACACTTGAATCCTTTATGAATACATCAAGATCTAAAGATCCATCATAGATGGATGGATGGATGGATGGATAAATATGGATTTCTGAGTTAGTTGAGCCAGTTTTTACTTGAAGTGTTTTTAAAGTGAGGACATAACAGTAAAAGATGTACATGCGTTTCATCCCTGGGAATAATCATGTTGTACCAAACAAAACAAAAAAAAAGACAAAAAATGTAGTGAGGGGTAAGTTGAGCAACATGAGTAAATTGTGCCACTGATTATGTAATTTTGTAGAAGTAAAACTGAACATTTTTACCTTTTTGGGTCAATTTGCCCCACTCCTGGCATTTTAACAAACTTGTATTATCCAGCAGTTTAGAGCTATTTAGAGACGTTTTTATGTGACAACATACTCCATAGGTAGTAAGAGCATAATTCGTGAAAAAAAGTAAACCATTTTCCATTTTGCCCAACTTTTATTAATAAGGCGTGACAAAAATGTCAGTACATTGTTGTTACAAATTTTCAAGCAACGAAAATTCTGTCTATTGAATTTGTAAAGCAAATTTGGTCACGGTTTCATGACCTATACCAAACATTGGAACAAGTGATCCTTTCAGTATCAGCATATGCTCTGTGCAACCATGTGATTGCTGAACATGAGCGGAGGGTGGAATGATTCCCTTTCAAAGCAACATCTCCCTCATCACCGGCTAAGTCCAGCCTGAGGCCTCCAGGTCTCCTGAGACGCTCCACACAACTTCAAAGACAAATTTCCCCTCATTTCTACACAGAACTTTAGGAATTAATGAGAAACCGTTTCAAAGATGACAGAACTATAATGTAGCTTGAGCGCATCAGGAGTGACACAGATTCGCTTTATTTCACAACGTTTCATTCACTCGAGTCACATATAAACACCGAACAGTCACTCAGGAAAATAACCATCTGATTGATACACATATTCATGAGGGTTTACAAGAGTTCATGTCAACTTTTCAACTTTTTACAAAGTTAGAAATCCCCCTGTACCCTCTGTGTTGTTTTCTGCCTGAAGAAAAACTACAAAGACGACACACTCTCAAAGGAGGTTTGATTATTTAATGGGGAAAATCAGGAGGTGCGCTGCAGCGGGACCTTGAAGATGCATTGATGTGCAAAAAAACAAGCTCAAGGTGCCTGGAAGAGCGGGAAAACAACTGTGATAATTTTTGCAGTGAATTGATGAACATGGGTGAACTTTCATGCTTTTCAATAACACTGCAACAAGGCCTTTGGGTAAAATATACTCAAATTTCACTTTTATATCAAGACAGGCACATTCAAAAGCTTCATTTGAGTACTACATTAACAGATGATGGTTTCAGAGTGATACACGGTGTATCCAACGCAATTCAGTGGACCTACCGTAGGTACAAATGCACTTGAAGAAAACTGGTATGAAGTCTCTTACTCTTGGACACAGTGGAAAGTTCATGGTTCACAAATACTCTCTTAAAAATAAAGGTTCCAATAAAGGTTTCACAGCAATGCCAGAAAATAACCATTTTTGGTTCCTCAAAGAACCTTTCAGTGAACAATTCTTCAAAGAACCAATTAGTGTGAAGGACATTTTAATAATCTAAAGAACCATTTTCCTCTGTAAAGAACCTTTTGTGGAACGGAAAGATTCTGTGGATGTTAAAGGTTCTTCATGGAACCATTCATTCTAAAAAATGCTAGGTTAAAAATGGACAAACCCCAGCGATTGCGATGTTTCAACCCAGCAAATGGGTTAAATGGTTGCCCAACTTGCTGGACAGTTTTATTAAGCCCATCTATTGTTTAAAAATTAATATGTGGCTGCCTTAAGATGAGCCCAAAATAGGTTGAAAATTAACATTCAGACACATAATTACAAGAGTCAACAATAATCAAAAGGTAAACATTTATTGATAAGCAGTTTAATAAATGTTTGTTTGATTATTATTCATTAAACTAAATTTTTAAACATTTATAAATGTTAATTTCCTACATACTTTGGGTTCATGTTAACCAAGCAAAACAGTCATTTTTAAGTAATAAACAAAACTACCCAGCAGGTTGGGTAAACATTTAACCCATTCACTGGGAAAAAATAACCGGATGGATGGATGGATGGATGGATAGAGAGAGTGAAATTACAAAAATGAAAAAAGTGCCAAATGTGCTGCTCTAGAAACTAGAATGTCAATACAGCTGCTTGATTCATGAGGGCCAATTTCAGAGGAGGGATGTTTAAGATACAAACAGCCATGGATTTCATGGGAAATCTTTATGTGTGCATGTCTCTCCATAAACGAGTGCTTCTCTTATCCTTTAATTCTTTCCCAAGAAAGAGCGAGAGCTTTATTGACAGTGCGCTAGCAGTGTTTCTGTGTTTATGGGTTGTGGATAGGATAACAGAAAGCATCCATCTTATAAGAACATTAATCTGGTTAAAACTGGATTGGACTCTTGTTGCAGTAATGTAATGTCTACAGTAATATGTTATGGAGTAGCGGTGTGTGAGGTTTAGCCATTTTCCGCCCTTACAGTGTTTATCATAACTTAACTAGAATAAGTGTGCAAATAAGTACTTTTTCAAATTGTTCAAAGGTTTAATACACTGAAGATATACAGTTGTTCATTGTTTGATCATGTCGGTGCATTAACTAATGTTAACAAAAACTATTTTTGTTTTTAAATATGTACTAGTAGATGTTAAAATTAACATTAACTGAGATTAATAAATGCTGTAGACATATTGTTCATTCTTAGTTCATGTTAACTAATGTAGTTAACTACTGTAAAATGTTACAGAAAAAAACATTATTTTAAGAGTAAAATAAATAAATATATCTGACTAACAAATATATTTGAAAATGTGGTTAAAGATACATTATACTGTACACTACTATGAAAAATTTTGGGTTCGATCAGATTTTTAATGGGTTTTAAAAGAAATCATAGGCTCAATTAGTAATTTAGAAGTGTGCTTAATATTACACGTCCATGCCATGTTTGACATGTTTCACCCAAAAATGAAAACTCAGTCATCATTTACTACCCCACATCCAAACCTGTAAGATTTCTGTTCCTCAACACAAGAACACAAGAATGAATCTCATTGGTTCTTGTGGAAGCTCAATCACGCTGCGTAACACAAGAATGAACCTCATTGGTTCTTGTGGAAGCTCAATCACGCCGCGTAACACAAGAATGAACCTCATTGGTTCTTGTGGAAGCTCAATCACGCCGCGTAACACAAGAATGAACCTCATTGGTTCTTGCGGAAGCTCAACCATGTCGCGTAACACAAGAATGAACCTCATTGGTTCTTGCGGAAGCTCAACCATGTCGCGTAACACAAGAATGAACCTCATTGGTTCTTGCGGAAGCTCAACCATGCCGCGTAACACAAGAATGAACCTCATTGGTTCTTGCGGAAGCTCAACCATGCCGCGTAACACAAGAATGAACCTCATTGGTTCTTGCGGAAGCTCAACCATGCCGCGTAACACAAGAATGAACCTCATTGGTTCTTGCGGAAGCTCAACCATGCCGCGTAACACAAGAATGAACCTCATTGGTTCTTGCGGAAGCTCAACCATGCCGCGTAACACAAGAATGAACCTCATTGGTTCTTGCGGAAGCTCAACCATGCCGCGTAACACAAGAATGAACCTCATTGGTTCTTGCGGAAGCTCAACCATGCCGCGTAACACAAGAATGAACCTCATTGGTTCTTGCGGAAGCTCAACCATGCCGCGTAACACAAGAATGAACCTCATTGGTTCTTGCGGAAGCTCAACCATGCCGCGTAACACAAGAATGAACCTCATTGGTTCTTGCGGAAGCTCAACCATGCCGCGTAACACAAGAATGAACCTCATTGGTTCTTGCGGAAGCTCAACCATGCCGCGTAACACAAGAATGAACCTCATTGGTTCTTGCGGAAGCTCAACCATGCCGCGTAACACAAGAATGAACCTCATTGGTTCTTGCGGAAGCTCAACCATGCCGCGTAACACAAGAATGAACCTCATTGGTTCTTGCGGAAGCTCAACCATGCCGCGTAACACAAGAATGAACCTCATTGGTTCTTGCGGAAGCTCAACCATGCCGCGTAACACAAGAATGAACCTCATTGGTTCTTGCGGAAGCTCAACCATGCCGCGTAACACAAGAATGAACCTCATTGGTTCTTGCGGAAGCTCAACCATGCCGCGTAACACAAGAATGAACCTCATTGGTTCTTGCGGAAGCTCAACCATGCCGCGTAACACAAGAATGAACCTCATTGGTTCTTGCGGAAGCTCAACCATGCCGCGTAACACAAGAATGAACCTCATTGGTTCTTGCGGAAGCTCAACCATGCCGCGTAACACAAGAATGAACCTCACTGGTTCTTGCGGAAGCTCAACCATGCCGCGTAACACAAGAATGAACCTCACTGGTTCTTGCGGAAGCTCAACCATGCCGCGTAACACAAGAATGAACCTCATTGGTTCTTGCGGAAGCTCAATCATGCCACCTAGCACAAGAATAAACCTCATTGGTTCTTGCACGTCAAGCAAACGTGCTTCCGTTTGTGTAAGTTGATGAATTTTTAAGTGAATAAAAGCCTAAATTCAGTCTGTTCATCATATAAAGCCATAAATTCATATGGATTAGTTTTACGATCTCTTTATGAACTTTTTAAAGTGTCAAAGTGTCAGTTGTGTAGGCTGTCAAAAGAAATCTCTCAGATTTCATCCAAAAGAACTTCATTTGTGTTTCGAAGATGAATGAAGGTCTTACTGGTGTTGAACGATATGATGGCGAGTAATTAATGACAGAATTTTCATTTTTGGATGAACTAAACCTTTAAATTCCAAGTCCATGCCATCAGAGCGCATCTTCTCCAAAGTCAGCTTCATTGTGAGCAAGACACGGAGCTCACTTCTCCTTGAGAGGGCTGCTGTTTATCTTAGGTCACTTTTCTTTGCATTCTGATCTAAGATCTGATCTAAGCGCTTAATGTCCATTTTAAATGCTTATTAGGGTTTAGTATTTCTCCCCAATCTAATCGACCAATCCCTTAAATGAACAATAACAGCATTAATGACAAAAAGAAATCTTCTGAAACAAGATAAAAGTTTTTACTGTCATTTTTGATCAATTTAATTCATCGGTGCTGAATGTAGTAATTTCTTTTTTAAAAATCCTGATGGACAAAATTGGGCATTTTTTTCATGTTCAAGATGCCATTTCCCAATAAGGAAGAAAAGACAATCACAACGTCCATTTCGTGCCGATTTTAACCTTCACTATTGTAACAATAACATACAACAAATTTAATGTGAAAACATCTAAGCAATGCCTCATTTTTCCTGTGGTATCCTTGTAATCAAATTCATTGAATACTAATATGTTAATGTATCAAACCTTCACAACTTGCCCCCAAATGAGAATATTGGGTTTCGCTGGCACACTGAGTTGCTCTGTTCCATCGGAGCAAATAAACAGGCTGCAGCGTCCGTGGCACAGTGTATCAGCGGAGCGACCCAGCTACATTCAGGGCGGGCCGCTTCACCATCCACTGATCAAAGCAGCTCTAAACTGCCAGAAACTACAGAAGGCAGACAGGAGTGTTGCAGCAGCCACCAAGACTGGTTTTCTCATCTTGCGAATACAAAGAAGAGGAAAAAGCAAATGAAGATGGACAGGATTTGTCTCTGGCCGACGGGTCATCCAGTCTTAGGAGTCTTACAAGAGCTTCTAAAGGGCATGGGAAGAGGAAGAAGAAAGATCAAAGGGAATACTGAGGAAAACCTTAGGCAAATGCAATGGAAAGAAAGAATGAGAGATTTTAAAACAAGAGGAGTGCAGGGATAATAATGAGATAGATAGCAGTGAGAGTGTGAGACAGGTCAAGTCCACTATGTATTCAGAAATAACCCTTGTCTTAGAAAGATCAACTTGGTGTAAGAACCAGACTGCTGATGAGTGCAAGACTATACAAAATTACTGATTCTATTGCGCCATCTTGTGGAGGATGAACAATCATTCTAAATCCCCAAAAGTCATTTTAATTAGTGTACAGGAGTGTGAAAATCAAAATGTTTTTTTCAAGACTGTAGTATGAGTAGATGAGAAAGGATATAATAATTTAGGGTTGTAAAATAAACATATAGTCTCAAAACAATGTTTCCGCCCGGTTTCGAACCGGGGACCTTTCGCGTGTGAGGCGAACGTGATAACCACTACACTACGGAAACTTACATGTTTAAGTTTCTCAAGTAAGAAACATTTAAAGAAACCTGTAATTTAATTATTTTTATTGTATGACTTTTACCATTGACAATTGTGTCCACATCACTTCTCAAAAGGCTTTCTTTTACATAATTGTCTCAGATTTGTGAAAACAACATTCAGCAGTACTTCTTTCATGACTCTGATGCAAGAAATACAGGATCATTGTCTTTCTTCCATCAATACAAACGCAGTATAATAAGCTGTTTGATAGATAAATAATAGCATTTTTATTACATTTAAATTTTTAGCTTTGTGAACTTAAAGAATAACTTTGTGTGTTTAACATAAAACTAAAACTAACAATAATTGTTTCCGCCCGGTTTCGAACCGGGGACCTTTCGCGTGTTAGGCGAACGTGATAACCACTACACTACGGAAACTTGCATGTATAGTAAATGCCTGAAATGTACTTTCATACTGTACTTATGATGTATACATATACACAGTACATATGAGCAATTCCACGCAAATGTCAACCTTGCTATGAAAAATTTTAAGTTATCATAAAAAAATCAAAACCCTTTCTAAGTTGTCCATTTGGATCTGTATTTTATTGTATTGATGTGCTGTCATGTAAATTTTAAGTACATTTCTGTTAATTCACCTCAGATAAGGTGTGCACAGATACTAAAATTTCTTTTTTTTTATACAAACCAATTTCATGCTTTAAAAAGAGGGATCAAAGACTCATTTAATTATACTTTTTGTTGATAGTATGGATGTTGCAGAAAGATGGGGGCATGACTGAGATATAAATACACTCACTTTGTTATAACTGCATTTCCCTTTAAATTTATGAAGGCTATATTTAGGAAATCACTCGACGCTAAAGTGCTGTGTCACGTCCGTAACGATTTAAAGAATAAGTTTATATTGTATAATCATTATTATTACAATTAATTTGAAACTTTATGTACAAAGCCAAAAAATGTCCATTCTAGTTATGATTGACAAATCATCTCACTTAATTGGTCTAAACAACCTAATTATGCGTTACGGACGTGACCGTTACGGACGCTTCATTAAATCATGCATGATTTGACCAGCGCATATTTGTTTAATTAATTAATTAATTTATTTATTTCAAGCAATATAATGACACATAACAAAGGCAATCAAGAAGTATTCTGATTAAATCAATACGAAAAGATAAATTCATCAACTTTACAATATAAATCGATCTATTGCTTGAATCTATATGCTTGAATGCTAATTTTGCAATAATGTGGCTATTTTAAAGTACGATTGCGCATTCAACAACGCAAAACGGGTATAAACATTGTGATTAGTTTGACACAAAACATAATATATTGCGATCATTGTGACACGATTGCTTTTTTGCATGCAAAAAAAAAACAAAAACCGCTCTCCAGACTGTTACAATCAGACAGCGTTTCAATTCACTGACGGGACTGAGGGGAAACTGAGGGGAAACTGTGCTCTTGACTCCGGAGAATATCGATATGATAAAATGCATATATAATGATTATGTATCTAAGCATTAGCAATTCCGTATCTTTCGGGGTCTAAAGTAAACACCACATTATCAAGCATATCATGCCCGAATTGAGTTTTGAACATGCTCACGTGCCGGTTACAGTTTAGCAGCATGAGAGATATGCGTGAACTAATCTATAACACGGTGATTTCAGTTTAAATTTGATTAATTGTGCAGACTTACCTACTGATGTCTCAGATGTTTGTTGTTTCAAATAAAAAGAGAGACACAAAAAGGTCTCTGTTCAAGTTTTCCGGCGTCAGCCAAGTGATGGTTTCGGAACGGTCACGTCCATAACGGAAAGACGTCACGTCCGTAATTTTCCTCATAAATGGAAAAAATTTAACTAAAATAAAATAAATAATTTATGTTCTATAGAGAGCCGACACTCATCCATTCGGTTGGTATTATTTCTTTTGGCTTGTGCATTTTAATTCACAGAATTTCAACAAAGTATATTGTCTCCCACAAACTCGCGTCTTTTTTTGTCACGTCCATAACGCATGTTTATTTCCCTCATTTTAAATATAAAACGTATGTGTAGACTGATATTTTTCTGATGTCTGTACTCCTTTATTAAGGGAGTATGGACATATAAACAGACATTTAAATATATTGGTATTAAATGCATTTTCTGAGAATTTATATTTTATGTTTTGACTGCAAATGTCACGTCCATAACGCTGGAATTGCCCATATACAGTGTGTGTGTGGGGGGGGAAGATAGATAGATAGAGAAAGAAAGAGAGAGAGAGAGAGAGAGGGAGAGAACACATAACCAGAATGACAATATAACCAAATCACATTACAAAGAAATCTCTAGATTTTTTTTGTTGTTGTTGCTACTTAATACTTGTTTTGTCTCATTTTAAATTATTTTAAGTCATCTTAGGTCTTGTTGAGGCCCCACTCTGGTTGAGAATCAATACTGTAGACTAGAGAGACTGCAAATAAATGCAAAAGTCCACTCCGTCCAGTGACAGAGACTTTTTAAAAGTAACTATTTAAAATACCTTGATGAGTGCTGAACTCCACTCAAGTCAGTTGCATTCTGACGTAGAACCTAGAAGTGTTGTCTGTGTCTACATTGTAAACAGCATAGGAGAATGACAGGGAAGAGAAGAAACTGTTGAATGAAGTCAATATTTTTGAGTACAAAAAGTATTCTAGTCACTTCATAACATTAAGGTTGAACCACTGTAGTCAAGTGGACTATTTTAATTATGTCTTTGCTACCTTTCTGGGCCATGAAAGGTGCAATGACGTTGCTGCCTATATGTGTGGTTCAGATAACATGAACTTTACCTCTCGAAAGGTTTGGAAAGACATGATGGTAAGTTTAAAATATTCTGGCTGAGCCCCCAGCGTGAGTTTTTCAAGGCGACCGTTATTTAGAACGTGTCACTTTATTGTTTCCATGGTGATGCGTCATTTCTTGTCACGTGACACACGGCAGCCACAATAGCGCTGATCTGCTTTTATTTACTTTTTCCTTCTTTATTCAAAATATTCACAAATTTGTTTACTATACCATGAAATCTATGATATTCCGATTGCCAAACATGTGCAAGTGAATGCTGTTTAAACACCTTTATAATGTTCGCGTAAATTGAGCTATAGGCGCGATGGACGCCGCCATGTTAATTTGCACCGTAGTAAAGAGAATCACATCTGTTGGGTTTACAACACGTGAATTCATCCACTTCTCCCAAAATACATGAAAGTAAGAAGAATAGAGTAAACTTTAAATTGCTTACACAATGTGTATTTGATATGAATAAAACGTGTCGTCTAATTATTATGGAAAGATTGTTATTGCCGCTTCCATAGATCAGTGTGTATTTTACAAACTCTAAATGTATTGTTTTGTTAGCAATTGTGTGCATTTAAATGTCTGAAACCTAAAATAAACATTATGAGGTTGAAAACAGCATATTTGTGATGTGCGCATTAAAGGGTTAATGACAGAAATTCCATTTTTGGGCGAACTAAATATTTAAGAACTCTTTTAAAATTAAATATTTTTCAAGAATTGTGAACATTTCTTAAGATTTTCGGCCGCAGAAAGCACTTGAAAGTAATATATCCGTGATATCCAATACTGAACTCTAGCAATAATTAAAACCAGGAATTTCGTAATGGTGGCAATTAATGAAGCGCGCGAACTTGAGGCAACTAGCCGTTACAGTTGTGTCGACTGAGGTTCAGTTCAAACACCACAAACCGACTGATCTCGAGCTCAAATTTAAGTCACTAACTATAGAATGAAGTTTGCAGTCTTTCACACGTGAACTTCATATGAATATAATCGTACTTAGCACTCAAACAGAATTGGCACGTGTGAACTTAGCCATTTCGACGGTTTAATGTGATCGACAGTTTAATCAGCACAAAAACATGTTTATTCTGCAAGTGAATACGCATATTTAGTGTTGGTTGCATGATGTTTTTACCTTGTGTAATTTTGTTCATGGTTTTTGAAGCTGAGGGCTTAAGCGACCCGTCCATCTTGGCATCCGGATTAGATGCTTCGATCGGAAAGGAATCGGTGAATCAGCGAAACTTAAACGATTCACTCTCAATGCATTGCGCTGACGTATTTTTTTTGTTTACTTAAGCTAATTGTTTTCAAGTGACGGATTTGAATAAAAATATGATGCAAGTAACAAACAAAAAAATTAGTTAGCCTATCAAAATTGTTAAAATTTTTTTTTACAATGAATCTTTCATATCTTTCAAAATTTGCATACGTGTTTTATGTTTTGTATCATATTTGATAAAACATGCATTTAATGGCATATTGCCTATTAATATGGACCTCGACCTCAAGGAAAAAACACCTTAAATAAGCAAACTAAGCAAAAATATGCAATATGGTTATTTATACACAGCAGTATGGTATGATTCTAATGTATGGCCTATCAATTAGATAGAGTTACAATTATATATACATATATATATAATTGTAACTCTATTTCCCAATAATATGTCTTAGTAAGATATAATGTAATGCAATACAATGATGATCAAGACATGCACAAATAAACACTCCTAAAAAGCCTGCTTTATCATATTTGGTATTCACATTTTTCCTTAAAAATGTATGGTTTATAAAGTAAAACTAAGCTGCTTCAGTCAAGTAAAGGTTCATCTTGAAATATTAACAATATAGATGTTATTCTTATGTTTACTTTATAAAACAAAGATTTCATAGTAAAAAGAAAAAAAGACATGTACCATGACATGAGAGTGGACATATTTAGAATTATTCTAAAAGTCTTTTATTCTTGTTCTTAAAGCAATAAAGAGTGTCAAATAAAAAGTATAAAGTATATATCGATCAGATGACAGAAGGCATGTAGAAGATTGCGTGCAAACAACTTTTCCTGTAAAGTTTTGAAGATGCTGATCATTTAGAGGCCTTAGAAATTCACGCATAAATTATGATATTATAGGTTTTATAGGGTTAACCTGGTCTTTTCAACAAGGTTCTGGCATACTAGTTTTCATTTCAACTTAACATCACACTTTGTCTGTCAATTTCCATCATCCTCCAGACCTTGGGGAAGTCTCTTGATTGCAGCAAGGAAGTTTGATAGTGCGTGTCTGTTCCTGGTTACTTAATGAAGGTGGTATTAGTGTGTCACTCACCCTTCCATGCCTGATTGAAACTCAGTATTTATTAAATCTCTTCAGAGAATGAAGCATGTTAATATGTGATCTGACTATAGAGTTTCCATTTCTCACCATCTGACAATAAATCAGCCCCAATTCTAGCTATAGAACTTGTGTTACAGAAAAATTCAACACAATCTTCATTTATGGGAATCCTAAAAGTGGTTCTTACTTGGTGGGTCCAAACCCTAGTCTGTACTAATGGGGGACGGGGGGGGACCGATAGCCAGGAATAAACAATAATAAATAATAATAATAAAAAACAATTCTAAATGCAAATAATAGAGTCCTACAACATATATATAATATAAAAATTAATATTAAGTTATTATAAGAAAAATGAGGACACTCACATGTGATCAACCAATAGAAAACCAAAACCATCCAATCAATCCTAACCATGGACAAAATCAAGAACTGCCCTTCATTTTTTCTTGTTCATAAGCATTTCACTCATATATAGATCACAATAAGGAAGAAAAGACTATCACAACTTCTGTTTCATGGTGATTTTAATTTGAATTTTTAACAGGACATTCGTTTGCTTTCCTACAATAAACCATTTTAAGATATCAAATAAATGAGACAGTATTGCAAAACCCATTAAGACGTTAATACTTATTATTATGGTTTTTGTGGTTCTCTGAACAAAATAAAATAAGTACATGTGACAGTAATTGTTATACTCACCAGCATGTTATAATCAGCTAAAGTATTTTCTGAATATAAATATAAAGAGTTCTATGTTTAGCAGCTCGTAACCTTGAGAACATCACCTCAAGTGTGTCTTGTCAAACATTCAGAGTCTATGTGTGCGGAGACGTGGAGGGTTTTTGGGGCGTCAGGCCCTGTGAATGAGAGTTCTGGGAGCTGGATTCTGGTTTGGGCTGGTCTGGTCCAGGACTTCCTTCTTTAACAACCGTATCCACCTGTGCAGGACACTCAAAGTGAACGCAGTGAAAAACCTAGTGGAGATGGCATGAGAGAAAAGTGCATTAGGGCTATAAAATCTCATCAAAATTGTGATTATTTTGACAAATACTCCATGTATAATTTGTTCTGCAATATGATGCAATATGATGAAAAACTAACATCATATTATGTCAATGTAATCTGATGAATGCAGCATTAATGTGATGCTGGAAGGAGTCACAGAAACATGTCCTGTGAGAGTCTGCAGAGATCGCTCACCTCATTAGCGGTGTTGTGTGTTCCCACAATACGAATAAAGGATGCAGGCTGTGTGTCAAACGTCAGAGTCTGCCACGACCTGTAAGAATCACATGCAACCTATGTAAACTCTGAGGTTGTTATAGACATAATTATAATGCAAGCAAATAAGGAGGTAATAATAAAAAAGAAAAACACCATTCACTGACCTGCATGCCACTTTTGTGTGGTCTACGACCCTCACCCAATGTTGCTGGTTTGTGGACAGCTCCACATAGTAACTATAGCTCCTCTCATCACAGTCCCACAACAGCAGCCTACAGATGAAACACAGATTTCACAGCTTCAGTATGTCTAAACTGAAGTCTGAAACAAAGACTTCAATGACTGAAAGGTTTAAATTGACTGAAACTCTGTCCGCAGATGAAGAGGAGATTTTGTACTGCTTTAGTACATAACAGTTCTACTTTTAGACTAGTTTTTTTTACTGATAACCTGTTTTATTTCTCTTAACCATATTTATTTGCACATCGCTCCGGTCCCTATCACAAATGTAGTCCCACTGCTAAATTCTTTAAAATTTTTCTACATGTGAAAAGTTCTTCTTTTTTTCTTATATCCTAACACATATTACGAGTTTGTGATGCAGAAAGCAACTATCAGTTGAGTCTTGTGTTAGCTTGTATAATGTTTAAGTCTTGTGGCTACACTTTCGAAACAGTGTGTATCATAATTTATTACCTTGTCCTGTTTTCTTCCATTTAGTTCCACATTAAGTGCTTTATTGGATCCACTGCTATTAGATTTGAGATCTGCAGAGGAGGTTTTCGGCAAATAACGGATTCAATTTGTTCCTCGCACAATGGGCAAAAATGACATAAAAGTGTTCCAAGTTTTCTGAAGCCCTATAATAGATAGGGCTTCAGAAAACTTGGAACACTTTTATGTCATTTTTGAGTGGAGAGAGTCTTTAATTCATCATCATCTAAATATCATCTTTTATTTTCCACAAAAGAAACCCATGAGTAAATTATGACAGAATTTAGAACCTTTAAAGCGGACCTGTTAGGCAACTTTCTTCAGTGTGTTTTCTTAAAGTTTCTGTTTGCTCATAAAAAAAGGTCTGTAAAGTTACAAAGTCCCTCCAAACAGAGTTATTCTCTATATCAGTGCGCACTGTTTCTGATCGCCTTGATTGTAGTCTTGAGTTTCTTCCAGGAACTAATACGGCAAAATATTCCTCATTTAAATATGATTTCTGCCCAAAGCATGCACAAAATAAAAGGGCTGGGCCTGGTTGAGTTGCATTAGAAGTGAGTTGAAATTCATGGTTATGGTAAGGGGCATGACATTTCTGAAACACGCTTCCAAAGCGGTTGACCAATCACTGGTCCAGCCGACCAATCAGAGCACATGCACTTTTTGAAAGGGGTGCTTCATAGGGAAAGGAACTAAACAGAGCATTATTGTAAAATATGTGGGAAAATAATGTTATTTTTGAATATTCAAGCAAGACAGCCCATTCTAGCTGACTCCAAAAACAAAATTAAGACTTTGTAAAAGGGCATAATATGGCCTCTTTAACCTGTAACATAAGCTTTCGTACCGCATTGAGCCCAGCATGTAAGGCTGAGCGAGCTGGATAACGATGGCTCCAGAGCCCAGCTGGTGACAGGTGTATCCCGAGTCCCAGTCATAGTGGTTGGTGTCACCGTTCAGCAGAGCATTTCTGCTGCGACTCACACCCTCGATCACACTAGCACATGCCTGCACGGTCGCCACGTTCTCTGTGGGAACTGCAAGAAGACGCAGAGAAGGAGAAAATGGATGAGTGACAGCGCTGTGTGTGTAACTTCCTGAATAGCCACTGAAATTAGGAAAACGAATTCACCAATTAGGCCTCTCTCCAAGGTGAAAGTTCGCTGTGTGTACATGCACTCCAGAGCCACCAAGTGAAACACTTTGTTGACAGTGTTATGTGTCCCCACAACACGAAGAAACCTGAGTTCACAAAAAACAGTAGTGTTCACAAACACAGACAGTCAGTTAGCAATATAACATCTTGCAACCTAAATATTCATTTTTATTCTCTGCAGAGGACATTTGTTTGTAGTGGATTTCTTTGAGACCATACCAGGACATTATAAACTTTTCAGAGATTGAACATTGAAACTTTCTCTATTTTCTCTTTTTTTAAATATAATTGGGTTTTTTTTGTCTTATTGCCCCAAAAATGTACACCAAATTGCACACCATGTATAAGGTTTATTCGGCATGTAAGCATCATATAATAAATGGTGCTGTCAATCAATAAAAGTGTTATTGTTTGTCTGGCGCGCATCTTTCTGTGTGAGTTGTGTGTGTGTCACACAGACACAACATTCACAGACAGCGTGTTCTTGTTTCTCTCGAATAGTTTAAAAGTATTTACGTGAATGAGAGCGTGAATGTACCACTAGCCAAATTATGACAGGAAAAAAACGGATGCGGCGTTAATTGCATTAAATATTTTTAATGCGTTAAACTGAAAAGATGAATTTCATGCTTTAACGCCTTAATTTTGACAGCTTTAATAATAAAATCATTCTGGAAAACATTGTTAATAATATAAAACTACCACTGAAAAGTTTGAGATTAGTATGTTTTTTTTGTTAAAGTAACACTTTTATTCAGCAAAGAGACAGTAAATTGTTACATAAGACGTCTATTTCAAACAAATTATGTTATTTCCGACTTTCTATTCATCAAAGAATCCTGAAAAAAAATGTTTTCACAAAAATATTAAGCAGCACAATTAAAAAAAAAAAGTTTTAAACATTGACAATATTAAGAAATGTCTCTTAAACACCAACTCAATGATTTCTGAATGATCATGTGACACTGAAGACTGGAGTAATGACTCTTTGCATCACATTAATGAAACGAAATGACTTGCAACATCACTTTTTTGCCTTACCTTAATTTTCATTTCAGTCTTGATGTCTTCTAGTGAGTAAGTAGTACAACAAAACAATGTTTTTTATTTCAAAGATAAACAATGTTTCCCAAATCAAATTTTGAGAAACAGAGTCCAGTTGTTATGTAATGATGAGTTCTACCTGCAAACTCGTGCTGGGAAATAGAGATGTTGCCAGGAGCGGCACAGGAACTTGGAGTGATCCACCACACGTACCCAGTCCAGCTCATCCATAGACACCTCGACATAGTACGAGTAAGACCTGCAGACATGAGAGAGCCATCAAAATGCTGCGTATGGTGTACATCAGCAGAATATATCATATCTGTATTTGTGTCCTTAATACAGCTGCGTTCACACTCAGTTCAGTTATTTATAGGAGTGACAACTGCATTCTATAACCGAACTCACCCCTGAAAATTTGCAGCACTCACAACCACATTCTCTGAAAACCTGTGCTCTGTTAATGGAACTAGACTGGACAACTAGCTTTTTGTCACGTCACACAGTGTGAGTGCCGCTCTGCACTGCACAAACGTGTGTCTACACTAGCAATGTTTCCATCACCCTTTTTTTATGCGCATTTTGAAGTATTTCATCAGAAACGAGTAATCGAAAGCCCAATTTAAAAAAATGTTACGCTTGTTTGAGCTGGTTTTTGACTTATGCAAAAAAGCGTTAATGCGAATAATGGGAGATGAACACATTTGCAGAATAAACTCTGACGTAGCAAACACTAAACTCATGTGACTAATTGTCTGTTTCCACTGATAGCGTTGTAACAGACATTTTATACATTTATGTTTGATTCTGTTATGACACATTAATTCTGGATGTACTGGAACTCGTTGTATATCTGTGTATCCAAAGCATTGGTGCTTGCCGTAAAAAGACAAGAGTCATGTGCAGTTTGTGCACTTTTGGACTGGAATGTCGTGGTTTTTTTCGGCTTGTCCTCTCACGTGTATGTGAGATTTAATAAAGTCGAGAAGAGTTCAGACGGCTCTTGTTTATTATTTTCATATTGTTTTCATATTCATAAGTGTTTAGGCGAAGCTTTCACGAATGCTCGGTCACAGTGTTTTATTTACTGTTGGTTACTAGGTGACCATAACACCGCCATCTGCTCGAACAACTCGATGGAAACACACCTAATTTGCATTCGTTTTTACTTTCTTTCTTTTTTGCTAACTTTGAAAAGATTTGCTTCACGTTTAGATGGAAACCCAGCTAATGTGATCTTTGAAATTACTTTGGTATTAAATACTGTTGTCAATCCCAAAAATTGACAGTGAGAACAGAGACTATTTGAATAAGTGAATGGCAGACATTAACCTGAGCTTGAAATGATATGACGGTGATAAAATGATGATCCTTTAATGTTGCATTACCTGCTGTCCTTATCCCACAGCAGTAGACGTATGTGGTTGATGATGGAGGGTTGACCCAAGCGGACCTGGATACCAGCGGCTCGTCCCTCTTCTTCTATGGGGTGTCTCGAGAAGCCATGGTCCAAATCGTAGTTCTGCGTGTCTCCATCCAGGAGAGCAGACTTCAGCTCACCCTTCACCACCACAGCGCCGTGCTTCATAGTGGCAATGTTCTCCTCTGGGACTACAACACACACAACAAAGCAGAGGACACATTTTAGTAAAACTGGAAGTGTTGTAAAAGGTGGACACACAACTCAAAAAATGCACAAATAACTGTAAATCTCAAGCATTACCATCAGAAACTGTTAGCTACAAATTAATTGGGCATATATAATGTTAGTCAAGGTTTCCTGCACAAAACATGAATGTCATTTAGTTTTACATGACTGTTTTTCACCATTCAAATTAGACAGGACATGTAGGCCATTTTTGTTCCCCCATCATATACTTCTCAATATACAATATTTGGGTTTATTTCTTGTTCTCTGGCACTTTCTATTCTGTTAATGTAAGTCCAATAGACCTATAAAAGCCAACAGGCTTTTAATGACATTGTCATCAAGAGAGTATTTTAGTTGGAGCACTACAAATGTAAGTATTAGCAATAAATTTGATTAATTCTGTGAGGTTTTGTGGTATTAGGCGGTTTGTCTTACTTTAAGACAGACGTTAAATACAATTACACACATAAATATAAATTATTAATTACTTTTTTTTTTTACTAAATATATTATAAATTAACTTGTCGACAAGTTGACACTTGTAAAAGATTTATTTATTACATTATAAAGATTTAAGTATAATACAGCCCTTTTTAATATACTTCTATTCTACTATACTATAATTATGTATCTGTGTCTGTGTAGAGGCCTGAGAGAATGGAATGTTTGCATATGTTAGCGAGTCTTGCTCTGCCATTAGATATGTGGTATAAATGGTAAGCTGTGCGTCCCGTTCTGCCATTTCAGAATATTTATAGCATGAGCGGGGACCTCTAATATAAATAGGTTTGGGTCTCTCTTTTCAAAACAGACTGCATTCACAACCAACAAATGGAAGAATTGATAAACAATGTTGGTGTAGAGTTTGAAAATGTATAAGATGTATTGACCCCACCTGGGTGGAGAGCTATAGGAAAAAAAGATTGTGCGAGAGCTGGTCTGGAACTGCAGACCGACTCTGCTTTATTCTTTGTAATAAAGTCTTCTGGCATCAAAACTCCAAGACTGCAAGAGTCATTTTTCACAGAGGTGTGAGAAGCCACTACATACTCTAATGAGCTTCAATAACAAAACTTCTGCAAGTTGAAAATCATGTATGATGCAGGCAGTTGGTTTCCAGTAATAATAATAATAACTTATAATTGATACAGTGTTTTAAAATAAACAGTAATGTATAAATGGCTGATCATTAGACAGTTAACTATGTTTGTCATTTTGTTTAACTTGACCATTATATTAGTGCCCCGAGTAACGTTTTGCATTCAGGTTCAAAATAGTTGAACCTTACAATAATGACCGGTTTTGCAAAAGCTATTTTACACTGCGACAGGATCAGAACTTTTCAGAAAGGAAAGAAAACTGGATTTTTCATGATGTGACCTCTGTTTCCTTTAATAAAAAATGTATCTACAGACTGATAAGCAGAGAGAAGTAAACAGACTTAGCATGCCGCGGTAGTTGAGGTCCATGTCTCTGCTCTCCGAGCGGGTCTGTATGGCATCTAGAAGGTCGTCCGGGCTGAGGAGGCCAGAGGGACGAACCACATTCAGCATTTCAGAGAGAGTCATCAGAGGCAGTCGAACTGCTGACATCACTTCCTTTGCCTCTGGGCCATCACCGTTGTGGTGACACCAGCGGCAGAGGGCCTGAAAGATCTCCCTCTCGCTTGCAGCAAAGGAATCTCTCCTGACAACGGTCAGCAGGGCAGACTGCAGACAGAATACATAAGAAAAAGCCATATTACATAATAATCTTAATTACTATGTGCTAAAATTAAAATCTTCAATCAATCACCTTTGAAAGGGTGAGAAAGCCATCTGACTTCAATACTTCGTTGGCGTTACGGTCCATGTAGGCCATGCAGGCCTCAGCCAGCCCATTCAGACAGAACAGACTTGCCACATCAAACACCAGACAGACGTTTCGCGTACTCAATAAAGTGCGGAGGAACTCGCAAATGGAGCTTTCTAGTGGTTGGAGGCCATAGCGGTTTGCCAATCCCAGGAAATCTAGCAGAGTCTCATCCCTGGCTTCACTCAGGGTGGCTCGGCCGGTGTACAGATACCATAATAACATGGAAAAAGCCTCAGCACGTGTTTCCTCCAGCCGAACCTCCGCCTGGGCTTGGGACTCTCTCAGCCCTCCATACAGCAAAGCCCTGAGCAGTTGAAAGAAGAATTTCACCAAGGTTAGATTACAACGCCTATTTTATTTATGAGAAATGGTAGCGGCGTCAGTCTACAAACTGGGTACTTCTTTGCAACATTGACACTGTTATTGTACTGTTTTTGAACTGAATTTAACAATTAATCTGAATTGAGTTGAATACTGACTCTATTGTCTTCTGTAGGGCTGTTTATTTCTGAAACTTAAGTTGTTTCATTATTATAAAATTTTCCAACATTAACACTTTTTTCCCCCCCGTCAAGAAATAGCTGTTGCAAGATTTTATTAAAAGTTAAGGTAGACATTTCTCTAAACAAATTAACAAATTGTGCGTTTTGTAGAAATATCAGCATCAAATTCTTTTGAACAGATGAACAGTTTGTAAAGTCAAATTACAGTGGAGAATTAACGCTGTTTTCCACCATAAATAACTTCACTCAAGAAATTCCCCAATAGACAAGCAACATCTCATAAAGAGCAACCTGAAATACTGGCAGCGGGCCGCTAGAATGACTCTGTGTGCTGGAAAGCGCTTCTCCTCCACCACGAAGGTGACATCACTGTACTCTTCACCGGGAACTAAAGCGCCGAGCTGCTCTGACAGGAGATGGAGGTGGTCGATCTCAGACGTGGAGCTCATGGGCCGCAGAGGATGACTGTCGCTCATGACCTCTGCTGGGGAACACCTTCACATCTGAATCATAAACAACATAAACACATGAATTTATCAATGAAAACAGTACATGGATGTGTACACTGGATCGTTCCTACCATGCAAAACATTTCTTTATACATTAATTTTTTCCCCTGTTCTATGTCATTTTCCATACTGTTCATCTTTTGTAAAATGAAATCTAACCCCCAGTTTCACAGAAAAAGCTTAAGCCTATTCCCAGACTAAAATGCACGTTTGAGCTGTTAACTGAAAGCAACTTGCACTGACATATTTTAAGTTTGTTTTGCCTATGTACTGTATATATAATATTATATACGTAATATATAGTTGATACTATATTTTAACATATAGTTTAATAAACAATTCAATTAAAACAAATTGAGGGCTTGGATAATAAAATGGCAAACCTCTGTGAGAGGAAAAGCAGTTATTTTCAATAACAACAATGTATAAAGGGTTTAATAATCACTATATAGTAGTTATGCCATAAAGGATAGAAACATCCAGTAATAAAATAAGACTATATGTCCCAATACTAAAAACTGTTCAATGTCACTAAATTGCTGCTTCTCAGCAGTTATAATCATAACGGAACATTCTGTGTCATTTAGTGTCAATCGCATGAACAACAAGAACACAAGCATTTCTCAAAGATACAATAATATGTTAATTTCGTTACAAAACAATGAAATAGGATTAGAATGAATTAGAGTAAATGTGATGTTATCATAGCGAAAGCTGACACATAACGAAAACACTCTTCAGCTATATCCACTCACCGACACCAATACAGACTCAATTTGTCTCCGCCTAAAGCAGGCAACAAAGCTCTCTTGACTCCAGTGATGTTATAGGTTACAAATATATTAATTATAAAATTAAATATGTTAAATACAAATTTGTAACAAGCCACAAATCCATTCCGTTCCACAGAAAACACCTACCGGATGTTTTTATGGGTGTTTTACGTGACGCGTAAATGTTACAGCGCCTCTAGTGGACTGATGGGGTGCAATGTCTTTCTTCCTCCGGAGCCATTGAGGGCTTTTAGAGTTTTAGAGTTATTTCTAACAGCGATATTTTAGATACTATTATGGTTTTATTAATATTCTGGATTCGTTTTTATTTTTTATTTCTCGTTTTCGATTTAATTTGTTAAAATTATATAGAAATTATTATAGAAATCTAGCTGTTTTGTTAGTTTTCATTTTAGTTATTGTTTTTAAGCATGTCTAAATAGTATTTATTTGCAGTTATTTTAGTACATCAAGTTAAACTAAATAACATGAGAAAGACTTTTTATGGAGTTAGTTTTAGTTATCCATACATAGTTTTAGTTAAACTGAAATATAATGGGAGAAATGAAGTACTCTTAGATTAATCACAAAGAAATGTGAATGGCCCATTTTGACAAGTACTGTGAAATAATTATCTTTGTGTGTGTGTGTACTTGTTTTGACTGTACTTGTGAGGACCAAATGCCCTGAAATACTTTGACTGGTCCTCACTAGTTAAAAGGCTTATAAATCAGCCAAACGTCTACATGTGGGTGTCTTTCTTCTGTTTAACACAAAAGAAAATATTTTAAAGAATGTTGGTAACCATTCAGTTGACGGCACCCATTGACTTCCGTAGTATTACTTTTTTTTTCCTTTTATGGAAGTCAATGGGTGCCGCCAACTGAATGGTTACCAACATTCTTTAAAATATTTTCTTTTGTGCTCAGCAGAAGAAAAAAACTCATTCAGGTTTGGAACAACTTGAGTGGGTGTAAGTAACGACAAAATTTTTCATTTTTTGGTGAACCATCCCTTTAAGAAGCTAAAGTTCAACTTTTCATTGTCCTTCCGCATTATAATGTAGAGGGCTCAAAAATTCTAATTCTCTTCTGGGCTTTCAGACTTAAAACTAAACTAAACTATTATTACAGATCCTCAGAAGGATGAATTTCCGATGATACCAACTGTATTCTTTATCATAACACAAATCTAGAAACTGGTTGGATTCTTCCCCAGCAAGATTCTTCACTTTGACCAAACCCATTTCACAACTACACATAGAAACGTTTAAGCTTTTGTTGCCAGCCAACTCTGCTAGAAATCACGTTTTAATGCATGGCCGCCTGCTTGAGCAATCGATCTTCTTAAACCGGGTTCATTGTTAACCACATGTCCGGGCACATTCAAACCTGCAAAGTATTTCACACATACAAAACGTAGCGTTCCATATAGGGTACGTGCCGATAATATTACTGTGCTTTCAAAGTCAACAAAAGAGTGACAACAAAAATACTTTCTTTGCTTTATTTTAACAAATAATGGTAGATTTTTAGGGTTAGGAATGCATCAATTCAAAAACTATTTTATTTTAATAAAGTACAATTTTAAGCTTAAACTCTATGGAGGAGCGCATCATTTCAAAAGCTGATTTCAAATGATATTGCTGCATTACATTGTTACATTCAGCCCACCAGATGTCTAACACACTGCGCTGTCATACATAAAGATTGCCCGTCTTCACTGTGCACAGAGCAATCATCCTTTCTGATCCCCAACTGTCCTTGAGTTTCATAAGTAGCGTCTTCTGATCAGGTCACATGATAACAAGTCTTTAAGAAGTGATGGACACCATGTTGTTGGGGCTGAGAATCTCAATCCAGTAACCATCAGGATCCTGAATAAAGGCCAGGCCCTTCATTTTACCTGCAGGACAGACAGAATGGAAATAAGCAACAAAATAAACAGAAGGTATTTCTGTATGTCTGTTGACATTAAGTCTTTGGACATCAAAAAAGGATTATTTTGCATTTTTAATCCAATTTTATGCAAATAAAATTTATTCAGATGTGCCAGGCAAAATTTGCACACTGTGTACAGTACACATAGTATATATTTATAGTAAGAGTTTGCTAACTAGAACACATATACAAATATAAATATCCTAAATTTGTGCATTCCATGAGACTAACATATTTAGAAATTAAAGTTTAGCTAGTTTGTCATTGATGGCGAAACATTATGTCACAAAAATACATATATTATATATAATATAAAAGAAATTACCATCATCAGGTTTTTTTACGAAGGTCACTCCATTCTCTTCAAACAGCTTGCAGGCAGCAGACACATCCGGCACAGCAATTCCAATATGTCCTAAGACAAATATTTAGGTTAATAATGTAAATTAAGGATATTACATTCTCCTTTTATCTAAGACTACATTTGCACATATTTTCAATGATTTTCCCTGGCAATATGAAACACCATAAATCTAACATCAATTTTCATTTACTTCTATTTATAAATTGGCTAGTTCCAGTCCTTGATGCTGTGTTTTATCAAACTGGCTTTAAAAACACAAGATGGTGAACTCATATTACTATGAATGGGAAAAAGTGCAATGCGCACTATGGCGGAATAAGTCCCGTCTTCTAAAAAAAAAAAAAAAAAAAAAAAAAGAGCCAATCGCTGATTGGTAAAGCCATTGCGTCACTGCAGCTGCCGTCAGAATCTCCGCTTGCAAACAGTCAGTGTTCTGAGACAATGTGCAGACGTGAGACGTTATGACTGGACATGCACATTGGCTGGTGAACGCAGTTTTTTGTCATGATTTGAGCATTTGAAAACAGTTTCCAATGGTGATTTCAAATATGAAATGTAACCCTAAGCTCGATAAACAGCTTTGGAGAATTTGATGTTTTTCCACTGTATTTCCACGACTGAAGTAGCTTCCCGAGAGGAGTTTCAAAGATGGCCGCAGAGTGAAATGACTTGCCTTAAAGGGTCCTGAAACCCCAAAACATTTTTTTTGCACATCACTGAAAACACTAAAAGCACTTAAATTTAAGTAACAAGTGGAAAATTGGTTATTTTGCATTTTTCTGAGCAATTTCATTCTTTTTTGATTGAAAAGCAAATTCGAAGCAACGTCAAGGAATCTAACGTAGAAGCATGCATATGGAGTGTGATTGGCTGCTGGGGCTGGAGACTCACGATTCTACGTCATTTGGTTCTGAGGGCTTCTCTCTGCGTCAATTCATGAGAAAGAACTCTTGAGATCCAATCACTGCGCTGTATTACACATGAGATCGCATTACAGTGGAGAATTCAAACAACATGCAACAACATGTGGACAGCGAATGAGAACAGTATCAGAACGGAACGCCGCAATAAGTTTAATAACGCTTGCAAATGCTTGTTGATTGTTCAGAGAATGTAGTGCTTGTAAATGTAATGAAAATAAAATTGGACCTTTTAAATGTTATTTATTCTTGGGAGTTTGTGGTCATGTAGGGTTACATTATTAAAACACATCAAGGTGCCCTCAACTCTGTTATTAAGTGGGGGGTTTTCTCTGTGGTCAATTTTAATATTCATATGTCAGTATAATGAGTGCGTTGCAGCTCTGTGCTTTATTGGTTGTTGTCTCCCTTCTCCCACCCTCTATTCTCCCACTTTTCCACAGCTTTACACACCCATTTCTTGAGACCAGTCTAAAGCAGAGGGGGTTTCATGACACTTCAAATAGGACTTTGGTTTTATTCCTGATAAAGCATGGCTATGACAGATTTACCCAAAGTTTCTGTGCATCACTGCTTTGCTAACAACTGGGATTGGTACACAGAACTCTGACTTCTATGGAATCGTCAGAAGCTTCAAAGGTGAAAGGTATGGCAGTGCCAGTCTGAACAAAGTTTTTGAGTTTGTCCTGGCGTTTAATGAAAGACAGCAAATCCTCCTCATCAAAAACTTTTTTCACTGGAGTCATCAGCCTCTCATACCTTATTACTTACTTGAACATTACATTTCCAATTGACTTGCTTTATTAGCAACTGTGGTTTAAATTTGAAAAAAGCTCCATTTTAAAGAATTAGTTCACTTTCAAATGAAAACTAGCCCAAGCTTTACTCACCCTCAAGCCATCTTAAGTGTATATTATTTAGTTATTTCTGATTAACACAATCGGATGTAATTTAATAAGTATCCTGATGCAAGCTTTATAATGGCAGTGAACAGGGATCTCGAGTATGAGATGAAGAAAGCGCTTCCATCCACAGCCATCCATCATAAACATGTACTCCACACGGGTCAGTGTGGTTAATAAAAGCCCTCTGAGGCGAAGCGATTCGTTTATGTAAAAAAAAAAAGAAAAAAAGTCCATATTTAACAAGCTATGAAGTAAAATATCTAGCTTGGGCCAGACTGCTTTCCGTATTCAACGTACGAAGAAAGTATGAAACGCTAGCAGTTCAAAAAGTTTATTCTACATCCTACGCCTTCCCTATTGAGCGTACTGAAAAAAGTGTAACTGACGTGGTGCCAGTTTCCACTTTCTTCGTAAAACTTGAATATGGAAAGCAGTTTGGCTGAAGCAAGATATTTTACTTCATAACTTTTACACAAACGCATCGCTTCACAACAGAAGGCCTTTATTAACCCCCGGAGCCGTGTGGAGTATGTTTATGATGTTATGGATGGATGGATGGATGGATGGAAACACACATTCAACTAATACTCATGACCCCCGTTTACTGCCATTATAATTAATCCTTTAAGCTTCAGTACATTGAGATCAAAATACAGATATATCTAGAATATAGTCAATAGACCAAGATAATGAGATAAATATTTTAAGTTATATAGTCCAGCCTGACTTCAACAACAGCTGATACTATGACAGGTGTAGGACATAGTGAAATTGTGAAATGCATGTTACTTACCAAAGCCTCTTGGGTCTGAGTTGCCATTGTGGTAAGACAGGCTGTCATCAGTCTCAGTGCCCCAGTTACTGATTAAAAAGAGAAAAGAAAAATACAGAAAGGCACATGAAAACAGCTCCAGATGTTGAACTTCTGAAGTTCAGCATTACAGGTTCTACAAAGACACAATTCAGGTCTTGCATCACAGGCAGGTATCAATAATGTATTTTCGTCATTCAAAAAGGGAAACCGAAACTAGGGCTGCAGATATACAAACCGCAAATATAAATCTCACCATTATGAATATCAATGACACTGACCACTTTCTTCATTCCAGTCGGCAAAATATTCACGCATTGGAATGCCCAGGTAAGACAATGACAAATTACAACAGTCTTGACTTCTTTGCTTACTTTCGTCATTTTAGCTTTTACTCTGATGCACTGACTTTTTCGCAAGGCCGAACCGCCAATCAGAGGTCTCACTCTCACCAACGGCCCAACACCAACTCAACATGCTGAATCGGCCAAATAAAAAAAACCTGTTGATGTTCGACTAGAGCCAACAGCGCAGAACACCAAAACACTAAGCCGACCGATGCTCAAAAATGGCCTGACATTGATATTGGTTTTGTCGGATCAGTGTGTTAAGGCACGGCCCATTGCAAGTTAGTGGAAGTTTGCCCTGTACATTCATTATAGAGTCTCCCCGGTCCCTTCACCATGGGGCCCAACAGTTGCATCACCCTAAGGACATCCCTGCCTGTCGTGTCTGTTGGCTCACTTTTTCACTGCCCGAAAGTTGAATCAGCGCTTGTCTGTCTTGGAACGTCTGAGAAGTAGAACCTGCCAGATATCACGGTAAGGATGTTAAAGGGCTTTTTCTACCCTATGCCGAAGGTTAGGGGTCAACCTGTATGGACTTTTAAATGGCTGACTGTGATATCTAAAGATCAGTAAGGTTTTACTTCTGTACTTACTGGGTGAGCTCTATAGTGGCTCGGCGGGAAAACGTCCAGGCTGTCCTCTCCTTCACATCTGCAGGGATTTCTTTCTTATCCTCATAACCCAGAAAGTAGAGGCTGAATCCCATGGAGGGAAAATCAAACTTCTGTAACAGCCTATAATAAACAATTTGTCAATATCTATTTATTATGAGCCAAAATTGAACTAAAATGCAAAACATTTTCATGCATTACACATTTGGATATTTCAAAGTAATGGCCTGGTTTTACCAACAGGGCTTCCCTTGGACATTTAAATTGCTTTTTTTAAATGTGCCTTTAGGGGGGACAAAACAGTACAAATGTGCATCTTGAGACAAAACAATGGCACTGACATATTTTTAAAAGATGTCTGCAAAACCAGATCAAGACCGAATTCACATTTCTATTAGAGAAAAAGTTCAGTGCTCAGAGATCATTTACACTAATTCACTCACGTCATTCCCAGGATGCGCGTGTAGAAATCCAGGGATTTCACTGGATCCTTAACCCGCAGCATTGTCTGCTGCATCATGAAGTCCTACAGCGGTGGAAAAAATAACTTTTGGTCAGAACACAATTTAAAAGACAGATTGAGCAACACTGTATCAATTAAAAAATAAGATAATAATTAAAAACCATATGTCATGCAGCCTCATACATTACAATATAAAGCATTTAATATACTCAGTAGTGATTTTGGAGTTGGAAACAATCAGCTAGCATTCAATACAGTTTCAGTTTGTGCTTTTAAAAACATAGTCTGGTCATTCTGGAATACCTAGCGGCTTTGCTCAAAAATGAAGAGCGTTTATCGTTATGTAAATGCATCAAACATCAGTCTGGGAATATCTGGTAAATGTTTACATTATGGATGTGCTGTTATTAGTAATGATAATAGGTGTTGCATATCTTTGGTTAAGATTGTTCATGACATGACTTTTCAAAGAATGGACGCAAAGTGTTACAAAACAGTTCCCTGATATTCCCTAAAGCTTGTGTGTCCTTATGGGAATATCGCCTGTTGGCTCTGTATGTGAAACTGTAGGAGCCACAGGTCAACATTTTATCTGTGTAGAATGTCAAAGGTCATTATAGTAACTTTAAAGTAATTAAAATATATTAAAATAGACTTGATTCTGTATGTTAATGTAAATTGATATGTTACGAATAAATCAATCTGAATTACATAAAGGATAAATGTCTATTTTCATTTCCACATGACTAAGCAATAAAGCACTCATTCATACAAACTTCAGTTGTCAGCTGAGTAACGTTAACTAACAGATAAGCGGATAAATCACTATAAAACAAGATCAGATAAATGTTGTGAATCGCACTATTTTCCTGGAGTGCTCTGAGTTATAAAGGACAACAGGAAAATGAGCGACGATCTCCGTGTTTGACTGAAAGGTCTCGCCCTGGCTCTGGACTCAAATGCAGCGTCTTACTTTAGTGATGGGGTTTCCTTCTTTACATGCAGCGGCGGCTGCTTCGTTCGACAGCCCTTGGTCATTTTTAGGCTCGGTCATTTTTAGGTGTGCTTCGGCTTGATGGTGACTAACAGCTGACAGTCCGGCGGAAAGATCCCGCGCAGGGGGCGTGGCCAATGCGTACAGCGTCAGCAGTGTGACGAGAGTGGGAGGGGAGCTTATATACTTAAACGCTGTAGTTTTTCTTTCCTTCCTGTAGAGGGCGAAAAAAAATCTTGGGTCTAACTATTTTTTTATCGTCACCATGATGAAAACTATTTTTTAAATGATGATACAATTATTATAAAATTATTGATCGCTTATAATTAAAAAGTAACCATCACTTTTCTATGTAATTTTTGTTTGTCACACACCACACGACTATTTAAATGCGATATATCAAAACCCATATATAAAGACGATTAAAATCTTGTAACTGTACCAAGAATGCTTCCTTTAATGGCCGCTTTGACAAGTTTCACCTGCCGCTTAAACTGAGACGGCTTATTCTGCCTAAACATATGGACGTTTAATGACCGTGGAAAAGACGACGTTCCTCTGACACGTCCCGCCATGGTTGAAAAATAGTTCTAAAATAAAATTTGAGCGGACGTCTTTGACATTATCTTATTAATTAATGCTGTCAGAAAGAGAATGAGATCAATTAGCTAATTAGTGAACAAACTATTAAAAGTCAAAGCAACAATTATACATGCAACCCCAGAAAATTTTAGACATGTACAAACGTATCTGAATGCTAGGAAATGTTCAGTTTTATATTAGTTTTTCTTATTTATTTATTTATTTATTTTAGCAATTTATGCAGTTCTGCCAACGGCAACGGGGTTCTGTTGCCCATGCGCGAATTTAACTGCTGCTTCTTGACGTTCAACAGTCTGCTACTGGAGGACAGCCGACTTGCCATAGTCGATAATATGTGACAGATTACATCATTTAAAAATGTTATGTTTTGTGGTTATGTAGCATTTTAGTTGTATCTGACTTTTTATCTCAGAATTCTTACTTTATTTTCTTACTCAGAATTCTGAGTTATAAAGTCAGAATTCTGAGTTATAAAATAAAGTCAGAATTTTTATCAGAATTTTATTTTATCTCAGAATTCAGAGAAAAAAAGTCAGAATTCTGAGATAAAAAAGTCACAATAATCTTTTTTTTTTCAGTGGTGGAAACGGTCTTCCATATAAAACTGGCTTCCATACCAACCTGTCTTAAATAGATGTTTAATAAATTTATTGTTTCAAATATTAAGCATTACAGCATACCACTATAGCTAGCCAAATACAATACATATCACTAGCAAGCATTTGGACGAGCTAATTCGTTCCCTCGATTTATAAATCCTGTGCAAGAATTAGCAAACCATGAGTATGATTTAGCGTACTATTTTTTCCCTGCATGTCACACGCATAATTCATAACCGAATAATTTTTTAAGAATTGCACTTAGAAACAATCTTAAGAACTTCTTAGAATTGATCTTAAGAATTTAGTGATAAAAGTGATAAAATATGAAAGTTGCCACTTTCATATCAGAAGTACAGCTTATTGTGATTATTAGATAGCAGGCTTGCTACAAAGAATGTTTAATGAAGTTTTTTCTAACTCTCAACAGAAAATACCATAGACAACATTGTTGGGACGTCGGTTCATTAAAATGAAGATCGATTAAAATCCACCCAGCCCTATTTTCCCTTTATACACATACATATTAACATAAATGCATATATGCTTTCAACTCATTTTCACTTTTACTAGCAATGTTCGTGTTCAGAGGAACATGCTCAGAGTCTGAAGCACTATTAATATGCATCTCCAACTTTTGACATTTCACTTCACGGATGGGTGAGCAGAACCAAAGAGAGTCACTACTGCCCCCATCTGCTATCAAAAGATACTGAAAGCTTTGCTCGTATTGTAATTAATGTAATTTGATTTGCCAAAAATAAATAAATAAATAAAATCTGGGGAGAAAAGAGACGTTTTTAAGCAAAATATAATTTTATAAGTAGTGAAAGTGATTGAAATTGGTCAGATTCAGTATAACCTGAAATATGTAAACAATGGAGAAAAAATGGAAACCATGTAAAGTCAACCTCTTTATTAGCACTGAACAGGTATAATGAGATTCACGAATAAAACTATATTAATTAAAAGTGATGTGACTTAAAACAAATAAGAATAAAGTGAATAAACCAGAAATTCATGTGCCATACATGAATGTGCATTATGTCAACTTCTGCAACGTTGACGATGCATATTCATGGAATGTTTATAACCGAATGTCTTTCCACAATCTGGACAGGAGAAAGGCCTCTCTCTAGTGTGAATCCGTGTGTGTTTCTGCAGTGAAAAAAGCCGCGAGAATCCGATCCCACACATGGGACAACAGAACGGTTTGCTGTCAGAATGAGAATCGACCTGGTGGCGTTTAAGATTGGTCTGACTGAAGAACGTCTTGTCGCAGTACGCGCAGGCGAACGGCCTCTCGCCTTTGTGTTTATACAAATGACTCTGGAGTGCGGTGGAGCCCGTAAACGTCTTCCCACACTGATCGCAACTGAAGCGCTTAATGCTCTTTCGTTTGTTACCCGTATGGACGCTGCTGTGCAGACTGAGCCAATCTTTACGTCGGAATCCCCTGCCACAGAGTTCACAGGTGTACGGCACCTCTCCTGTGTGTATTCGCATGTGACGCACCAGGCTTGTGTTCTGGCGATACTCCATGCCACAAAGCTTACAGCTGAATTTTTTAGCAGGAAGTCTTTTTGCCGTTTGAAATGTGGGAGATGGATGGTTCGGTTGCTTCTGTTTTAATATCTGGAGCACTTTCATCTGGCATCCGAATACTTTTTACTCTATATTTCAGCCGTTGGCAAAAGAGCACAGCTGATCCCTCCATTTTGCTCAGCACCAAAGTCTCATTATCCTCCTCCTTAGTCGACTCGGACGTCGAAACTCGATGAAAATTCTCTGAAGGCTTCATATCGATGCAGTCAGGATGCCAAACCATCAACTAGGGAAACAGATTTAATAGAGATGTAAATATTTAGATGTACTCCTCAACTGTACTCATTAAACCAAAATGTCCCATAAATGAATTACACAATAAACTCATAAGTTATATGGACACTTACCCAGCATTTACAATATGAAGGTTGCATTAGAAAGAAACACTGTGTTCAATAAGCATAAGAGGAATTGAGCATTTGTGTGAGCGTAGAAGACAATAACAAGTAAACAACAGGAAAGAGTCAACAGATGGAAGTCAGTGAACCAATGACAGAACTTGTTTCAAGATGCTAAGAGGAAGAGATCTCCTGTGTGCTTTGAGTAAAGTGAGGAAAGGAAAACTTTGTTATGCATGAGCCTATACTGAGACAAAAGAATCATGAGATGTTTACATTGTCGCTATTTATCAAATCACAGCATTTAGAATCAGTCAGAAACCTAGTGTTAAAAAACTTTAAACCTTAACAGCAAAACACTTACTTGCACATCGGCAATATTTATTGTATTTCCAATGACTAGAAGATTCTTTAGTCCATTTACAACTTTCTCGTGTATGCTTCTTCTTCTTTATTTCACGGAGCATGACTAAAGTTAGTCAGTACTGCCCCCTTCTGCTATTATGAGGAATGCAACATTCGGTGCTTATAAACACTTGAGTTTATTTGGTTTACTTTATCTGACTATCCTTAAAATCACTTTAAGAGTTAGTGCTAATTAGTGCATTTATATTAAGTGTATTTAAGTACCACAGTTGGGAAATGTATATAAATAATATTTTTAATAAAATCAATTTAATTTAAATGTAGGATTACTATATAAAAGTCTACTAGGATTGAACTAACTTTTAAAGCATTCAAAGCACTTTTAAGAAATACACTATTAAAACTCCTTTGTATATTTTTGTGGTATACTTTGATACAAGTATATTTTACTTCAATGCACTAAAAATTAATTTAAGTATTAGTGGTATTTTGTATACTTTTTCAAGTATTACTGAATTAGAAACATACTTTCAATTAGTGTATTTATAGTGTATAACTTTTACAATTTTATTTAGCACAAAAAAAAATAATAACGTACTAGAAACGTACTTGCTTGTATTCAAGTAGTTTTTAGTGCATTCAAGTATATTTTATTTTTACTTGGGGAGAAAAACTGTAATAAAGAACATGTAAATGCTCTTTATTGGCATTGTGCAGGAAAACAATTAGAATAAACAGACTAAATCAGAAATTCATGAATGTGCATCTTTTCAACTTTTTGCTCAATGCAGTTTACTATGCACATCCAAGGAGTATTTATAAGGGAAAGTCTTTCCACAATCTGGACAGGAGAAAGGTCTCTCTCCTGTGTGTATCCGCATGTGTTTCTCCAACGTCGAGCGGCGTGAGAATCCGATTCCACACAGGGGGCAACAGAACTGTTTTTCAGAATGACAATCGCTGTGGTGGCGATTAAGATTGGCCTGACTTAAGAAGGTCTTGTCACAGTACGCACAAGTGAACGGCTTCTCGCCTCGGTGTTTATACAAATGAGTCTGGAGTGCGGTGGAGCCAGTAAACTTCTTCCCACACTGATCACAACTGAAACGCTTCATGTGTTTCCGTTTGTCACCTGTATGGATGGTGATGTGAATTTTAAGCCAGTCTGAACGACGGAAGCCCATCCCACAGAGTTCACAGGTGTACGGCGCCTCTCCTGTGTGTATTCGCATGTGACGCACCAGTCCTAAACTCCGCTGATACTCCATGCCACACAGCTTACAGCTGAATTTTTTCCCAGGAGTCTTTCTGCGGTTTGAGGGGTGGAAGATGGATGGTTCGGTTGCTTCTGTATTAGTATCTGGAGCACTTTCATCTGGCACCCGAATACTTTTTACTCTATATTTCAGCCGTTGGCAAAAGAGCACAGCTGATCCCTCCATTTTGCTCAGCACCAAAGTCTCAATATCCTCCTCCTTAGTCGACTCGGACGTCGAAACTCCAAGAAAATTCTCTGAAGGCTTCATATCGATGCAGTCAGGATCCCAAACCATCAACTAGGAAAACAGATTGAATAGAGAAGTAAACAATCATATTTATTCCTCAAATGTATTACTCACTAAATCATCCAAAATTCTAGTAAATGAATAATAGCACAACCCCATAAGTTGTTTAGGCTACTTACGCCACAGTTAAAGACAGATTATGTAACTTTTAGCAGTCTAGAAGTGCAGAAGAACATTGTTTTGGTTGTACTTCAGCTCTGTGTGACTCCGCGGATGAATATGGTTCTGGTCTGAAGGATGATTTAATGTTAATAAATTCCCAGTTATTAATTTAATATCATGTCTCAGATTGTGAATTTCTTGTTTGAAATTTCCTCATTCTAACACCCAGGGCTTGACATGAACTTTTTTGCTCACCAGCCACTGTGGCTAGTTTTTTTTCCCCAGAGTTTTTAGCATTTTCACTGGCCACAATTTTGACATCGATACCTTGGGGAAAACCACAATACAGATACTTTTAATAGTATTATTGTTGGCAGCAGGTATATTAGGCTGCCGTGACTTTAAGACCCAACGCGTAACTCCGTTATACTGTTACACATGCAGTTTCTTTCTCTATTGTTCACGTTCCCTTAAAACTTAACTGACTGTGTTTACGTGAATACTTGACAAGACCAGGATTTTGACATTATTTTGTGTATTTGACTTTTTAAGTGCTGTGAAAAAGAAATCAATTTAGTACTGAGAGACAGCTTTATGTGAGCACACAAAGTCGCATAGTTAGATAGTATCAAGGTTGTTGTATTAGAAGAAACGTAGTGTTGAATAAGAATAAGAGGACCTGAGTATGCATGTGAGCGTAGACATAAGTTAGGCACTAACAAGTAAACAACAGGAAAAGGTCAACAGATGGAAGTCAGCGAACCAATGACAGAACTCAAGATGTTAAGAGGAAGAGATCTCCTGTGTGCTTTGAGTAAAGTGAGGAAAGGAAAACTTTGTTATGCATAAGCCTCAATTGAGACAAAAGAAGCATGAGATGTTACATTTTTCATTAATTCACTTTTAATCACCAATTAAAAGGAAATAGCTCAAAAAAGTGAACTCGGCACTGAAAAAGCATTTTGTAGCATTTAAATGACTTGGTATTGATTTTGTTGAGAGACAACGTTGAATATTTGTAGTTGTAATACATTTGTCACACACAAGACTGTTTAAATGCAAACTATTTTAAAACTTTAAAAAAAAAACAATTTTAATATATAAACAAGTTTTTACATTTCCATTATAGAGAGAGAGAGAGAGAGAGAGAGAGAGAGAGAGAGAGAGAGAGAGAGAGAGAGAGAGAGAGAGAGAGAGAGAGAGAGAGAGAGAAAGCACCTGGTAATCGATACTTAATAACAAACCACTTACTTGCAAATCAGCAATATATATCATTGTTCCAATAAACTGAACATTCTTGGATCCTGACACACATGCGGGATACTCTTGCTGTTTGGAACACCAACAATGGCCGCCGCGTGCGCGAGACCATGAGACCGTAGAGCGTCCCATTTGTCATTTTAGCCTTCAGAAGGGTGCTCACGAGCGCCCCCTTTGCGCCCTTTTCCCCATAAATGGCAAAAGCACGTATTATTTAACTCTTTTGAGTTTATTTCTGCAATATATGATACAAATAACAGTTAATGGTGTGAAAATTTTATGGTGCGTTGTCATTTGCCATATGGTGTGTCTCAGTCAGCTCAGTTGTCAGGGTACTCATAAGGGAGTAAGCTCCCTAAAAAGTCCCACAATGCAGTGTGAAAACCAGGGAGCCAACTACACATAATGACATGCAATTTTAAAATCAAACCATTATTTCATTTATTTCATTTAATTACATAAAAATACATGGCCAGATCAACATGAATTATTCATGGCTGAAATGTTGCACGTATATGTAACAAGCGAAGTATTTATCAGAATGTGCTTTAAAAAACATTAAAACATAATGTCTGAATATGCTGTTGTTCATCAATTCCAGTAGTGATGTTCTACAATTAGGACATTTTGTCATATCAGAGCCAGGGTTTTACTGTCCTATCCAGTGCCTGAATTTGTGTACACGATACAGCTCCTGATTCATGACCTAAGGAGCATAGGTTTTTCTATTTCCTAAGATGATTCACTCCTCTGCTCATTTTCTATTGCCTTTGGAAGTGTGGAGAACTGTCTTCATTAAACTTTTGCAGCTAATTAAACTTCATATTTGACTCCTGGTCTTTATTGAACATATTGGTCTCTGTTTGGGGTTAATCTGTTTACTTATTTTACTTTTTTTTTTACAAAGTAGAACGCTTGTGAAGAATAAAAATTCATTGTATTAATATTATTTATATTCATAATCAAATGTATAATGCATTTGAGAAAGCATAAGCTTTATGAGCCATGTTTGTATGAATATGTAGTGTCATATGGCATACACAGGGAAGGAGGGATAATTTTGGCTTCACAGGAATGTGTGTTAAATGTTGTATATGTTTTCCGCTGATGCAGTTGTTCAATGATGTAAACATCTATTGATGTACAGAATTCCCTATAAGGAAGTAGAATATGCCATGTGTAAGCATGAAGTACGTTCTATTTTAAAGAAACCAACTTGTTTCTTTAAACAAGTCCAATGCATGTCAACAGGAAACAATCCATCAAAGCAGTTTTTAAATAAGGTTAACACTTCGCATAACCGCATAAGTAATTATCCTACTGGGATATCAAAGTGGAGTGGACAATTAATCATTGGGACATTATCACATATACTACTCCTCCATTTCCTTTTATATCCACTATATTTTACAGATCCACCACAGGCTCTGCACCCTTCTACCTCCACACACTTTTATGAGGCTATGTCCCCACCAGAAGCCTGTGATCACTAAAGGAGTGAAGGCTTGTGGTACCGTCACAGAGAGGCACAAAATCACTCTCCAGAACATTCTCGTTCACTGTTCCTTGCTGGTGGAATGATCTCCCTACCTTGATCAGGAATCCTTTGCAATATTCAAAAGACAGCTGAAAACTCATCTCCTTCGTGAACACTTAGCCCCATCATAAAAAAAAAACTGTCCTATCCTTTCCTCTAATCCTCCCTATTCTAGCTACTCTGAGCAATGCATGAAACTTGTATTGTGAGCACTTCCTGTGTCTATTTGCCTGTTCATGATGAATCGCTTGCTGTTTTCCTCACTTGTAAGTCGCTTTGGATGAAAACGTCTGCCCAATGAATAAATGTACATGTATATTGGAAGTGGTTTCAGTGTGTGTGCAAGTGAATGAGAAATTAAGAAAGGTTGAAGTGGAAAAAATAAAAGCAAAATGTAAAAGTAAATAAAAGGAGGTGCTTCACTGGATTTACAGCTCAAGTAAATCATTACCAACAATTATAGTTACCTCATCATAAGAAGAATGGCGTCTACCCTAATATTATTCTCCCTGTTTATTCCGAGGATTACCAAAGTCAGCCAAATCCGGGCCGTATCCAGATCAGATGGAGAACCTGCACCTAAACACAAGCACAATACATCCCTGAAGTGTCAGCAGAGATTGTGTCAACTAGACTGTCCCCTGTGAAGGCCTCATCGATACGACAGCTTTAGTGGTACAGATCCTCAGCAAACCCGTCGAGCATGAAGAATCCAATCTCCAACCAGATGCAACTGGGTTAAATATTTCGTATGTTCCAATCCCAATTTGACTTCTGACCCGTAATGCTGCCTGAATCCAAATTAAGCACTGTTTGTTTGTTGGCTGGAGGAGAACTGACTGAGCCTGGTTTCTGGTTTCCCAAGGTTATTGTTTTTACTCTCCATTCTGTCACCTGTTGGAGTTTGTGTTCTATGCCACTGTCGCCTCTGGCTTACATAGTCAGGGAAACGTAATACTCAACAATATTATGGATCTGCATGCATTGACACCATTGAATGCAAACTGAACCGAGTTGCATGACATCACTGTTTTCTCAAGAGCTGCTGTCTACCTTATTTTTTAACGTGGTAGTAAGGTGTTTTCTGTGAATGTGAGAGACTTCCGATTTATTAGTAGCTGAATAGGAAAATAACGACATTAAAATAATATTAAACTAATGATATAATAATAAACAATGAAAATGAATCAATATATAGCTTACTTAAACTGGACAATGACACTATTTTCTTCAGCCAAAATTATGTCACTGTAAATCTGCTTTGAAACAACTGCATTGCAAAAAGTGCTATATAAAAAAAGGTGACTTGACAGCCTTGAATATGATTGTAATGTGAAACATTATACATTTAAAAAGTTTTGACATTCATGAGACGGTTGCAAATATGTATTAAGTTGTTTTGTTGTTGTTTGAAGTACTAACGGGACTTTTATTTTGGAAATGAATGCATGAGTCACTGGACTCTTGTACACCACTGTTTCAGTCTTCATACGTCTAGTATGTTGTCACGGAAATAACCTCTACAGAGGAATAAAATCATCTGGATCAGAACAATGAATGACCGCGAACTTGATCTCACGGAAGCCCAAAAAGCAATAAGATCAAAATATCCTCCAATCACCAGGAAATATGAGTGTAAGTGGAATCAACTTCACTTGTCTATTCCTCATGTGTCAATAAGATCCAGTGACGAACACAAACAAAACGCACTAAAACGTAATGTTAATGTCCTGAAAAGAATGTCATTCATACATCAGAGTCAAATATACGTAAATGTATGAACGATACTAGACGGCAACATGACAGAAACGCAATATATTAACAGGCGAGTGTACAGATTCTGATATTGTGAAGCTTCATGAAAATCAGCTGGTCACGTGACTTGACTCGCCAACAACTACGTCAGCTCGCACAATGTACGTAATGAAAGCAAATTATTAAATATTTTCAATATTATTTATGATTATTTACGATTATTTATAGTAAAACGTGTGTGAAGTACTGGTGGAAGAAACGAAAACAATTTCTTTGCAAAATGATCGACTGTTTCGATCCCGAAGCGCTGGTGACATCTGCGGGTCAAAACGGTGTAAACGCAGCAAAAACTGCCCAAACATGTATGATGATTTTTTTTAAACAAATGTCTTCGTAAAAGTTTAATCTATTAATTTTAATCTATAAATAATAATTGACTAAATTTTGAGGGTCTGTAGGCTATAATAATCTGTGTTCATATACTCCTGAGGCAGTTGCTTCATGTCGTATTATGTATAATGTTCTAATACCTCAATCTTAAAGGGATAGTTCACCCAAAATATCTTCTTTTGTGTTTTATAAAACAGTGTTCGAAGTAAAAAATATTGTAATTCTGTGATTGCTAAATGATTGCAATTTTCTGTTTCATCACATATTAATATATGCACTCTTAAAATAAAGGTTTATAACATTGATGGTTCCATGAAGAACATTTAACATTAATGGAAAAGGTTTCTTTATAGTGTAAAAAGGTTCTTTAGATATGAAACTGTTTCTCACTATAAGAAAAATATTGTTCTTTTTAAGAACGTTTTTTTATTTGGTTCTTCTTAAACCCCCTTTTGGAACCTTGATTTTTAAGAGTAGGTTTTAGGTTTGAGCGTGAATCAAAATCATGTTATCTTCAAAACAATATTTGATCTTTTCTTTCAGATCTTGATCATACCGCGGATGTCCAGTAAGTATTTGCCTGTGCACATTTCATAAAAATTGCAAAGATAGCTCAAAATGTCATTTCTGCATTGCTATTTATGGGATGGTTGTTCAACATTGGCTCAGTGCCGTAAGATTGAATGTGTATACAAGAATGTTTGTTTGGATAACCAGTGAAACATGAAGGGAGGATTAAAAGATTGTTTGTAAATATTTACATAATGGCATTCCTATGTGTACTCCGTAGGGGTGTGACGAGACCCCTATCCCACGAGACGAGACGAGACACGAGATTGGGTTCACGAGACAAGATTTTTATAGCATTTTTAAGAAATCCTGAATAATAAAACGTATGAAGGGAAAATAGTCTTTTATTCAACTGAAAATCATAAAATGCAAAAATGTTGGTGCATTTTGAAATCAACTTGTAATGCATGTCATTTTACTTCTATTTTAATGAATTATTTGCAGTAAAACAACATGAAAACACTGCTAAATATTTTGCCACAAAATCAACCAATTGTTTTCTGCCTTGTATAATTTCACATGAGAAATCTCACTGAACTTCTTTCTACAGATTGAACATAAATTAAACAGTATAAATAAAATAAACATATAAATAAAAAATTCAAATAACACTTTAAGTGTCACTTTAACTGCAGTACAAAGTTGACCATTTCCCAGTCACTACTGATTGTGTGGCTGTAACTGTTATAAAGCTCTGCGTACACCGTGAAGTCCAACCGTCAGCAGTAATAGCGATGCTTTCTGCCTCTTTTGGGGCCGTTCACATATCGCGCCTAATAAAGCGTGGAAAGCGCGGCCACTTCGCTTCCTCCTTCTTTTGCAAGCGTTCGGGAGCTCGCGCTTCTGTGCTCTCCACGACCATGAGGAAGTTTCAGCAAGGGATAAATTGATTTTTAGCCCTTGCTTTAGCTTTACTACTAGATATATTTATGGAGATGAGATATAACAACCCCCGTGTACAGCTATGATCAGCTGTTCGGCTGAGATTTCCATGTTTTGTTACGGAAAGGTCGAAGATGATCGGTTGGTTCTTGTCACATGACCTGCGGTGCGCTTGCGGCACTCTGAAAAGTTGAGATGTTTTCATCTCGCCGCGGTACAGGCGCGCCAGGAAAAACCGAGCGCGCCGCGCCGCGCCGCACCGCTTGCGCCTCGCTTCCATTTTGCGCGAATGAAAATGCGCGCGATATGTCAACGGCCCCTAAGAGTCTGTACAACCTTGGCCGAGGTGTACGGCATAGTTTTCTTTCAATGTTTACATATTGTTTGTGTCTTGCATGTTATTCTTTCGCCGTTTATTATTTCTACTGGAAAACCAAAATGTTTCCACACAAACGATTTGAAAGTGAAGGGCATCTTCATTCATAATTTCACCCTCACACTGATAGCACGACGAGACAACTTTTCACCTCGACGAGAAATCTCGTCACGTTTTAGTCTCGCGAGATCTCGTGGTACGAGATCTCGTCACACCCCTAGTACTCAGCATATTATGCATTTCCTCTGTTTTTATTTTTAGGATTCATTCATGGGGCGATTCTCTGGAAGAGGCTTTTGAGCAGTCTGCGATGGGAATGTTTGGCTACATGACGGATACAGAAACTGTGGAACCCATAGACACTGTAGAAATAGAATCAGAAGGTGGGACACAAAATTCAGCCTTTTCTTTTAAGACCACTTGGAATTACAAGATTCCTCTATATTAAACCTTAATTAAAATTAAAAAGGGAAATGGAAAACTAAAGCTGTCTTATCTCAGATATCCTCTGAGCTTGTGTAAATAGGATAAAAAAAAATTCCATTGGTTTTTGTGTCATGTGATCTATTGTAACATGGTGAGTTTGAAAACTACAAACAAAGATTTGAGAGTTATTTTATCAGTGAAGAAAGGCTTTGTTTATGGCGCTTTACACCAGTCAAGGTTTGGAATACTTAAAGCGTTAATTCTCCCAAAAATTAAAATTCTGTCATCATTTACTCCTCCTCATGTCATTCCAAACCCGTAAGACTTTCGTTGGTCTTCTGAACACAAATCAAGACATTTCAAATGAAATCTGAGCGATTTCTGTCCCTCTATTGACAGTCCATGGAACTGTCACTTTGATGCTTTAAAAAGTTCATAAAGAGATTATAAAACTAATCAATATGAATTTATCAGTTTAGTTCAAATTTTCTGAAGAGACTCGGTCACTTTATATGATGAACAGATTGAATTTAGGATTTTATTCACATATACACATTGATCAGCAGAGTGCCAGTTGTCCACCAGTACCCATAACAGACCTGTACAGAACACTGAGCGCACATACAAAGATACACATGATTCACAGCGTCTTCAAGGCTGAAGTTGATCTGAGCTCTGCACTGAACAGGAAACTTTCCCAAAAAATACTGATAAGTTGTACTATTCTCTCAGTGAGAGGTACAGACTAGAGCCCTGCGCGGGACTGTTTTCTTTAACCCGCACCCGCCCGCTCCCGCTGAATGTTTGACCAAGACCGCCCGCTCCCGCAACCTGTGTGTTCCAGTCCCGCCCGCGCCCGCAATGTTTGTGTCCGCTCCCGCCCGCGCCCGCGGACTTTATCTCACGGCTTGTGAAAAATGTAGCTACATATACTCAGACTAAATATTCGTTCAAGTTAACATCCAAAATAACAGACTTTAAACATGATTGTGTTTAAATAAGATGAAGTAACCAATGCTAAACCAAAGCACCACACATGGCAAACATTGGGTAGGCCTATTTTTTTATTAGGGTTGAAAACATTAGGCCTAATTGTTCAAACAAATCCACAACTAGCGGCACCTCAGTTTTTAGGCTAGTGCGTACTTGGAAATAAGTAACCCTAACACAGAGAACTTTGAAAATAGACTATATAATTCTAACAAATTAAATACAAAACAAAATAAATAGAATGCTATGCTTCGGAAAAAAAAACTTACAGATTTTACATTATAGCTTGCTTAACAAGTGCAGGTGTGTCGCCTCAGGGCAGAGGTGCCCGATTTATGTCCGTTATAAATGAACACTGTTGCACGTTTATCGCAACTGACGAAATTTAACTCTTTCCCTTTTTTGTCAGTGACAATTGAGAATTAATTCCATATGTCTGACTTGCCTTGTTTTACTTTGGTCAAGTAAACTGCCGCTTTAATTTTCTTCTCAACTTCTTGCGTTGACTCCATTTCTACTCTACGCCAAATCCCACCGTTCCCCGCGGGTCTCCCGCTCAATTTTCTGACCGCCCGCGCGCGCCCGCAGCAGGGGTAAAACCGCCCACTCCCGCGAGATTTGCGTTGGGTCCCGCGGGTCCCGCGGGAGCCCAAACCCAATGCAGCCCTCTAGTACAGACAATAGATATCATTATTTTCTAATGTTTGAAAATGAAAAGGAAAATAAATGTTTTAATATAAGTTGAAGTTATTCAAATATTTAATATTTAGAAAGATAAATGTTGATTAATAACTTCATGATAAATCACTCAATATATATAGTGAAGCAGCAGTGGATCCACCCCCTTCAATCAGTTCTTACATTCCCTTGGAATCGAACCCATGAGCTTGACATTGCCAGCGCTGTGCTCTACTATTTGAGATACAGGAAGGTCATAAAGGATTCGAATATGCAGATTTGCTGCTCAATTATTAACAATAGCGCTTATTATTGTCGGTGTTGTTAAACAATTTTTGCTGCTTAATATTTTTGAGGAAATCGTGATACTTTTTACAAGATTCTTTGAATATAAATTTCAAAAGGACAGCGTTTATTTGAAATAGAATCTTTTGTAACATTAAAAATGTCTTTACTGCCACTTGAATCAATTTGTGTCCTTGCTGAATTAGTGTTAATTTCTTATTTTAAATTTTCTACATTAAAAATCATACTCACTGCTACATTTTGAATGACAGTATATAACGGTTTAAATTAAGCATATAAAAAATATTAAGCAGCAACTGTTTTCAACATCGATGATATTAAGAAATGTTTCTTGACCACCAAATCATCATATTAGAATGATTTCTGAAGGATCATGTGACACTGAAGACTGCAGTAATGCTGCTGAAAATTCAGCTTTGCATCACAGGAATAAAATACAGTTTAAAATATATTAGAATAGAACATATTTATTTTAAATTGTAAAAATATTTCACAATATTTCTGTTTTTACTGTATTTTTGATCAAATAAATGCAGCCTTCGTGAGCATAAATTACAAAATTGTAATTATTTTGGCCGGTAGGAGTGAATTTATGTGGAAATAGGAATAAATATAGGTGTGAATTAATGGCTACAAAAGGATCATTGTCATTCTTCTGTGTTAGTGGGAAGCATATGGGTGTGGGAATGGGTGTGTGAGTAATATCGGTGAGGAAAACACAATATCATACTACATGAAATGTTTTGAAAAGTTGGGTTGATTTGCGGGTCAGTTTAGTGTAGGGGGAAAGAGTATACAGATTGTACGGTATAACAATCATTATATCTGTGGGAAGTCCCCATAAAATATGGAAACCAGTGTGTGTGTGTGTGTGTGTTTGCGCTCTCAAAGTGCATAGAGACACTTTCTTCACATGCTGTATCAACATGCTGTCTTTGGCCCACTGAACCACAGAGAAAAAACAGTGATGGTTCGGAAAGAACATATGCTCCTGTTTATTCAGGAATATCCTGTTTGAATCACATGTTTATATATTAATGTTATTTTGAACATAGCAACACTATTTATTTATCTCAATGGCCAGTTTCAGTCAATATTCACTCACGATTTAGTGAAATATTATTAATATTTAATGATGACGTGTATCGTATCATGAGGTACATGGCAACACCCAGCCCTACTGTGAGGTGAAGCGTTTACTGGAATTTTGTGAATAATCTAGCCAGAGTCAGAGGACAGTTTGTTCTGCAAGTAAATACTCTAAAACCAGACTAAATTTTAAGGATTAATTGGTGACTGCACTGTCCAGACATAAATTAAATTAGATTCTGTCAGCGTAAATTATTTTTAAATTTTATTTTTATTGCTAAAGGCTATATTAAATTAAAAAAAAAAAAAACAATAAATATCAAGTGGTTTTCAAAGCGCGCCGAGAGGCAGAAATTAAAACTGACATTTAAAGCTATTTTATGAATTTGGGTGAATAAAACATTTAATGAGACAAAGACCCATAGTATGTAATTATTCTGTTAGACCTTTATGCAGCAAAACATTGAAAACGAGCAATTTTTTGTGTTCAACTGAAAAAAGGGCATTGAACTGAAAGAAAATGCTTTTTTTTTTTTTTGCTCTGATAGTATCGACTCCCTCATAAATTTCTTGTTTTTGAATAGCTACTTTGCAAGTTTACAAAAAAGTGAATCATTTTTTTGAGTTGATTTATTTTTAGTTCAGATCAGTTTAGATGAGAGAGCTTTTGAATTGTCTTGTACAGAGGGGGGCCTTAGAGTCAAAAAGGTTAAAAATAATTTCTTTCATAATTTCATAATAATTTCATTTGGGGGCGCTGTGTGGGAAAATGAATTCAGTGGCCAAAACTGATGTCCGCTCTTGGAAAATTGACATCTTCACCCTTTAATTAAATATTATTAAAAACAAATTTGTTAAAGACTTTGTAAACTTACTGCCTATTTGTGCTCGTTTCATTTGTGATGATGCAATGAAACTAGCCAAATTGCGTGGATATCATTTTTGGCCAGGCTGTCATACAAAGAAATTATGAACACGTGCAAAAATAAGAGAGAAGCAACAGAATATTAATAACTGATTATGTTGTAGTCAGTGTATGCTTTTTTATATATATTTTTCTGATTTCTCTGTCTTTCCATAGTTAAATGAACCTGTCAATGTAGCGAACCAAGTGGTTACTTGATCTTTGTTTTGTTTCAGGAGACGATATGGAGTCACTTCTTTTCCATTTTTTGGATGACTGGCTCTTTAAATTTAGTGCTGATCTCTTCTTCGTTCCAAGGGTAAGACACTGCTGTTTGATTTTCCACAAACTCTTCTCGAGTTTCCAACAATCTCATCCTCTTGCTGTTTTTCAGGAAGTCAAAGTGCTGCACATAGACCGAATGCGGTTCAGAATGCGCTCTATTGGGTGAGTTCTGACTGCTCTAAAAATAAAACTCTGCACCGGGAATTCTGAGTACCTGTTCAAAAAAAACATTCAGCTGAACACTAACCGTTTGTTCCTTGGAACTGAATAAACTCATTTTATTCGGGTTGGGTCATAGTCAGACAGGAAGGTCTGGAGATATTCAGACCGAATCCAAATCAGATTTTGTTTCATGATTAAAAGATTTTGTAGCCATAATGCTAGTTGTGCTTGGAGTCAGTAGTTTTATTTGTGAGAACGCAATGAAATATGCCAAATTGTGCGGATATAATTTTGGGCCAGGCATAGAGAAATTACGAACAACCAACAAAATATTACTGACTATGTTGTAGTCAGTGTTTTTCAAGCAAGTTTTTTTTCTTCTATGCTTTTTTTTTTTTTTTTGCATAGAAAAACAAAAGTCGTACTTTTGCTTTTTTGCCAATTAATTTTGTCTTATAAATATCTTAACCAAGTCACTTTTTTGTACTTCTCTCATAATTAAAATATTTTTAAAAATATATAAAATATTATTTTCCTCATATTGTGGTGGTTCATTTAAACTTGTAGGGTCTTTAAAAACAAATATCCCCTCTGGACATCACTTTTGGTCACTACGGTGAAAATAAATAGACTGCGTCTTGTGTTCAGTGTGTGGGCATTTACATGCGACTTTCCTTGTAACTCTCACTTGTTGAAGCATCAAATAAACTTTCACTGCTTGATTTCCTCTTCATGTAAAAGAGGCCCCACATTCCTAACCTAACACGAGTCTGGAGTTTCCAGCTGTGACTTTCACTTCTAGTAGCTGGAATTGGGAATTTCAGGGTGTGACTACTGAGAAATACAGTTGTGAGTCATGCTTATCTGCAATAAATGCTGAATGAATTGTCATTTAAAAGCCTTGGTACCCTCTAGTTTCAAATAATTCAGAATGTAAGATTATTGCGTTATGTTAATGTTGTGTAACTGCTTCCTAGGGCTTACTTACTTCCTAGGCCTTACTTTGCTGTATCATATATACATGTAAATATATATGAAGACTGAACCGAGTGCTTTTTGCCGCCTAATTGGGATTAAACGGATAAATACACACACCTGTGTCAAAGAGCCATTTATGTCTTGAGTGAAGGTACAGTTGAAAAAGACGAGGCTTGAGTATAATCAGTGCAGTCAGCCTTAAAGGGACAGCATCCTAATTTGCCTGCTGTCATTATTAATGCTAATCGAATAACAAAAAAGATTAAATCTCTCATTGCTTGCTTTTGTAACTTTAATAAGAATGATTGTATATTTAATTTACACAACAATGCATTTTTTTAATATATCCATTTGATTACTTTATATAAGAATCTGCAGAATCCCTGGCAATATTCAAGAGACAGCTGAAAACTCATCTCTTCCGTGAACACTTGATCCCCTCATAAAAGAAAAAAAAAAAAACCTTTCCTTCCCTTTTCCCTTCCTACTCTAGCTTATGGTACTGAGCAATGTATGAAACTTGTATTGTGAGCACTTCCTGTGCCTATTTGCCAATTCATGAAGAATCGCTTGTTTGTTTTCCTCACTTGTAAGTCGCTTTGGATAAAAGCGTCTGCTAAATGACTAAATGTAAATGTAAATGTTATACTTTATGTAGTATTTCTAGTCCTTGAATTTTTCAGGGAGGTCCATTTCGTCTGTCTTTGTTCTATTGTAGTTTGTTTTCTTTGCTCTTTTTTTCACTTGTTTTCAATAAGCTTGGTTTTTTTTAAAGATAGTATTATTTTTTTAAGTGATATTTAAATTGGTGATAATAATTATGAAATTTCAATAGTATGAAAAATTTCTATATAAAATAAAAAAAATAAAAAGTAATAATAAAAATTACTATATCGTGATATACATTGTTATCATGGTATAAAATGACTCATATAGTGATGTAAGATTTTGGTCATATCGCCCAGCCCTGTTTCCTTTGTTTCATTCTTTCTTCCTTTTTTTGTAGATGGGGTGAAGAGTTCAGCATAAATAAACACCCGCAGGTAATTTGTCTATCTGTCTGTCTGTGGTCTGTAAAATAACAACAACAATAGCAATAGCTCATGTTATTTTTTCTTTGCCAACCCTATAAATACAAATCCGACGAGGGAGTTAGTGGTTTGTTGATTTAATGATGAACCTTTATGGAAATCCAGTGGGATTATACCGCAAGAATTGTAATTCATTCCTAATTGGAAGTTGGAATGACAGATATTCTTTCAAGTCGTAACAGCGCCATTTGCAAGCTGCAAAACAGTATTAGTCAGAAGTTCAAGATGGGCAAAGAAAGATTAAAATGACTACAAAAATCCCTTAATTGAGTGTAGAAAATTGATGTATAATGCCTAACCAGACTCTTCTAGTTGCTCATAACTACATTGCATGATTGGACATTTTTGTGATTGCTTGCTTTTCTACAGAACTGAAACAGATTACAGAAATTGACAATGTAATGGGAAGAGTCCGTCTAATCATATAAAAATAGTGGGAGAGATCGTAATGCTCATCTATACAGTAGTCCGTTAGTAGTGCACGTGCATTAGCTGAACCAGACTGAAAAATACCCTTTTTTTGTTGCAGGATTTAAGTAAAATTTATGATGCAGTTATTGTCAGATTTAATTGCTACTATTGAAATGTAACTTCATTACAGTTTAATAGAAATCGGAGTAGATTGGAGCTATATAGACATGTCTGTGTTACCAAAATGTTGAGTTATATGCACCTTAAATACTGTTATTATGTTTGTTTCACTGTATGATCACGCCTACCACAATTACCAGTTATAATCTTGTGAAATCCTGTACTATTATGTGTCTTTGAAACACATCTCTTTCATAATATTTCCCACGCAGCACAGCAGTTAAAGTAATTTTAATATTATGCTGTGCATCCGGATGAATAACGTGATGTCTGACATTAAACACATGACCAATGTTTTCATTTTTGTAGATAGTTTGCCAAGTACAGAGGTTTCTCATGGTCTCGGTCCACTTTTATTCAAACAAAATAAAGCTCATATGAGTCATTCATTCAGAGTACTGTATGTGGTTCCATTATTAAATTAGTGAAACTGTTTGTGTACATTAGATTTATTCAAGTTGGCAGATCCTTTTATCTCAACTAAACCGAGCAAGACTAAATAAACAGTGGTGAATGTTCAAGCTTTGCACTGTTATGTCTAAATCTGTAACATTCTAATTCCTTGTAGTGCATAAATTGTACTCTCATTTAAACAGGCTTCAGATTCCAAAGACTTCAATGCTTTTAATGTCTTGTTTTGCAGGGAACAGAAGTGAAAGCAATTACCTACTCTGCTATGCAGGTACATGATACAGAAAAGCCAGAGATCTTCGTCATCATCGATATTTAAATTCACAACTGATTAAATCCCTCTTTTTAACTGGCTTGATTTGAAAAGTTCTAGTTGGAATGGACATGTGAGAAGTGCCATTTCTTGAAACTGTGGAGTGTTATGTGGATGACATGGCTGAAATGCTGTATATTTTTCATGATTAATAATGATATTAAAAATACTTTCATTTTGTGATCTAGAAATACCCAAAAGATTTTTTGTTTTGTTTGTTTTTTTACTTAAATATTACACCTATTTGGTCAAAAATGCGAGTAATCAAGCTTATTTTTAAACCAAAGTTTATAAAAAATATTAGCTTTGAATGTTTTTTCAAAAGCCCTGAATTTTTCAGGTTCAATGTTTCTTAACAGTGCTGCCAAAATATCATTTTAGGTGGGGGGGGATTCCCCTAGTGGGACAGAAGAACACCCAATAGCTTTACAAAATCCTGTGGGAAACAATGTTCATGTTATGAACTTTATTCCAGCACAACAAAAGCTTCCATTCATGTCAGTGAAGCCGTACAATCTGACGTCAAACAAAGGACATAACAGCGCCCACTTCAGTGTCACTGGCCAAATTCTCTGCTTTCACTGTCTACACGACAATGCTGTTAGGGAGTTGGGGTGTGGTTGGGGGATACAGCTCCACCCATCATGCCCATAGTAGGTCAAGAGAGGGGGAGCTGGAGCTCCAGAGGGTGGGAGCTGGAGGTTTGGCTCTGCAGTGAGTAGCCAAATAAAGACACAAAATGCCCTTAAATAAAGCTTAAAAAAAATCACATCTTTTTTTAATCAACGGCTGTGAGTTTTGCAAAATATAATATTTGTAAACATTTCTTATTATTCTATTCTCTGTCCTTTTTATAAAGGCTAAAATGCCTGAAATGGTCCTTTTTTCAGATTGCAATAATTTTGTCAGTGCAATAAATGGACAAAATCATGTACTTTAACTTAGAATAGTTTCTTGTAGGCTACTTCACTAACAAACCCATTTTACAGTGTTGTTGTGCAGCTTAACTACTTTAAATACAGGTATAAAAGCCCACTCTGGTAGTAGTTGTTAGTGCAGGGCATAAATTCGAAGCTGTTGATAATTCCAGAAATGAAGTCATCGCTGCTTGTCACGGCAGTATAGCCACAACAGAAGACCTGTTGAAATCAGGAGGAAAGTACACAATATAGACAGAACCACAACTGATGTTCTGGAGTTTGTATTCCCATCTGCAATAAAAGACAGACAGGAACACGTCACTGACGAATGCCTCCATAATATATACTTCCAAACATCTTACAGTCAACATAAAATAGTAAACAATTTTGCTTCTATAATGACATTTCAGACAGAATATTCAGTATTTATCATTCAGCGTTTTTCCATTGTCTTTGAAATAATGTGCCTTGATTAATTAAATTTGAATGTCATGTTCAAAAATTTGGGGTTAGAGTGTAGTTTTCTTCAAAGTCTCATGCTTATAAAGGCTGCATTTATTGAATCAAAAATGCAGTAAAAACAGCAATATTGTGTAACAGTATTATGATTTAAAATACTGTTTTCTATTGTAATATATTTTCAGCATCATTACTCCAGTCTTCAGTGTCACATGATCCTTCAGAAATTAATATGCTATTCTAATATGCTGATTTGCAGCTCAAAAAACATTTCTTTTTATTATCAATGTTGAATAAAGTTGTGCTACTTCATATTTTTGTGGAAACCATTAGAGATTCTTCAGGATTCTAGGATGAATAGAAAGTTGTTTCTTTTCCTTGATGAAATACATATCCCAAATTTCACATCCCTGCTCCTATTCTATTATTCCTTTCAGTGGAAGGAGTGAAATGATCTACAATAGTACATCAAAGCATGTCAAATCCCTTGTGTGATTCTACCCTCGCATTGGCAGGATGCCTATGGGAGGATTATTTAATCCGCTTATCAGTTACCATCTTCTATGTTTACTGGAACAAATCAGCTTGTTTTCAAAAGAGCAAAACTTGCGAAACTCCATTCATAAACAAATCAAATTAGATGTCGCAAATTTCTGGATAACAGTGAATCAGCTGCACTACGTGGACTCCTGATTCTCATTTATCCAAGACTGACAAACAGGCTTTTGTTTCTCGGTCACTTCCAATATCACCTTGTAGACACTGTGGCTTTTGTTCTCATAATGTATTCTGGTTTAGGAACCAGTTTATTTCAAGAAACGAAATTAGGGTGATACTTATTCAAAATTGTTCCAGGAAAAATGTAAAATGGAGATGAACCTATAATCCCAGACAAATGTGGTTTTCATGTCTTACTTTCAGGCTATGGTTTGCATTCAACAAGGACAAAAAAAGCATTCCAAAGGAAACTGGGCTAGTATAAATAAACGAAGACATGGGCAAATCCTCCCAAAATATGTAAACTTCTCTCAAAATGTTAGAAATAAATGTGTTATACTGGCTCCGAAACCAATCTTTAAACTACATTTAGAGAATATCTGACTCTAATAGAATATCTTCAGGAAAAAAAGCAGATTGTAACACAGTTCATGCATTTTGGAATTGTGTAAAAAAAAATTACAGTAATCACAATTTACAGTAGTAAGATGAATAAATTGTATACTGTACAGACTGCAAGTATAGTATTGTACTGAATGTATATTCAGCACTTGCATACTGTAAAAATACAATAACTGTAATACATGTCTTTCCTAAATTTTGTACCCTCAGGCCTAGTGCCAAGTATAGCTATTAAGACGTCAGGATTAATAGGAATACCATATACTAGTCAAACATCTCCCAGAATTCCTCTGGCCAGGAGCTGTGAGCTGTTGTAGTGGGCAAATAACGGGGCGTGAAAACACTGTTTTCATTTTGGACTTCTATGTTTAGTCTAGTTTCTTGTTTCTCTGTGTTTGTAGTGGCACTGCCCTTCTGACTCTTTGTACAGCACAAGGTTATGAAGTGTGGGCCTAATTTTAACCGAAAAAAAATACAATGCCAGAGGGGGCTATATCCTCCCTTCGTATAGAGACACAATTTATGTGATAATAATTTGAACTGCTCCCGCTGATAATCTAGCAATTACAATAAATATGGAGGAAAGAGATATTGAATCACCATTACATTGACCAAGCTGTCATTATACAGAACCATATATATACATATATATATATATATATATATATATATTAGAATGTATGTATATAGTATATATTATACATACACAAATACATATATATACTGTTACGATCCCTGGTCTAGGTCAACATAAATGACACAACAATGGATACTCATCAAGCATTCATTTATTTTCTTAATTGTTCCATTGTTCATCTTTTTTGTCTTTTCAATTCAGTCGGCTTGTCTTGTTGGTAAAATAGACAGCAGTTTTCATATAGACAGGAATCGGGCTTGTGGAACAGAATCATCAGGGGTGAGCATATGCCAAAACAACAAACAAAACAGAACGCTAACTCCCCCGCAAACAAAGCTAACTCAGCTACCTATAATCAAGAAAAACAAGAAAGAAACATACATAAACATAACCTACCTCTGTCTCTACCCAAAAACAGGAGAAAATGGCCTATTGGCCTACAAACAAACAAGGGAATCACCCCCCACTACTTCCCAAGGAAACGAAGAAATTACAGGCATGGTCGGAAGGTCATTGATGTTCTAGCTCACAAGGCTAAACATTATATATATATATATATATATTATATATATATATATATCCACATAAGATGGAAGGAATGAGGAACAGTTGGAAACAGTGGGGTCCAGAATAGAAATAATTCACTCATATTGTTATTGGAAATAAAATTTGGTGCAATTCAACTATATTTTTTTATGTTAAAATGCTATTTCTTAAAACCCCATACCTGTCAGAGATATGTTCAAGTCTATTTTCGTTGTGTTTTGGTTTCATTTTCCCTGTTTTTGGTGGAGGTGCTTTTTAAAGTGTTTCTTTACAAAGTGACATTGCCAACTACTGGCCACGCATGAATAACACAGTGTTTTTAGTCACTTTCACAGATCTTTTTGAAAGGGGATCTTTTGGCAACGTTATTGTCTGTATGCGAAAAACATAAAAGAAAAACTAGTACATTGTTATCGTGTAAACATGCCCTTAGTGTTATGTGGTAGTTCTATTATATTTCTCTTGCATGTTTTCCCTTTGGATTTATTATTAAAGACTGTTTGCTGATATTTTCTTTCGTCGTGAGTTTACTACAGCCATCGATCTTGACAATATCATTCACTGAAATCTCATTCACCAAATTAACTTGTTTTCCAAAATAATGCCATATCTGCCACTGGTTGTCCGTACATACTTCACGTTTTTTTTTTTTGCATATTGCTCGGTAAATTCGAGAAGATCTCACTGCGTTCTGAAAATCTTGCCTTATAGGAACCTCACAGTTGAAGCAGTTGCATGCTAAGCAAGAACTTCACTAGATGTTTGTCTTCTTTCATATGGTTTCAACTTTTATGATGCATGACATACCCAGACCACATTCATTTGCGTATTTTATATACGAGGCCCCTTAATTAAAGGATATTTCATTTTAGTTTAAACTCTCCCTTTAATGAGTCTACCATTTGTCAGAGTTATTTTCAGAAGATTCACCAATGACAGAGTTTATGTTCGTATTTATTCTGACACTTCTGTTTCACAGATGGTCATAATACCGTGTTTTCATAACAGTAAAAACTCTTCATGAAATCATAACGCTATATTGGGATAAACAAATGTAGACACTTTTTACTGGTATTTAAATAGTATAGGATTGTTTTGAACTTCATCCTGCAGTAAATAAAGTACTGAATTAAATGTGTTTCTGTTTCTTCAAGAAAATGCCAGAAACGTCTGTATTTGACAAACACTGCATGCAGTCCGAGAGATGCTGGAAAACTGTCATGGGACAGAAGTTAGTCTGCTGTGTGTATATATAGGCTATACATAAAAAAACACCTATCGTGCTAATAGAGTTGATTAACCGAACATGCTTTCATAATGTTACAACAGATTTCTATTTCAAATAAATGTACTTTTGAGCTTTCTATTCATCAAAAAAATCCTAGAAAATAAACATATCACTGGTGCAGTAATCGATTTCTGAGAAACGCTGTTGAAAATTAAAATCAACACCTAATCAAAACAATATGTGCGATAGGTATCTGTTCTGTGTGTGTGCTGAATTTTTTTCTGTGATTAGTCCTTTACATAGTCCTGGCTGTGTAAATAGGGAAAAAATAAAGTGGAGCGCCTAAACACACCTGTAGCCAATCAGCAGAAGGGGGTGTGTCCGATCATGATGGGGGAGGAGAGGGAGTGAGGAAGCAGGAATTTTGTAGAAAAACTGTAGAAAGAGAGAAGAATGAGATATTACTAAAGAGGAAAAGATCAAGAGGAATGTAATTAGGAAAAGAAGGGTTAAGATCAAGCAAGAGTTAGGACCAGCGTTAATATTGCCGAAGAATTCAAGTGCTGCAGAAACGTTAGAGAGCGGAAAGGCCTGGAAACGGACACCAAAGTTGCTTTCTTTTAATGTGAATTATTGCATGAGGTGTCTGATTCAACATGGATAATAAGAAATGGTTCTTGAGCAAATCAGCATATTTGAATGAATTTTGAAGGATCATGTGACACTGAATTTCTTTTTTTTCTCTAAAAATCCATAATATAATATTTATGTATCAGCAGTTGGGAACACAATAAAATGAATCAAATGATTGATCAAATGGAAACAAGTATCCCAGAGAGCCATACAATAATTTTTTTTTTTTTTTTTTTTTTCCCTGAAACTGCTTACCGTAGCTGAGGATAACACGCCTCTGTAGATCCTGATGTGCAGCTCCTGAATTTTTTAAAGTAAATGTGATATTGAGCGCTGGACTCTGAGTTACGTAGCGGCTTTTTAAGTAGTACAGCCCTCCATCTGATGCAGACGAGACTTCTTGGTAGTCAGTGAGATTCTGACCCCCCGACCCCAGCCACATGACCTCTGGCCTCGGGTAGGCCTCCATCTCATACTGGACTGTCACATCTGAGGAATTGAGATGGATGCTTAACCTCGGCTCGGAATAGAAGGCTGAAGACACAAAACACACATTCAGTGATTTACTGAATCATATACATTCACTCACAGCTCACATCTAACTATTATAAGTCAAAATGTGTATGATTTGGTAAATGCGTTACAGAATTCAGGCCTAGTTTCAATGCAAACTGTACAATCCCAATTCCAGAAAAGTTGGGACATTCTGTAAAATGCAATAAAATTAAGTGATTTATATTAATCTTTAACTTTTATTTAACTGACAAATGTACAAAGAAAATATTTCCAATGTTTTCACTGAACAACTTTATTGTATTTTGTAAGTATAAACACATTTTGATGGCTGTAACACACTCCAAAAAAGTTGGGACAGAGGCATGTTTACCACTGTGTCACATCACCTTTCCTTTTAATTACAATAATTTGGGAATTGAGGATACTAATTTTTCAAATTTTTCAAGTGGATTTTTTTTACCCAATCTCACCTGATAAAAGACATCTTCTCAACAGTCCATGGTTGTCAATATCTGATTCTCCTTTTCATGATGGGCTGTTCATTTTCAATAAGAGACGAAGCTGGACTGCAGGCAGACAGTCAAGCACGTCCACTGTATGGTGTAGAGTGTCTAGAAACCGCATCGAACAGAAGCCTGGCAATGTTTTGCTTCCCAGAAAAGAGGTCATCTTAATGGCGGTTTATGTCTCTTAACAATCCAAATATATGCCTTCATGTCAGACTGTTAAGTGACCAAAGTTTCCCAAAGTAGTCCTATATTTAACAAAGTAGCATGATGGTTTCTCATGCAGTGCCATCTGAGGAGTCAAAGGTCCTCTGCCTGGCCCTACACAGACTGAGATTTCTCTGGATTCCCTGAATCTTTTTACAATATCATGCATGGTAGATGGTGAAAGACATATATTATTTGCAATCTTGCATTGAGAAATGTGCTTTTTGAATTGTTTGACAATTCCCTTGCAACATTTGGCACAAAAGTGATGAACCATGACCCATCTTTGCTTGCAAAGTCTGAGATACTTTTTTTTTTAACATCCAAATACGATAATCTCACCTATTACCAATTCATCTGCTAATTGTGGACTGTTTAAAAACAGTTTAACTTGGATATTATATAATCTTTTCACTTTTATTTTGTCTCTGTCCCACCTTTTTTGGAGTGTGTTGCAGCCATCAAAATCAAAATTTGTTTATATTTACAAAATATAATTATGTTGGTGAGCGGGAACATCAGAAATCTTTACTTTTGTCAGTTAAAAAAAAAGATTCAAGAGAATTAAATCATTTTGTGGTTTTTATTGTATTTTAAAAAATGACCCAACTTTTTCTGGAATTGGAGTTGGGAAAGTCCTTGCAGAAGTTCACACTAAAAAAGAAAATTCTGTCTTTACTTATTCACCCTCATCAGTTCCAATTTCTCATTTTGGGTTGTACCGAAAACATTTCAACATACAGGTTTGGAACAACATGAGAATGAATAAATAAGTGCAGAACTGTTGCTTTTACTTGAATGGTGACTAATGCTTGGCAGAGTTATTATAGTTAAAAGGTACACTGTGTAACTTTTTTTTTTTTTCAAAATTAACAATATTAAAATGAGTTAAAATATCATTCTTTCAAAATACTTTTTTTTTTTTGCTTATTCACTGTGTTAAGCCTGTTATAAGGATTTATTTAGATGTGTCATGATGGTTTTTGTGGGAAATTGTCTCGCCCATACGTGTCTCGTCATATCTTTAATTAGAGAAACGCTGCTCCAGGCTACTTTGAAGAGTGTCTGGTGTGGGAGAGGCACAGGATAGTTGGCACAAGCGAGAAAGGTGTACATGAAGCATGCTAAATCTCTAACCTCCGGGGAATCAGCTGATATATATATATATATTAAAAAAGCAGAACAGGAGAGTCTGCTGGCAAAAAGAGAACGGGTAAAAGCTCGTAATAAAACCAGAAACAACACTGGCTTGGCTTTTCAGAGATGCCGAGAACTGAAGGATTTTAAATGCTGTAAAAGCAACACTGAGATGACGTTTTTATTACTCAACAGGAGAGTAAGTTATTTCACTGAACAGATTAATTGCCATATGTAGCTCTCTAACAGAGTTCATTGTAAAGCATTATCTATTGTGAAAAGTCATTTTATTATGGTTGTTATAGTGCTGCGCTGGAATTTATTTTCAAGTAAGTATACCACGTCTATTAATGGATAAAGCTACAATAACGTTTTATTTTTAACCACTAGAAGGCCAAAAGTTACATAGTGTACCTTTAACTAAACCCTTACAAAAACTTTTGTTACTTGACAATATACATACATACACGTATGCATGTATGTATGCATGTATAAATAAATAAAACCTATAAAAGAATGTTAATAACACTGGCAACTGGCATACCCGCGTAGACCAGCTCTAACACTCCTTTGCCAGTTCCCTTGGAGTTGCTCACAGTGCACAGATACTTCCCTGCATCCTTCAGTCCAAAATTCGTTATACTCAGAGATGCATTTCCTTTAGCAAGTTCCTCATGGTTTAACTTTGTACGGTTGAAATAATCTGAGCTTTGTCGATCGAGCTGGTCCCTCTGGTAGTAGAAGCTGTGGACCACTCGTGCATCTTCTTGCCGCTGCCAGGTGATCACCAGATAGGAGATGTTAAAGTCTCGCTCGAATTTGCAGGAAAGAAAAGCCGTTGCTCCACGCTCCACGAGGACAGGGCCAGATGGTACAGTGACAGACAAGGAGTCTAGCAATGAGAAAAATTACATTTTAATTACCATGATAGAGGCTGTTTGGAGGAAGTCCCTAGTTTATGAAAGTACCTAGTTTTTCAAAATTCAGGCATAAAACACCTGTGAAAAATCAATATGGAAAATTTCTCCATAATAACACAGCACACTGATATTATGTGGTGTGATGCAATACTCAAATCAGCACCTCTGTTATACAAGTCACATTTAATATACCACTTCATACAATACAGATTGTATCAAAGCAGATTTACAGTAACAAAAAAAAAAATGATTCAATGATGCAAAGTTTTCAATTCTGAAAAAAGAAAATAGTAGTATTGTTCAGCTGAGATCAGGCCAGTGTTGATTCAGTTGTTTTATATATATATATACACGGTTTCATTCATTCATTCATACATTATATATATATATACAGTACTGTGCAAAAGTTTTAGGCAGGTGTGAAAAAATGCTGTAAAGTAAGAATGCTTTCAAAAATAAACTTGGTAATAGATTATATTTATCAATTAACAAAATGCAAAGTGAGTGAACAGAAGAAAAATCTAAATCAAATCCATATTTGGTGTGACCACCCTTTACCTTCAAAACAGCATCAATTCTTCAAGGTACACTTGCACAAAGTCAGGGATTTTGTAGGCATATAGTTAGGTGTATGATTAAACAATTATACCAAACAGGTGCTAATGATCATCAATTCAATATGTAGGTTGAAACACAATCATTAACTGAAACAGAAACAGCTGTGTAGGAGGAATAAAACTGGGTGAGGAACAGCCAAACTCAGCTTACAAGGTGAGGTTGCTGAAGACAGTTTACTGTCAAAAGTCATACACCATGGCAAGACTGAGCACAGCAACAAGACACAAGGTAGTTATACTGCATCAGCAAGGTCTCTCCCAGGCAGAAATTTCAAGGCAGACAGGGGTTTCCAGATGTGCTGTCCAAGCTCTTTTGAAGAAGCACAAAGAAACAGGCAACGTTGAGGACCGTAGACGCAGTGGTCGGCCAAGGAAACTTACTGCAGCAGATGAAAGACACATCATGCTTACTTCCCTTCGCAATCGGAAGATGTCGAGCAGTGCCATTAGCTCACAATTGGCAGAAAACAGTGGGACCCTGGTACACCCATCTACTGTCCGGAGAAGTCTGTTCAGAAGTGGCCTTCATGGAAGACTTGCGGCCAAAAAGCCATACCTCCGACGTGGAAACAAGGCCAAGCGACTCAACTTTGCACGAAAACACAGGAACTGGGGTGCAGAAAAATGGCAGCAGGTGCTCTGGACTGATGAGTCAAAATTTGAAATATTTGGCTGTAGCAGAAGGCAGTTTGTTCGCCGAAGGGCTGGAGAGCGGTACACGAATGAGTGTCTGCAGGCAACAGTGAAGCATGGTGGAGGTTCCTTGCAAGTTTGGGGCTGCATTTCTGCAAATGGAGTTGGGGATTTGGTCAGAATTAATGGTATCCTCAATGCTGAGAAGTACAGGCAGATACTTATCCATCATGCAATACCATCAGGGAGGCATCTGATTGGCCCCAAATTTATTCTGCAGCATGACAACGACCCCAAACATACAGCGAAAGTCATTAAGAACTATCTTCAGTGTAAAGAAGAACAAGGAGTCCTGGAAGTGATGGTATGGCCCCCACAGAGCCCTGATCTCAACATCATTGAGTCTGTCTGGGATTACATGAAGAGAGAGAAGCAACTGAGGCTGCCTAAATCCACAGAGGAACTGTGGTTAGTTCTCCAAGATGTTTGGGCCAACCTACCTGCCGAGTTCCTTCAAAAACTGTGTGCAAGTGTACCTAGAAGAATTGATGCTGTTTTGAAGGCAAAGGGTGGTCACACCAAATATTGATTTGATGTAGATTTTTCTTCTGTTCACTCACTTTGCATTTTGTTAATTGATAAATATAAACTATTAACATGTCTATTTTTGAAAGCATTCTTACTTTACAGCATTTTTTCACACCTGCCTAAAACTTTTGCACAGTACTGTATATATATATAAAACAGTATATACACTGTCATCATGGCAAAGACAAAACAAATTAATTTAGACTTGAGAAAAAGAATTGTTAATGCTCACAAAGGAGAAGAAGAAGTCTCCTTTATCAAAGCGTTTTCAAGTGTCAAGAACTGTCGTGAGTATTATCAAGTTTAAAGAGACCTACGCAAGACTGCCCAAGGCAAGAAGCGAAAGATTTCAAAAACTTTGGAAAGAAATCTAGTGGTTTCTAATTACCCAAGAACAATTCCCAAGAAAATGCAGAATGATTAAGTCAAGTCTGGGATTGATTTCTCAATGAAGACAGTCATTAGAGACCTGCACAGGATTGGATTGTGAGGTTTCCAACTAAGAAAAACTTAGCTTCTGAAAAGACACCTCCCAGCTAGACTGAAGTTTCCCAAGGACAACAGAGAAAAATCATGCATACTGGAAGCATAAGATAAGATAAAACTAGAGCCTTTTGGCCATATAGATACCCATGTTTGGAGAACGAAAGTAGAGGAGCTCAACCCAAAGAACACCATTCCCACAATGAAACATGGCAATGGAATATAATGCTGTGGGGATGTTTCTGAGCGTTTGGGAATGGGAATCTCGTAAGGGTCAAAAGAACGATGAAAAAGGAAGACTACAAAAAGATTTTGAAATACAACCTCAGGCAGTCTGTAAGAAAACTTGGTTTGGGTCGACGTTTTGTCTTCCAGCATGATAACGACACAAAGCATACCTCACTTCTGCTGAAGAACTACCTCCAAATGACAAAGTGAACATCCTTGACCTTGACCTCGTCTTTGCTAACGAGGAATGGGCAGTGAGTCCTCAGAAGTCGTGAATCTTCTCCCCATTGCCAGGTGATCACCAGATAGGAGATGTTAAAGTATGGTTCGAATTTGCTGGTAAGAAAAGCCACTGCTATTCGGACCATGAGGACCGGATGGTACTGTGACGGAAAAGGAGTCTAGCAATGAGAAAGATCACATCTTTGCATCTTTAAAATGATCTCTAATACACTAATGGTTCAAATCAATGAGTCTTCAAATCTTATGTTGGCATCTAATCTTATGCAATGTTGCTTCTCAAGTAAATGATCTCATATTTAAGGATTTTTACGTCGAAAGAAAAAACTGAGAAAAATAACTGTAGAAAAAAAAAGAAATGTACTGGTAAATTATCTGTTATAACATAATCTTAAGTTTACAGACATTTCCTTTAACCCTAGAATACAATGCAATGAGTCATTCAAAAATTTGGGCATAAAACACCTGTGAAAAATCAATATGGAAAATTTCTCAATAATAACAGCACACTGATATTATGTGGTGTGATGCAATACTCAAATCAGCACCTCTGTTATACAAGTAACATTTAATATAGCACTTCATACAATACAGATTGTTTCAAAGCGGCTTTACAGTGATAAACAAAAAAAAAATGATTCAATGATGCAAACAGTTCAATTCTGCTGTAAAGCAGCTCAAAAAAGTGATAGTACCATTGTTCAGCTGAGATCAGTTCAGTTGTGTTCAACAACAGTGTAAAGATCATCAAATATGAAATGAGTTCAAATGAGTTATAAAGCAGCTCTGTAGAAAACTGTGATGTCATCAAAACTATTTTTTTTTATTATACACACACATTTTTCATCATTTAGCAGACACTTTTATCCAAAGCGACTCACAAGGGGAGCAATTAGGGGTTAGGTGCCTGGCTCAAAGGCACTTTAGTCATGGTATTGAAGGTGGAAGAGAGTGCTGTTTATTCACAATACCCACTGTCAATTCCTGCCGGCGTGGGAATCAAACCGGCAACCTTCAGATTACAAGCCCGACTCCCTCACCACTAGGCCACGACTACGACTACACACACACACACTCACAGTTGAAGAATAAAAAAAAAAACACCTACAGTCAATAATATTAGTCCCCTTAAATAATGTTAAATAATCTGTTTGATTGGCTAAGGAACAAATGATCCTCTAAGCCTAAATCTGGAGGATCTTGAGAGATTTACATCATGCATGCAATAATTTTGGCCAAAAGTCATGTTGTGAAATGAATGGGCTCCTAGAACTGCCTGTTGACAGTACAGTAAACCTCCGCAGGTTTTGTAACAGAGAGATTGTCAGGACTCAAATACCAGCCTTACACAAAATGAGACTGGGTGTCAGCACAAAGGTAGGATTATCGACTTGTGTGTGACTGGGATGAGTAAATGTTGAATCCCTGACTGCCTGGCCTATTGTATTTGGACCTTATTACTTTTGCATGACTAAATAACTAGGTCAACATTAAAATCTCTCCGAGGCGTTTCCACAAAGGAAAGCCAAGCGATTGTTAGAAGTAAAACAAAATGATTTAACGTAAAAAAAAAAAAGACATAAAAAAAAATATATATATATAGAAAAAGTCATGGAAATTCATTTCAAAGTTGTAGCCACCTTGTGGGCCGAATCCTGTCTGGATACTCTCCTAAAAGTTGTCATATGAATCAGTTTTATATATTGATAAATTACTTCCAGGCCTGAATTAAACACAATATAAATAAATTCCCAGATATTTTCCATGACCATGGGAATGCTGGCACTTTGATAAGAGTGAAGGACAGTTCCTCCCTCCTGGGAGGCCATAACCACTGTGGTGCCTGTTTGTTTTAGTCACACCCTCCTCCTCCCCCCCACCACCACCACCACACACACACACACACACACACACACAAAGTTACATAGGAATCTGCAAATATATTATGTCTTCAAATCTCCTATCAGCAATAAAAAAGCAGAAGGTGTCAAACTCAGTCATCACTGAGACATTAAAATAGAAAAATCATTTTAATTAAATCAAAAATGAAAGTGTAAAGCAAACTCACTTAGTAATGGTACAAAGATAATGGTTTGCATTTATTGTAAATGGCATCTAATTCTTCACTGTAATTCTGGCCCGGGTCATACGGTGAGAAACGACGATGGTGACAGCACCAAAGTCTCAGAGAGAGCTGCAAAACAACTCTACTGTAAAACACCCTTTTAATAGAGGAGTCCCTTTATCTAGTACACATGGAACAAATGGCTTTATTGTACGGTGTTAGAAAAGATGTACTTAAAAGCAATACTGGGGACAGGCAGAAAAAGTTCTTTGTTAAAGAAAAGAGGATTCATTATTATATTGAGTTCAATCATATTTCAATATGCAAGTTACAATCAGGAGCTTTTTCCCTATGCCATACTGTTAAAATATTTTGATGGCTTTGTTTAAATATAACCTACTAAACCCTGAAAGATATTTTCATCATCTTTAGTTAGATGCATTTACACTACTGCCTTCAGTAAACTCTTCTCTCCTCAAGAACTCTGGTTAAGCTTCCTTATTTAATGTATTAGAGAAATCTAATACATTGGCGAGCCTCCCCAAATGACTGCAGCAAAATCTAACAACCCAAACCATAATCCTTGTTTTAAATGTAACATAAGATTTTTCTCAGGAAGAGAATAAACAGATTTTCAAAGCAAAATCATGTTGCATAAAAGTATGGAGTAATTCTCGAGTAGGGATGCAAAATATATTTTCATTTCGGTTATTGGCCGATATTAATGATGTTTTTTACATTTAATGTACACGCTCATTTCCGCCTATATTTTACATTTAGATGACCTTCGTCAGCGTCTTCTTCTCACTTAAACTCTTTAAAAAAGTGTTATAGAATAACACTGTTAAATGTAATATTTAAAGATATATCAGAATGTGTCTTTCGTCATTTTAAATTATAATGTTGTGATGTCAGCATTTAAAATGCATTTAATTGTTTAGTTTTTCTTACACTAAAATTTAATAATTTTATCAATCATAACACAAAAATACTTATCGGCTTATTGTCATCAGTCATAATTTGAATATTGGTGCATCCCTATTCTTAAGCATCTTGCGCGAAAAACAAATCGGATGTAGTTTTTTTTTTAAGGCCTCATTAGACCCAGGCCCAATTATTGCCCCGTTAATCCAGTTTAAACACAGATAAAGAGAGATCGGACAAACTTCAGGCCTAATTCCAAAAAAATATTCAAAAGGCCTAATTCTTTAAATACTACTGTTTGCCTAAAAACACACAATAATGACTATATGTCACACCAGGACACATACAGCATTCACATTTGCCAGGCATCTTCAGAAAAATTCCAGATAAAGCACCCTGTTCAAAGCGATTCCTGTAAATACCTCAGAATAAGTCAAGAAAACAGCATACCTGTTCAAAACTGGCCTCATATGGTGTTAGAGCTGGAAGTAATTTCCTCTGTTTTCATAGATACAGCACTTTCCAAGTAGAGGGCAGCATTTTAGACACATTTTTCCTGTACATGTGGTAAATCTAATGAATGGAAACTGCACTTTTACGCAAATTCTGTCAAGTGCTAAGGTGTTCATACTGGCTGCTAGGGAGTTACTAATTGGGTGCTTCCTGTGCCAAAATAATCTAACTCAAAAATACTCTAGTCTATCAAAAAGGTGTTTTCACAGCAGTGCTTTTGAAGAACCATTTTTTCAAATGAACCATAGCGTCTCAGTTTCTGTAGATTATTAAAATCTTCTTCATACCTTTTCCAACATAAAGAATCTTCTGATTCCATTAATGTTAATGTTAGTTTCTCCATGGAATCATCAATAATAAAGTATAGGCACGACTGGATGATCTCTGACCAAGTACACGGCCATCCATGTGTTGTAAAAGAAAACAGGGCTCACTCAGTCCACTCAGAGGCCGTGTTAGACTTTCTCATTGTCCGTCATTTGATGGATAGATTTGTAAAAATCCTGTCTATTATTACCTGTCATTTTAATTTTAACGATAATTGTAACATCAGATTGGGATGTTACAATAATAGAAATAATAACAAATATATAGCTTTTGTTTTCATTCACATTTTCATTTTTAATCATGAACCTACAGGATGAGCTTAGGCTAAATTGTGCAATTGTTTACAAAGACAACAGATTAGACTGTGCATCACTTTTCATGTTCAACGCTACATGGAGCAGATGAATGTTTGTTGTCTTGTGTGACTTGTGCCACCTCAGAGTGTACTCCCAACTAGGGCTGTGCAATATGGACAAAATAATCACATTGCGATTTTTTTAATGAATATTACAATTGCGATTTATTTTGCAATTTTGGTAATTGTTTTTGCTTTTTCAAACACGCTACATTCTGAATGTATTCAGTGCACAAGAAGTGCATAACAAAATGTTTCACAATGAAGGAACTGTATTTACAGCTTCATAAACAAAACTGTAATTAACTGTCTTTAAAACAGACAACATAAAATAGAGTAAGGTTAACTAACCTGAAATTCCAGTCGTAATAAGTAAACTTCAAAATTGTATTTCAGTGCACACATTTCACAATGAAGTAACATACTGTACAGTAGGATTAACTGCTTGATAAAAAAAAAAATAGTGTCTTAAAAACAGACAACATAAAATAAATTACGATTATTTCACCTGCTTAAACTCGTATTCAACGCCCGCCTTACATTTCTCATACAGCAACTTGTGTGAAATAAGTGCGAGTTGGCAGCTGGTATCTTTTGTCCAGTGTTTGAATCCAAAATTCTCTCAATCGACTGATATTGAATTTCTCTTTGGTACCAAATCATTTTTATTCTGAACTGCATCCATATTTTTTCTTTTTTCCTCCCGTTTGCCTATTCTATTCTCCCGCTTTGCTTTGTTCTCATTTGTGCGGTGTGCTGAGTGAGCTCTGATTGGTTAACATCTTAAACATGCGCACAATAACGTTGCAGTATTCTGAATTACATTTACATTTAGTCATTTAGCAGACGCTTTTATCCAAAGCGACTTACAAGTGAGGAAAACAAACAAGAGATTCTTCATGAATTGGCAACTAACACAGGAAGTGCTCACAATACAAGTTTCATACATTGCTCAGTAGCAAAAGCTAGAGTAGGAAGGGAAAAGGGAATGATAGGTTTTTTTTTTTTTTTTTTTTTTAATTAAAATATAAATAAATTAAAAAAATAAAATTGCAGACTTGTGCGATTTAGAAATTGCATGTGCTCAAATCGCGATTGTTTTGCGATTGCGATTAATTGCACAGCCCTAACTCCCACTAGGTGCACTTTGTCCCCCTCCCCTCCACTCACATTGCAGTTAACATTCCGGAACATGCTTACGTCATTTATGATGCATCTTGTTTTGAATAATACTGAAAGAAAAGTACTTTCGCTAATAAACTGCCCAATAGATTTATCATTTATGCCATTGATTGTGCTGCACGTATCAAGATTATTACGGAAGCAGCTGACGTTGATGGAGGAATTTGCAGCTTTACTTACAAACTAGAATTCCTGTTCATCAATAAGGTTAGAGCCAGACCCGTCATAATCCTAAACATAATCCATTTAGTTAACTTAAATAAAAAGTATACTGTGCACTTAATAATAGAGTATGTTTGCTGTCGTAATGATGACAGTAGCCCACACAATAGTAGCCGCTCCATGCTCCGTCACGGTTAGCGATCACAATACATGCGTACCGTATCCAAGCCCAACTGAACCGTGCTCTGGCTCACCTTTTCCAAGCGGGCCAAGCAAAGCAGCTAAAAAGAAGTCAATATGGTGCATGCGTAGACTGGCAAACAGCATAAGCATGTGCTAAGAAAGCAGTGTCGTGATCGCAAATTCAGTTCTCTTTCATATCTTATTGCGCTTGAATGGTTTAATACACAAGCAATTATGCCAAAATGCCCATAGTAAACACACCCGGTTATGTCTCGAGTGAAAGTAAACAATTTGGTGTAAATCGGATCCCTGCGTTTGGTCTTACAGTGACAGAGGTCTAATATACAATACCTACTGCTTTGTCATTAAAGAAAATCAAACAAAAGATAAAATAACTTACTGCTCTTGACTGAACAACTTTTTTTTAGCTTTAATAAGAATAAATTTTATTTATAGAGTGCATTATTAATTCATTACATTTCTGTACTAATTCTATGTTAAATAAACCCATTGTACTTGAAAAACTTAATTTGTTTAATTCACATTTTTGTTATATTGTATTTATCTTATTGATTGTAATTTGCATCTATTTCTTTCCTTTTTTTTCTTACAGAAATGATAAAAAAAATAACTATATCTACATATAATTTCTCGTATCGTAAAATAAGAATTTGGTCATATCGCCATATACACAGTGGAGGAAATAATTATTTGATCCCCTGCCTATTTAAGTTTGCCCACTTACAAAGAAACAAGGAGTCTACCATTTTTATGGTAGGTTTATTTTAATGGCTAGAGACAGAATATCAACCAAAAAACACTTTATGTAAAGGTTATAAATTGATTAGGACTTGATGAAGTGAAATAAGTATTTGATCCCTTACCAACCAGCAAGAATTCTGCCTCCTACAGATTGTTAATGTGCCCATGTCGAACACAGATTAGTCCCGTCACTTTAAGAAAGTACTCCTAATGTCAGATCGTTATGTGAATAAAAGACACCTGTCCAAAGAATCTATCTTCCATTTAAACCTCTCCACCACCATGGGCAAGACCAAAGAGCTGTCAAAGGACATCAGGAACCAGATTGTAGACCTGCACAAGGCTGGAACGGGACTGTTGGTGCGATTATTCGAAAATGGAAGAATTACAAAATAACCATCAATCGCGCTTGTTCTGGAGCTCCATGCAAGATCTCACCTCATCGGGTAAGGACGATGATGAGAAATGAGAGGAATCAGCCCAGAACTATATGGAAGGAGCTTCTAAATGATCCCAAAGCAGTTGGGACCACAATCACCAAGAAAACCATTGGTAACACACTACGCCATAATGGACACAATGGAAAAGTGCTGTGGTCAGATAAGAGCAAAATTGAGCTCTTTGGTGTTTGGAGAGAGAGAGAAATGCTGATTATGAACCCAAGAACACAATCCCTACAGTCAAGCATGGAGGTGGAAACATTATTCTTTGGGGTTGTTTCTTTGCTAAGGGTACAGGACGACTTCATCACATTGAGAGGCAGATGAATGGGGCCATGTACCGTAAAATCTTGGACGAGAACCTCCTTCCTTCAGCCAGAACACTGAAGATGGGTCATGGATGGGCTTTCAGCATGACAATGACCCAAAACATTCCACCAAGGCAACAAAGAAGTGGCTCAAGAAGAAGCACATTTAGGTCATGGGGTGCCCTAACCAGTCTCCAGACCTTAATCCTATAGAAATCCGTGAAGGGAGCTGAAACGTCCGAGTTGCCAAGCGAAAGCCAAGAAACCTTAAAGATTTGGAGAGGATCTGTAAACGGAAGTGGACGAAAATCCCTCCTGAGATGTGTGGAAACCTGGTGAACTACAAGAAAAGTCTTACCTCTGTGCTTGCCAACAAGGGTTCCTCCACCAAGTACTAGGTCATGTTTTGCTTGGGGATCAAATACTAATTTCACTCACTGAAATGCAAATCAATTTATAAGCTTTATATAATGTGTTTTTTCTGGATTTTTTGTTTGATATTCTGTCTTTATCCATTAAAATACACCTACCATAAACATTATAGACCCCTCATTTCTTTATAAGCGGGCAAACAAACAAAATCAGCAGGGGATCACATAATGATTTCCCCCACTGTATACACTGAAATTGCCTTTGAAATTTGAGCCAATTTCTGAACATTTAATCACAGTAACTATTTCAGAGCATTCCCAAAACACTACACACACAGCCTACATTTATGGAAATCCTTAATTTCTGAGAAGCCTTGTTTACCTGTCTGCACTCTACAATCGGTTTACTGTTCCCATGCCAGCACAGTAAGACATCGTTCATTATGAGTCCTATAACTAAATAAACTAATAAACCCTGATTTTAGAACCAGGTTACCAGAAGCGGAGTTTGCCATTTCATTAGTTTGTTGACTTTGAGTATAAGTGTTCCATAAAATACTTTGTCATCTTTGCTCGCTCCTTTGAGGGAGTCAATTATGGGATATTTTTATTTTGGGGTAAACTACTCCTGTAAGACAAAAACTGCTTTTATGAGTTTTCCAGCCACTGACTACCGGATATTAAGGATGTTTAAAGCATTAATTAAAGAAAGGAAAAAAAGCAGTGATTTCTTGCTGATTTTAGAGCTGATAGCTTTTACAAAACTTTTGCCAGGATTATATAAGACATTTTTAAAATCCACTGATAATTCCACATTTCCCATGGACCTTGTAAACCATTTGATATACAACTGTTTAAGACTGGGGTTGGTAAGATTTTTTAATGTTTTTGAAAGAAGTCTCTTATGCTCACTGAGGTTGCATTACATTTATTTGATCAAAATACAGTAAAAACAGTAATATATTTTTACAATTCGAAATAACTACTTTCTATCTGAATATATCTTAATGTAATTTATTCCTGTGATGCAATGTTGAATTTTCATCATTACTCCAGTCTTCAGTGTCACATGATCTTTCAGAAATAATTCTAATATGCCGATTTGCTGCGCCAGAAACATTTCTTGTTCTAGTTCTTCTTGTTTTTAATAAATGATAATTAATAATAAATTACTGCATAATATTTTTGTGGAAACTGTAGTAGTACATCATTTTCAGGATTCTTTGATGAACAGAACGTTCAAAACAACGGAAATTAGTTGAAATCTTTTGTAACATTATTATTGTTTTGATTAATTTAATGCATTCTTGCTGAATAAAATATATATTTTTTTTTGTTTCTATCTTTAAAAAAAAGAAAAAGAAAATTTACTGACACCAAACTAAACAGTAGTTTACATCAAGATACAATAAAGACACCCTGTTCAACTGGACCACAGTTTTGACTAAAGTAAATAACAAAATTTGCAATTATTTAATTCTTTGTGTGGAAAAGCTAGTCCATTCCTTCTATAACTACTGGTATCAAATGACTATATTAGACAGCATTTTGGACTTAAATTTTTAAAACGCTCCAAGGTTTTAAACAGAAACTGGTTTTCTTTGTTAACAGGCAAGAAAGGACAAAATGGTAAAAACACAAAGGTAACAAAAACGGCAATGCAGGTGGTCTAAAGAACCACAGGATACAGACACTGCCGTCATGCATGACTGCACAAGTGACAAAAGTTGCATCTACATGCAATGTTTGAATGGAATTAGACTTTGGCTAAAAAGAGCAATATAAATGACTGGCAAAAGTTCAGCCTAGGTGTGAAGCGCATACAGGGTGTCAAGGGGACCCTGAGAACATTATCTGTGAACACTGTATTCCACACAAACAGGATAACCCTTACAAAAAAGAAGTATACTTTGTTAAATGTACCAGTAGTAAACTTGTAAGTGTACAATTTCAATACCGCTTGGGACAAAATTGGCCCACTTTTAGTATATAAAAGTATACGTTTAAGTGTAATAACAGTAAACTAGTTCATAATTACATTTCTTATTTTTACTGCAATTGAACTTATGAGTATACCAGCTTTTTTTTTAGTTTAACAAGTATACTAAAAGCACATTTGAATAAAAGTCTCTTCTCTTATTATAAGTCAATTCTGACAACATTTCGGTCAGTATTAAAACTATCCAGAAAAAAACTCCAAGATTTCTCCTAGTACAACATGTTCATGAATCGACGTCTTTGTTGAACCTGGAACCACATTTGAACTTGAGGAGGCTTAGCCAGGTCTGTACAACTCACAAAACAGACATGTGTCTGTTATATACATCATACATACTTCCAACAGATTCAAATATATATTAAACTAAGAAAAAACATCATTACTCAACATGAACGACATACGCCTTATTAATCTTTACTAATGTTAAACTCAAAATTTACTAATACATTTGCAAAATCAAAAGTTAGTTAATGCCCTGTGAACTAACATGAACATTTTATTAGCCTAACTAACATTAACAAAGGCTATAAATGTCAAATATATTGCTCATAAGTATTAGTGAATGCAGTAACTGTTAACAAATGAGGTATTATTGTAAAGTGTTACAATTCTAAAAATGAATCTCTTTTCTAAGTTTTTACAATGGTGTATAGTCATTTTCATCAGAGATGAATAAAATTAAACATTGCAGTCATGAATCAGACCACATTTTGAAGGTTCTTTGTCCAGCTGCTCAACTTTGCCTGATGGTTTAATCAATTCTGAGTGATTCACAAGGAAAAATATATGACATTGCTTGAGATATTCCATTCTTTGTAAGTCCAACAAAGACATAAATCTTACCAACAGAGATAAAAACGTCTGCCAATTGATTATATAATCATAAGAAGAAGAAAAAAACAGCAGCAGAAAGAGGTCACTCTCGTGTTTTTGCTGTTTCGTCCAAGTACAAAGCCACAGTACACTTCATAATGAGACAAGCAGTATCGCAATATCGCATTTCCACAAAGAAAATTGTGAAACGAGACATTTCTGCATTGAGGTTTGACTTGACTCAAGGCAAAGCAAAGCAAACAATACTTCAATAGAATAAAAAAAAAAGTTTTGGAGTCAGGTTTCTAGTTCTCCGGAATATGATAAACTAGTTTCAGCGTGAAAAGTTGGCAACTATAAGGTCCTACAAGCAGAAACACAGTTACAAAAAAAATACCAACCTGCACAACGCGGTAAGATCCATAACAGAAGAAAACACCGCAGCATATTCCTGATTCCTGACTTTCAGCTAAAGAGTCATGTGAACAGGTCTGGTTTAATGTGATGAATCCACAGCAAAATACTTTAAAAAGGCGACGCGGGAACTGCGTCACGGTTATTCAACATGAAGGTGGGACATGTGCGCCTTCAGATGTTTGAGCCAAATGGACCTTGAGTGCAGCTTCCAAAAGACAGATAATATTGTTACATTTGATAATTATCCATTCGCAGGTGCAGCACCACGTCGACACAGCTGTTCTAATGACAGAAATGTCTTATTTTTGCTGTTAACATAACTGTTGAAAATAAAGACACATAAAAAGTGTTTTATATATACGGAGCCCCTCAAGGGACGTGGGTGGTGGAAAAAAATTGGCATGGGAAGAATTTGTCTCTACGAGTTCTCCACTAGCATCTGTCTGCGGACTGCAAGAGGGGCGTAACTTGAAGTTGACCAAGTCACACAGAACCACGCGATAGGTCAAAAAGAGATGATGCGATAAGATTCTGAGGTTAAAGCCTGGAAGAGATACAGCTACAGCCGCTGCACATGCGCACATCAATACTGCGTCATTTAATATTTATTTAATTGAATAACTGTATTTGCAGTATTTTAAGGGTTGGGGCAGGTGTAGATGTTAATAAAACACAATTTGATAATGAAATGAATGAATGAATGTTATTTATCTTTAGATTCTGCCTCACTTCAGGCCATAGCTGTATCCCTTCAAGACACAATGGTCACTAGCACTGCTTCTTCTACTTCACTTTTCTTGCTTTTTAAGCTTCACTATAGTCACCTGGTGTTAAGGGATTTTTTTTTTTTTTTTTACTACTAGCTTGTTTCATACTTAAGATTCGATAGCAATTTAAGCTCATCTTACACACATTTCATTCATAAAACAAAATAATTTACTTTAAAAGATTGTTTTAGTCAATGATGGCCACGCTTGTTTATTCGCGGAAGGCGTAACTTGAAGAACGTTGAAAAATGCAAAACCCTTTTGCTCATTTTATATTATGAAAAAAAAAATACTCAAAAACTTCACTGTAACACGTCACTGCTCTCCTGCTGGTTATTCTGGAACACTTAGTTTGATAAATATATATAAATTATGATTATTATGAAACAATCAATAACTTCACTGTTAATAGTAAAAAATTTAATAAATTTGGTTACACTACAGTGTGTATCATTGAAGTTATTAATGACTATTTTTGTAGAAATGCATTTCTTATTTTGCACTTTTCAGACCCGGTCCCCTTTACTTGTTCTCACCTCCGCCTGTTATCAGAGACCCATATTTTAATTCTAAAGCTTTTTTTTGAGGAAAATCAGGTTGTTGTAGCTCGATGATTACATTGGAAATTGCTGCATTTGTGTTTTTACAACGTTTAGTTCACGAGTTATTGATCCGGGAAGTTCAAATATGTGAATATATTTGGCAACTTTACTGAACTCCAAGTACTGACCGAATGTCCTTATATTGGAGTCGAACAAGTTCAATCTCTAAATGAGCCGCGCATCATTTGTGTGTATTAATGCACGGATCTGACTGAAACACTACTGCCAGCCAGAGGGACATTAAACAGGAAGGTTTTGTCCGAGCGCAACAGGTCTTGCAAGGGAACGCATACATCTTTGCGAGAGAACGCAAGAGATTTTTTTTTAAAAAATTAAATTACTTTGAATTTTAATGTCATTTAAACTGTGACAGGCAATCAACGTAAACCGCAATCGATTTCTCCGACTCCGACAGTCTGAAAAAGCTGAAACATTTGTTCTGAAGTTTCATACCCTTGCAGAATATGCAACATTAATAATTTTAACAAAATGAGGGATCATAAAAATCACATTATTTTCATCTACCGTCCTGAATAAGCTATTTCACAGATGTTTACATACTCCACAAGACAAAATGACTGGATTTATAAAAATGGTCCAATTCAAAAATGTACATATTGAATCTTTACTGTCCTGTCATTACTGGATGATCCACGACTGTTTCCATGTTTTGTGAGTTGTTTGAGACTCCCTTGTAATTGTAAAAGAGGTAATAGCGATTTTTTTTAAATCTCAGTTTAAACTCACAATTGCATTTTATAAAATCCGAATTGGGAAATATACACTCATAACTGCAAGTCATAAAGTTATACATTTACTTGCAACACTGACTTTTCTTGCAATTTAAAATTTATATCAATTTCTTTGCTTGCAATTCTGACTTCACTATTGTGTTTATATCTCAATTTTGACTAACTCACAGTTGCAACTTTACATTATGCAATTCTGAGGAAAACATTGTGTTACATACGTAGTATTCCAAAATATTCTAAAGTGTTTAGATTAAGTAACAAACTTGGGTAAACAAAATACGTTACAAATAACTTTTTAAAGCATGCACTTTGTAATCTGTAGTGAAAAACATTTTAAAAGTAATCTACCCTACCAATAATACCCTGGGGCAACTACATAGAATGGTAGATGTTGCTATCTAAATTTGATTGGTCAATTGCAGCAATAACTGATGAAACACCTAAATGACCAGGAAAGAGCAGTCGGTTCTCCAGAACACCGGGCAGCCAATTTTCTAACGTTTTGTTTTTGTAACTACTAATCAACGAATTTAAAATCAAATGACTAATAGGTTTCATTATTTTATTTTTTTTAAATAAACTAAGCTTAAACTTGACAACTGTGACAGACCTTCAATTAAAAGTAAAACACTTGTGCACTTCTGCAATACTAACTTGCCTTCAGATTGAGAAACAAGTGTATAAACATACAACTTCAATTAAAAAAAAAGTACAAAATCATTTATTGATGCCAAAATGTATAAAAAGTAACAAGACAACTTAAAACGGTAAAAAAAGACATATCTACTAAACACTTCAGTCATAAAAGATTGAATAAAAGGGTACAGAAAATTTCCTCTTCCGTTCAAAATGGCACCAAAAGCCTGCAACAGAGAATCAAAGAGTACACAAATGAGTCACACTGGACCAACATTTAAATGTCTTGCAGACTTGGCCTTTTCCCAGTTAAAAACAAGGATCTGTACTGGCATGCATACCTATTAGCTAGCTACATTTCCATTTTGGGAACACTTTTGGATGGCTAACAGATTACAAACCATGACAAACATTCATTCTCGCCCTCTTTTTTTATAAAATTGCATGCCAGCTTTTATATTCATGGAAAAAAAGGTTTCTTTAAAAAAAAAAAAGGTAAATTTTTCCTAAAAACCTTAACTAAAGTTGGATTTCAACAGACATTCATAATACAATTACATAAAGTCCACAGAAAAGCCTATGTTTTTAGAGATCCAACACTTTTTGGTCCAATGAATTTGAACTTTTCCATGACCGTTCTAGTCATGAGAAAACATGAACGAACTTGTTCGGAAACTTGATGGTAACATTTTTAATGGGCCAACTAGATATGATACAACAGAACAAGATAGGCCTTTAATAATCTTTAAGTGCACAAAACCATGATATGAAACGATTCAAAAGAGCGCACAAATCCTAGTGTATATCTGTCCAACAGTTTACTGATCATTTCTTCAGATTTAAATTAGTTAGTGTGTTCGATGCCAATTTATAGTCCTCATGCTGTGTGATATAATGCGAATATATCAGAGTTACCATTATGGCTCATTACCGAACACGTCGCACTGTTTGAATGCCGAATGATTGACAACCACAGCGGAGGGAAGACGAGTTTCCGTGAACTTTAACGATGCAAGTACTCTTCTGTCCCTCACATTAAGTTATGGAACGGCTTCAAATGACTTTGAAAATATTGCCAATTGGTGCTTGTTTATTTCTTTTGGTCCATGTGCCATAGGCCTATAAAAGAGTGAAATATAACAGCGATCAGACGGTTATTTAATTCTCGCGACAGGCCTAGACAATGCGCATGTGCGTGACGACATGGTTTTCATAAATGTGCGTTTGTAGTTCATATGGAGACGATAATCATATAGTTTCCTAAAATGTACACTTCGAAATGCGTTTTCAGAAGTTTGCATTTAAGGCCCCCGAAATGCTGTTGTCATGTAAATGAATGGCCAAAAAAAAGTTCAGTTTTAGTTGAAAATGTATAAACGGCCCCTTAGAACACATTTAAAATACAAGTACAGGTGTAAAAACACAAGTGACAATAGGCTATTGTTAATGTCACACGCGAGTCCAAGGGGATTTAAAGGAACGAGGACGTCTCATTCTACTGAATGACTCGCAAGTGCCGAACTACTAACAGGTCAGTTTATTTGACGAATTGACTGAGGTAACGCAGCGCTGTTTCACTTGGTCTAACGTTTCACAATCATACTAAACTGTATTTGAGTGTTGAAAGTCGTAATGTTATTCGGTGTATTAGTTTGTTGACTGTATGAGACTTAACAGTAAGCTAGATCAACATTAGATTATCATACTGATGATATTCTAACACTTGTGTCATGTTGAGCTGTATAACATTGATTGTCTAACACTATGTAGCCTGCATTTGCTTACCTTGTCTAATAACGTGCACGAGCGGTGTCTATCAAGTCAAAGTTTGTCACAAAGCTCTTGCCATCTCGGAAACACCACACCGATATTGATCCTCGTTTATTTGTGTTTTCGTCCCAAAGTTTGCTTGCCTTGGTCTATAATGTTTGATCGAAACAGTGTGTCGCTAGACATTACACAGCTGTCCGCGTCTGTTGCCATGCAGTACAAGCGGAAACCAGGGATAACGCAGATATTACGTCAATGAGAGGCGACAAGGGAGAGATGGGCACCATTTAAAATTGTGAATTTCTCTGAACTTAAAATTCTCGGAAACATTTAGAATAATGCAAGTACACAACTGAACGAAAAATAACACTGCGCAATTGTTTTTTGATTTTAATATAAAAACCTTACATATTGTGAACAAGTTGGATCCACCAGAACCAATTAACTAAAGTTCTTAAGTCATATTCATGCACAATTAAGAACATTTCTTGGATTTGCAAGTTTAAAACCTTGCTAAAGATTCATTAAATATTTATACACACTTCACCTGTAATAGCTGCCTGGTAAAGCCAGTCTGGAGAGAACCACTCGCCATCAGTCACTGAGCAACACAAAACAGGAGTTAGTACACAAGACCTCACAAAATCGACAGTTTCACAAAGAAAAGTCCAGCTCTAACATATCTAATGCTTGTAAAATTTGAGGACTTTTTGTCTATTTTGTACAGCTACAAGAACACTTTAAGAAGTGTAATTTTGACTAAACTAGAATCTATTTGTTTTTAAAACAAGAGTTGAATATAAAATAACATACTAAGCTTTTTTTTTTTTTTTAGAAAGTTGAATGTTTTATGATGTGTTAGCCAGGTTTAGGAACATTGACTTTTGAATTTGCAAACAACGGAATTTGAATTTGCAATGATTGTGTACAAATGAGTGAATGAACAGTTGTGCTAAGAGAGAAGTTTAGGGTTGATATTACCTTTTTGAAGCTTGCATTACACTTTACGCCATCTTTTCCAATTTTGTCGTTTAAGCCGGCGAAAGTCAGGTAAGACTGAACATTTGAATCATCTTCACGGTCAAAACTTTTCACCCTGGGCTACAAAAGCCTTTGTGTTGAGTGATCTGGTTGGACAAGACATCTCATGCCGTTTCTTTTGCTTTTTTTGGGGTTTGCACGCAAAACTACCATATGAGCACCAAACATCTAAATTGATTTGTGCATGTATACTTTACCTTTTAAAAAGGGGAATCTATCTGTGCTTTTAGAGGTGACTCTGCAGGTCTTACCTCAAGATCCTTTTCAATAGAAGACAAACATGTTGAGTCTCTGTGACATCAGAGGGATTTAGTGACTCTGATGCAAGGTTGCAACAGGGTTATCGCTTTTAAAACAGGTATAAACACATTAAAACTCCAGGATTTCCTTATTGTGTATAAATCATTGTTAATGTTGAATAGATGGACTATTATCTGTTAAAGAGGTCATACCGATCCACTTGTTTTTGCACCAAAAACAGGCAGACACTTCATCGTAGTTTGTCCCAGTTGCCTTACCGAATAGGCATTATAGATTAAGTTACTGAATTTTTACTTAACTTTTGACTTCTGTATTTTATAGCACGTTTTCACAGTACAACGAACATCAAAAGCATAACAATTGATTTAAAAAGATATGACCCCTTTAAATTCATAAATACAAAAATAATTCAGATTAGCTTGCTGGGGGAAGAAGATTTTTGAATTTTTTTTTCTTTAATGTTTTATTCTGCGGTCAATTGTTCCTGTACAAGACAATGTGCAGCCTTCCACGATCTACTTGATACAAATGACTCCATGCTAATTGCAGACTATTTATCAACGGTTTATACACAATATATTTTGAACAGCAAAACAAGTTTTCTATCTAAATATTGTGATGTTATAAAAAGCATGCATAATTTTGACAGTTTGCAACAGTTGACAGTTTTATATGGGATGACTATTACCACTTTAATAAGTCAGAAACAAACGTTTTGAAGGCTGTAAAAGAAAACTATGCTTTATTGACAATCTGATAGGGAAACATTTTGGACATATTTAGTTCCCTAGTTAGGCAATGCACACAAGGTACCTAATATTTCGGAAAAATGCAAAACTAAAAACACCAAAGAACAAGTCTAATATTTGGGTATTGTACGTACAAAGGTTTGAGAAGGTAGAACTTTTACCTGTCTAGAAGTAAAGCTAAAGTAAACTCGAACCTTTTCGATATTGGTTTTGCTCATTTAACAAAACGAATCAGCAGATACGAATTTTTGGATGTTTTCACGAGACTTTCAAACAATAAATAGCCTCAAACCAAATGGAATTTGTTCTTTGAAAAATAAGTAACATGTTGATTTGTACAGGAACTAATATTTGAGCATCCTTCAATTTTTTTTTTGTTATGCCTTACAAAAGCGCGTTTGGAATAAATCTAAGTGATATTAACAGGCATTTTTCTTTCTTTTTTTAGCAAGTCATTTTACACATGGACATCAGCTAATTATCTAGCATTCAGATATCAATTTCAGAAAAGAAACACTTAACCATTAAAAAGAAATAAAAAAAACAATTTGTAAAACAGAAATGCAAAGAGAATATAAGCACAGCATATATTGCAAATCTAAAATGTGTCAAGTTGAACTTATGAATGGTCATCGTCCTACGCAGATTCATATTAAAAAGGAGTGTTAACCAAAACAGGATACAAAAACAACTAGAATTACTTTAGGTGGTTACAAGAGGTTACGAGGGGAGGTGGTTGCCCAAACAACTGCAGCGATGGAAAGGTCTTAGTATCTCCCATATGGATGCTCCCGAAATGACTTGCCCTGACGGGCAGTCTGGGCTTTCCCACCAGCGCCGCCCCAAGCACTGCCATCCCAGTCATCTTCTGCTGAAAACACAAATGCACCCCTTTAACACTGACACTTCATCCATTATACATAAAGTTCCTTGCATTAAGCACTTGGGAGACTGTTGTAGGTTAAGCTTGCTAAATATCTAACATTAGAGTCTGTAGTACAATATAGCCATTTCATGCTTTGCATACATGAGAACATGTCTTACTGTAAGATTCGTAAGTCTCCTGTGCCTCTCCGTGACCGTAATCATAATACTCTGTGTCTCTGTGGAAGGACAAAAGCAGAGCTTTAAACTAAAGCCGTTAAACGGCCAGAAATATACGGCATTTAATTTTTTATATCCTTTTCATACCATTGAGGTGTCAATTCTGATCACTAATTAATATCATTAATACAAGAAAAAACAAAAAAAAAACACTAGCCTTAAATACTGGTCTACAGTAAGCTTAAGTTAACAGTGATAGAGCAAAGAAAAAAAACTACAAGAGAGTTTCTCATACGATGAAAGGAGTCGTCTTTCGCTGCCAATTGTGCTTCAATGGTGTAAAAATAACTTGTTTTTAAACCACAATGCTTTAAAACGCATGCAAATGTTAAACCATCGTGACCGCGCAGCAGCACAACCTTAATTGAGCGTAACTGCGACAGAAGAAGGTCTAAAATATCTACCAGCTAATAGAGTATATCATCCACCTTTACTTAAGTTTAACACTTTAATACAGCACATTGCTAATTCACGATTGTCTTCTAAGAGAGGCAGGTTTCTGTAAACGCAATTTGGCAGTGTGCCAGTCAGCACGAGCGCTGCACCAAGTTTATATTCTGGATATGTTGCGCTTATACCTCTTCAACATGAAGCACGTCCTGTTCTTCATATTCTCATTCCTGCATTTAATGTTAATCATGCAATACATTTACATACTATTATAGATATAGATATATATATATATATATATATATATATATATATATATATATATATATATAAAAAAATCTCTAACAATAGGCATTTTATTTCGTGGTAACTATATATAGTCATATCACCCAGCCCTCATTACATCGTTTCTGAGAAAGTTGAATTGACTGGTTCATTTCCAAAATGTTCAAAGGAACAACTCTAAAGAAAGAGAAAAAAAAAAAAAAAAAAAAAAAAAAAAAAAAAAAAAAAAGACACTCACGGCTGTGGAGCAGGTTGACTGTAATAACCCTCATATCCTTCATAGGAAGCCTCTGCGTATGGTTCTTCATAGGCCTGAGAAAACACAGGAGAATGGAGATGCATCAGAAGATAAATATTTATAAAGACTTGCACAGCCTTTTAAATAAAATACTGGCTCAATCCAACAAAACTAGGGGTTTAGTTATCACGACATAAAAATGTGATGATGTGTATCGATGTGACTCGTGATTGTGTTAGTTTAGTTTTATCCAAGACTCGGCTTACTATATCTGTGAAATTAAAAAAAAAAAAAAAAATTAAAAAAATATTCTCTCATGTACCCTCATGTCATTTCAAACCTATGATAATCATCTTAAAGATTGACATCTGACAGATTTCGGTCCCTTCATTTAAAGTCAATTGCCCCAAAACTGAAAAGGTCAAAAGTTCATAAAAAAAAAATAAGAGTTCAAGGGGTCTAATCCAAGTATTCCGTTCATCTGAAGCATATGTGGTGGAGCGGCTTTCCTCACAGTGAAAGTGCAATCATCGTTTAAAGAGGCACTCAAAGTGAAAGCATAATTTAACTCAGATCACATTTTAACAAAAGAACAGCATTTCCTTAAAGTACAAATGTTGGAATGCTATATTTGTCTTCTTTAAATGAATCCTTGCTGAATGCATCAATTTCTTTCAACAACTACATAATACTGACCAAATGACAATGGCGGCAAATATAAAACTTAAAACAGGAGCAATTGCTTGTGTTGTGGATATTGACTTACATATTCACCATAAGGTTCTGGTTTGACTGAATGCTGTTGGTGGGAGAGAGCTGATGCTGGTGTCATCCTCTGAGCCTGGGTTGGTGGTCTTGAACGAGAGGCGGCACCGCCTCGGTTTTGTGGGGAGGGTGGAGGTCCACCTCGTCCAACGGGAGCTCCCCTTGCTGCACCACGTCCTGGACCTCCTCTTGGAGCTCCCCCACGTGGTGCTCCACGAGGGAGCATTCCTCGACCCCTATAAGAAAAACGTACATCACAAATATGCTCCAAACACTTATGATTGTTCAGATCACTACAGACAATGTGATCCCATATCCAACATATAGCCTCCATTTAGCTACATCTGTTAGTTCTCCTCACCTGGGGGGTGGTGGGCCACCACGGCCTCTGCCAGGAGGACCGAGGCCTCTGCCGTGGCCAGACATATCCTGGGAGCCGTTCAGAAACCCTGGATCCATGAAAGCATCCGGATGCATTTCATCAAGACCATCCACCTGAGAGAAAGGATAAATCAGATCAATTCAAATGTTAAACAGTCCCAATGAAGACCATTAAAAAAAAAAAAAAAACAAGAGAGGCGCTGACATTAAAAGTTAGTGTTACGACATTTCTTATGGCGGATGAAAACAAATCTAACATTAAGAATATCATTGTTAGTAATGTTTAAATATATATATACACAAACTTAATAATGGCCGTTTGTTACAATATTTAAATTGGATAAAGATTAAAGCATCAGTTTGTTTGCGCTCACACTTACAGGCATTAGGAACTTCTTGACCTCATCCATTGCATGCGCCATTCGCAGGTAACAGTCTGGAATGGGAGCAAACACTTCAATGTGCACATGCAGCTCCATGGCCAAATGTGCATACTTCGGATCCCCACCCTTCCTAAGCTCCTCTTCCTGAAGGATTCACAAAGTAACCATTAGTAACCAGGTCATTTAACAGTAAACTCAGTGTAAAGACTGGTTCATCACCTTGTTCTTATCTCTCATGGACCCTTTGCCCAGCACAGAAATTTTTGCTCCCGTGTCCTCCTGTAAACGTTTAATGGTGCTTCCCTGCGGCCCCAGTATCTTGCCCACAAAATTAAACTGATGGGAGAAATGAGAAGTTAATTCAACAACAAGACATAGCTTTGTTCAGACAAAATGGAGGGAAGCACGGAGCGTGATGACTTACACGAGGATACTGCTTCACTGGAATGAGAACTCGCTCTTTCACCCTCACGTTCTTGGCGGTGAACAGATCCAGGTACGTCTCCGACTCTTTTTTGGGTTCACCTTTTTGCACCCTTTCAATCTCTGCAAGAGAAAGCAAAATCAGCTCACAGCCAAATGAAATCCTTTTTGCTTTGCCACATTAATTCTGGAAGCTGCAAATATTCCAACAAACGAATAACAGAAAACACTGCCAAATCAAACTAGAAACGAATTGAGAAATGCACCTTGTTACACGCACTGACTTAAATGAGTGCAATTACTAATATGACAATAATTCTGACAAATGTTACAGGAGATTACATAATTTATTAGAAAGATGGTATCTCACTGTGGTCATTTTCGGTATAACACTTAATCTCATAGGACCTTCAATTTTTGTTATAACTTCAAATTTGGAACAATTGGGTTAGACATATGGTTGATTTAATAGCAATTTTAGATTAAATTATTTTACATCAGCAATAATCTGCTGAGTATCCATGTAATACAGACCCAAGTTTAGTCTCGTTAAACATTCATGAATCACAACCATTTAAGTTTGGATGGTGTATTTTCACATCTGCGCAGAAAATGGAGAGCGTTAAGGAAATTAAATAAAGCATAAAGTCCTCAAATCTGACCAGAGATCCGCTAACCTGACAAATTCTGCTCCAACCCCCAAAGTCTTCAGGTTTAGAGTCACGTGGGTTTTGGAGCTGAACTCTACAGGAAAGTGGACCTTGAGGACCAGAGTTGAGAAACCCTAGATTAGATCAAAATCACTGAACTTGCAGTGTTCCCATTTGGTCTGTCCTGACAGTAACTGGTACCACATCACAATGGTTAGAGAAACTGGATGAATTCATTACTCAAAGACCAGTGACATCGATGTGTATCCCATTGATCCTCGTAGTTAATGGATTAAGGCCTGTGTGCGCATGTCTATGCAAACTTGTTGCATAACAAGTTACTCTTAATGTTAAGTAAAAAATCTAGCTATAATCTTTCTTATTCCATTCACTAGTCCAAGTGCATAAATTCCCGCGAGGGAGGGACAATCTGTCAATCACACGAGATCAAAGCCATTTCAATTGACAACGAGCCAATCAAATCCACACGAATTAAAGTCCCGCCCCACATTGCTTTTGTTCGAGGCGTTTTTATCCACTCACATATAAAGACGAAAATACAATTGCAAGGTCATCTCCACGCTGACTTTTAGTAGACTAATCTATATATTAAAAATAAACTATTTTGTATCAGTACAGAATTTATAGTCAGTCTCTTTATCAGCAGTCTTGGGGTTCCTCACAATGGATTTATGAGACTGCCCGTCTCCACAAAAGAAAGCACGTGATGCTGCCTTGGAGTTTGGAAGTTAAATGCATCGAAAATTACCTTCTTTGAACATGGTGCACCCAAGAATACTGCACGCACATTTTAAACATTTCTCCCATTTATCATTTGAATAAGAAGCAGTACCCCTCGTGGACGAATCACGAATTTATTTTCAACGTGGTCCAAATGTGACCCAATTCTCGTTGTGGAACAAGATTCAAGAACACTGGTTGCGGGATAAAACGCACCTGTTACGTATAAACCAAATACGTTCATCCTATCCGGAATACGAATATTTGAACCAAATCTCATGTTCTGAGCGAGCAGAGAAACAATTCCCCACATTTCCACACAATTAAACAACTCAACATAACGCAAAACATCATAAAATCTCAACACACAGCATTGCATTCTATTGAAAAACAAGACACGGCCTATCTGATCAAATCTACCGCTTCTGGCCTACAACACGCATTTCCCCGACGGCCTCGAACATTTCTAGAAAAGCACAGATTAACCTTCCTTCACAAATCGAGAGTTCATTATTTAATGATTAGAGAAGCTGCAGTAAGGAGTTCTGCGGGAATGGTTTAATAACGAGTAAAGACGCGCTGACCTGCACTTAGAAGTTTCATGGCGTGCGTGAACGAGGAGTCCAGGCTGTCTTTTTCCGCCAATAACTCCGGCAGATATTTGCTGTCCCCGGTGGTGCTGTTCTTCCTCTTGTTGTTAGCATCCATCTTGCTCACGGCTTACGAGACTTTCGCTGAGAAATTAAGCGACCAGTGCTGCGGTGAAAATGCGTGCTGATGCTTAAGCTTTTCTGCCCGTCTTAACAAAGGAAACGGCGGCTTAATGGCGCTGATGGAAGTGACGTCAAGTGGCGAAATCGACTTCCGTTTAAGAATCGGATGAGCCAGAGGGTGGGGAAACCAGTGGCAACAAAAGCCTGTGATTGGACAACCTCATCAGCGCTGAGAAAAGAAACGGGCGTCACATGTTAAAATTAGTTAGATCTATCGTGAAGCCTGCACTTTAATTGGAGAAAATAAAAATCGCCTTCCTTTATGGTTAAAATCACTATAGTTTCAACTATTCCTTTAGTTAAAACTTGATTATGTTGTATATGAGGTGTAGAGAAACAACAAATCACCAAACAATCATTATAAAATAACTGGCTGTGTGTTTCGTTTAAACTATGGTCAAGGACGTTGTAAAGACTATGTAAACATGTTTAATTGGTAGTTTATGAAAATCTTAAATGCAATTAGAAATCTTTAATAGTTTAATCTGGTTAGCCTATGTGTTTTCGTAAAGTCATACTATTTGTTATAAATAGTAACCAATTTGCAGTGGTTACTATTTACAAATAATAACAAAGAAAATTCAGAAATCTGGTCACTATAACCTAATCTGGATGTTGTCCTTATCCCACACACACACACACAAAGGAGATCTAATTTAAAGAAAATATTTATATTTTAACATGATTTACAATTAGCCTCTATAATTTGGTATTTAAGTAAAGTGAGTCAGTGATAACCACATTAAGTCTTAAATACTTTATAGTGAGTTTAATTCTATGATGAACATCCACAAAAGTTGTATACTCTTTGTTATGTTTATAGATTGACATTATACAGCAAAGATGAGTAAATGAATGGAGGTTGATGTTGATAGAGCATATTGTTTTTAACATGTAAATGTGAAGACTGGAGACAAAAGAATATTGATTAGGACATATTGTTGTGTTTAATACGGGGTAAGAGGGGGATTATGAGCAGGGTGAAGACAAAGGAACATAAATGGGGCTGTTTGCAGCATGTCTGGTTTAGGACAATGGATGAATGGGTGCTTGGGAATGGGATTAGATTACCAGGAGTCTGCTTTGTCTCCTGAATATAGTCTTAGGAAATGTTTCAGTTTCAGAGAGAGTTTTGCATCGTCATCCTCACTCATACCAGAACATGGTATCAGACTTGTGAATTTAAGATCATTGTGCTTCAAAGCCTGGACAAAAGTGACTAGGTCACTTACTATATGTTGTATAATTAATTGTATTTAATATTTTTCATTTTAATAAACTGTGAATATACTGTATAATCTTTTGCTTATATACTCTCTTATATACTTAGATACTATCATATTTATTTTATTTTTGCATTTTGTTACTATACTGCTCTGTGCAACGGTTAGTATTGACAACTTTCCATATAGGGAATTGTTTTTAAACCAGTTAGGGCTAGTTTGACCCGCAAATATCATAACTATTATTACAAATTATATTAATATTATATGAACCCACAACAATAAAAAGACAAAAACATACCAAAATATATTTTCCCTTTTTTAATTTGTGGATTATAAATGAGATTTAAATCATATGTCAGGTGTCCATTTAAAAAATCTGGGCCATATTCCCAAAACACTTTATATTACTACTAAGAGTTCTCCTAAATAGCAATAGCTATTCTTAGCTAAGAGTTTTCTCTTAAAACCTATCCTCAAAGCTGCTGAGACAAACTTTTACTAAGGAATAGACAGAAGTCTTAAGCTAAGAGAAAAGGCAGGGTTGACCTTGTTGATATGGATAATGTCAACAGGATTACTAACTATGCACACTGTGATTGGCTTATGGGAGGAGTCTATGTCAGCTATTTAATCTTAGAAATATTGTAGAATGAGGAATCATGTTTCCATATTAAAATAAAGGTTTTAAAATATAAATGTTGCCTTATTCAAATAAAGGGTTTTAAACAAAAATGTCGCCATATTAAAATAAAGGTTTAAGTATTTTAAAGGCTAAGTGTCACTAATTAAACTAGAATATGTTCAGCTAATTGTCAACATCTTACATGTCTGCGTCTCGAGAGAATGAAGAATTCAAGCAACAAATTAGGGTTTTATAAACAAATTTTCTAATCAGCTCGAGTGGAGGTATATATACACACGAGAGCCAACTCACCAATAGTTACCTTGACAGTTTTTTGCATCCCTCCGCCACCCTGTTCCTTACTCTCGGCTGGGGACGTGGGGGACAACTCTGGATTTGGGCTACATTCCAAGCTCGGAGCACTCGATCCCCTTGGACAGCATGCCAATTACGCTTATTATATATATATATATATATATATATATATATATTTTTTTTTTACTCTATTCAATCATTTGTAAGGGTGAACTTGTGAAAACAACAGCCAAAAAAATCAGACATTATTTATTTATTTATTAAAGATTTATTTTTGGCATTTTATGCTAGAATCAAAATATCTATAAATCAAAATATTTATTGCATTTATGAAAAAAAGGTTCAGCATCCAAGGCTCTATCGCGCTCTATCAGCTATAGTTTTAGCGCTAAAATGCTTTGTAAAATACTCTTAGAGCAAAAATGTAGGAGTTCTAAAATTAGGGCTGACACGGCCATTATTTTTAAAAGTTTCTCCTAAATCGACAAGTTAGGAGCTACCTTAAGATAATTTGTGAATGTAGCCTCTGGGCCCATATGTATAAAACTTCTCAGAAATGCTCTTAGTCTTAAGATTTGACTTAAGTGTTAAAAATTTCTTAGTAAAAAGTAGGACTTTTCTAAAAGTAGGAGACTTTTAAAAATAAGCTAAAAGCAACTTTTAGTAAAATTTAAGACTGATTCTTAAGTGCTGACTTAAGTGCTGTGAACTAAGGACTACAATGATGTCAACTCAAAATGGCCACCCTCAACCTCTGAATCAGCCAATAATGAGCAGCATGTCACTTAAGGTAATTATATACAAAAAAACTTAACAATTTTAATATTTAAACATATTTTTAAAAATAGCTTTGCATTGTGCAAAAATATCACTAATTAGTACTGATGTGGAATCTTTTTTATTGATATACATCTCATTTACAATTGACTCTTTGCTGGGCGTTTGATTGACAAGCGATCTAACCAATCATAACCCTGAAAAATTACAATATTTTAAATATGAAACTGTTTCATATCAAAAGTAACCCTCTTGGTTTTGTCTGTTGATGCGTTGTCAGTGTCCTCTTTGCTCCGGGATGTATTTTTCACTATGTGAGAACATGATCTGTGGCACGAGAGCACATAGCATTTTCATTTTTTTTTTTTTTTTTCATTTTTTAGCAGACGCTTTTATCCAAGGCGACTTACAAGGGCAGCAATTATGGGTTAGGTGTCTTGCTCAAGGGTACTTTATGGTATTGAAGGTGGAGAGAGTGCTGTTCATTCACAATCCCCACTTTCAATTCCTGCCGGTGTGGGAATCGAACCAGCAACCTTCAGGTTACAAGCCCGACTCCCTCACCACTAGGCCACGACTACCCACATAGCAACAGTAACTAAAGGGGGTGGGTCTTTGTGAATGGTTGGAGCAATGATGTGTCATGAGTTTCATTAACAGCTCCAACAATCCAGGAAAGCCCACAGTAGACATAAAAGTGGTTTGCTTTCGCCACATGGTTTGATGGTCAGTTGGAAAGTCAATGAGCTGCCATAGTAGTGGCCAAAGGTGATGTCCAGCCTAGGAAAATTGAAATCTTCACCCTTAGGTCAAATAATTATATTTTAAAATGTTTTAAAAGATGTAATTGTGAACTGTGCTTGGAGTCAATTGTTTTATTTGTGATAATGTAATGAAACATGAAATTGTGCAGACATTAATTTTTTGACCAGGCTGTCACACAAATAAATTCTAGTAACACTTTACAATAAGGTTCATTAGTTAAACATTACTTAAATGTATTAACTAACATGAACTAACCATGAGTGTACAAAATTCCCCATTGTAACATTAGAAGGCAGCACAATATTGTTGAAGATGCTGTGTGCGCGATTCAAACGTGCTCAGACTTGTCTAGTGCAGTTCATACAGTTCATATAGTCTATATACAGTATAATCTCTTCATCTTTGATATGTCATATTATTTATATTTATCATCTTTATTTGTTTTCAAACAGAAACCACATTGATGTGCATATCCACACAATAAATATTGAGATCAATAACGTTCACTCTGGAGTAGCTGCAGTTCTTTCTGACCGAAGAATTTGGCCAGTGGTGTCCCAACCACTCTATTGCGCACAGAATATCCCACAATGAGCAAATCATTTGTTATTGTATTTACTAATCTTAGTTCATGAAAATACATTTGTTCATTGTTTGTTCATGTTAGTTCACAGTGCGTGAACTAATGTTAACAAGATTTTTATAATGTATTAGAAAATGTTGAAATTAACATTAACAAAGATTTATAAATGCTGTACAGTTCAGTTATTAGTGTAAAATGAAATTATGGACACATGTAAAAACGACAGGACTAACGAAATATCAAAAACTAAATATGTTGTAGTCATGTTTGCTTTTTTCTGAAACCTGTAGCTTGGCTTTTTTTTTTTTTTTGCCAAAAAATAAAATGTTAAATAGCTGCAATTACTCATTTTATACATATCATATTGATCTCGATAGTACTTAGAAATGAATTTAAAAAAAAGAAAAAGTGGTCACCCATACGCAAAGGATATGGAAATTGCTCAAACAGCAGTTAATCAAAGTTCATCCAATCTTTAAAATCATTTCTCAATATGGATAGTTCATAAACAGTGCTTAACAAACACGCAAGCTTTTAGATCCTACGGCCAGGTTTACCTCCTTTAAAAGTGTTACGGTAACCACAATGTTTGCTTAACACCTAAGACAGTTACATCACAAAATACCAGGGAATCATGGCACTTTTATTTAGAGTCTACATATTAAATGTACATCATAATCATTACACCACATTGAAAGAGTTCATTTCATTTTTGTTCTCTGGAAAACCTTTCAAAGTACAACTCAAACTTATTTAATAAATCTTTACATAAAGCAAGAATCTGCAAGAAGTTCTGCAGAACATAAAGTACCTGTGAGCAATACATGGATTTAATCGTAGCATTGGTAATCAAATAATCAGTGTTTGATTTTGTTCATACATTAAGCAAAGACAACAAGCATTAAAATGCAACAGACTTTTGTTGCCACCCACAGCAACTTAAGAATTCAGTCAGCGAATGAAGTAACTGGGAGTTAACAGCACGATGATGTAGTAGGGGCGCGACGCTATGACTCCAAGTACCCTTCTTATAAATAATGATACATGACAATTCTGAGATTGAACACACAAACACTAAACCAGTGTTCAGCATCATGAAACTGACTGGACCAAATGATGCAAGCTTGAATCTTGAATGTGAATTGAGTAAATTCTGCACACTAAACAGTATTGCAAAAACATAAAAAACAAAGAAAAACTACATTTTAACATTTTCTAAAGAAAATGAGTGGAGTTTGACTGTGCAAAACTTGATGCTAAGGCATTGCGGGCAGTTGGTGTTATTATGGAGTTGCTAAAGAGTTCTAAGCATCTTTCTTTCTTTTTTTTTTTACTGGTCAAAATTAAAAGAACCCATTACAGCATGGTCCCCCTATAATTCAACTCCATTCTTCAAATGCAAATCTAGCAGGTTTTTTTGTCCGTTTAATTACGTGGAAGGCGAAAATTGTAATTTGATATTAACATACTTTCCTCAAAAAGTGGCACAATTTCACTTTCTAACACAAACTTTGGTGCGCATCACTTCGCATACTGTTTAATAGACCTTAGTTTTAAAAATTCCAGATTAAATTTTTTGATAGGCATGAAAACAAGCTGTGGGATAGAATAACAGTGCATTCCTACTTCTGAAGTGTGTATATGATGGACACTTTACTATCCCATGAGGCCACAGGAGAGGATTTGTGAATGGCAGTGAAGTGACGCAGCTGATGCAGGGTGGTCACATGATAATGACAGCATGGCAAATGTAGTACATACAGAATAGGTTCATCCTATGCACAATGAAACTTTATAGAATATCCTTTTTTTTTTAGCCGTCACAAAGTAATTACTTATTCAAAATAAGAACCTACTCAAGAGAATATGCGATTTCAGACACAGTCATAGTCTATCCCTCACAGCCTCGTTTTCATTCGTGTTTAGCCTGACAACCATAACCACCACAGAAATTGAGGACAAGTCCCCAAATTATGGCCAAATTATCCAAAGATGTAAAAGTTAAATTCTTAGTCTGATCTGCTTCAGCGGTCTAACAGCGCTCGTCACTGTCTAAATGTTTGAGATGGCCGATCAAATCAAAGAAGGCGGGCCTTACTGTTCACAGAAGACAAGTGTGAACTCAATTAGAGCATGCGTGGTGAGATTCAGGTAGCTAAACACACTTAATATTTGACAACTTTTTTATGACAGAAATGTTAAACGACCCACAGTAATCTCCAGTGATGCAAACTACTGAATTTATCAGGTTTTGCCATTTTGAACTGAAAACAAGGTACATGTACATTATTCATATATAACTGAATGTGACGAGACCACAAACGTTTCATGTTTTCAACATATTAGACATACGAATAAGATTGCATGTGTGCATATTTTAAAAGAAAATATAGTTCATACCAACAATTAGACCTAGAATTCCTACATTCTTATTGCTTTTTCTTTATTCCCTCTTTTAATCTTTTAATAATTTATTTAATTTAAATAAAAAGACCCCCCACCTACCTCCCCCCTCAAAAACAAAAATCAAAAATTGTACAAATGTACAAGGCAAGGTTACAGCCTTGTTTAGGGTTACCATTTCTGGAGAATGTCAAATTTTGGTGGCTTAAACAAAAATATTTCGGTTTCGTTTGGTACTGAAGTGGCACAGAAATATCACACTTTTCCTATTTAAAAACAATCTTCGAGATCTAACTATGTAGGCATGCGATTCGAAAAGAAATAGGAGCACAGAATCACTGTTATACAGACCTGATTTTCACCTGTTTATTATTAGGTGTTTAAAGAGAAAAACCCCACTGAAATTTACTGGAAAACTAATTTTCTGAGGTAAAGAAAGCCATTTTCTCAGCCATTTCACTCCCCACTCACCACAGAGTAATAACATACTAACGACGTCCACCCTTACTTGAAAAAATAAGATGAGGTATTTCTGACTGCAACGTATTTCTAAATGTCATTTTCATGGGTGTGACCGAAGGTTTGTCAAGTAAAACCTCAAACTTATTTCTTTATTACAGAAGCATCATATTTGGCCTTTAAGATGGTGATCAATATCAATGACAGATTCCCCATCTGGAAAGTTTTAGACAGTTGCTTCCACAGCTAGAATAAATATTTTAATACAAAAGAGAAAAGCCGCAGTGACTTTTGAGAACAGTGAAGGCACCAGGAAAAGCCATCCACCTAGTGCAACAGCAACTCAAGAGTGACAGATGATTGGAACAAAAGTTACCAGGACAACACAATCATGTTTATCAAGCACGAATCTTGGCCCACAGAAACAAGAACCGGGGGCAAATCTTATCTATATTGACATGTACTGTCTCCACTCAGTTCAGAAAGCATTTGGTCTTCAATGAAGGAAGCGGATACTCATCTTTTGTTCGACGTCCACCTTTTCCAACACCTGAGGAAAAAAAAGGGGGTATTTTAAAAGAATTAGTTCATGCCAAAACAAATTTTGGCATCATTTAATCAGGTCATTCCGATCCTTATTATATTCTTTCTTCCGTGAAACACTAAAGGAAAACTCTAGGATGAACTATCGCTTTAGGTGCAGCTCAAATATTTGGAATTGTTTCCTTTTTCCGGGAATTACCTTGGTGAACTCATTGAAGGAGATACACATGTCTCCATTAGTGTCAGCCTCCTGGATGGTTCTATCTGCAATGCTTCCCAACTGCTCATCAGAAATATTCACTCCCACCATCATTCTCAGCACCTGAAAAGAAAAAAAAAATGTTTGCATCTTATTTGGTTTTTACATTGTTTTCCAGTGTCCTCTAGAGGCTGAAAGCAGACAGCAATTCTCTGTGCATTCACTTTTTTTTTTTTTTCAAATGGCCTATTTCATAAGGAAGGTTCAAAAAGGCCATCTACTGAAACTAAGCCACAAACAATCAAACAAAAAAAAAGAGGTGAAACCGTAATGAAACCGTACAATTTCTAATGTCAGAAATCTGAATTTCCATGCCTATTCACTGTTTCCCCCACCAGTTATTTTAAAATAATACAAGTAGGAACTAGGAAGAATACTATTATTTATATTAAATCAGTCACTAAGAATTTCAGCCTTAAAAACAATGGCTTCAGCTTATTCTTTTTTTTTTTTTTTACAATAACTGATCATTTTTATATTTACCCTAACTGTTTGTGCATCACCTTTCACTGTGGTTTGTTTTGACACATTGTAATGAAGCTTTATACTGTTTTTTTTTTTTTTTTTGAAGTATAGAAGAGCTATATGATATTGACAGCTAGCGGCTGAAATGAGTACTGCAGTCAAAATTTATTTTTATATGCCTCTGGTCATAGAACTTTTAAAATGGATTCCGAGGCTTTTTAGGTCGGGTACAATCTCTGACCCAATTTGTACACTGGCTTCCATGGTTGCCAGCTTGCTGTTTTTTCCTTCATCTGGCAAGTATGTGAACTTAGCATGTTTCCTAAATATTTGCAAACATATTAGGGTATTTTTATGCTTTGGTAAAGTCAAAAAAAAAAAATTACATACAGCACTTTTAAAAACTATATTGGGTAATACAAAGCAGTGTAAGCAGAGCAAAGTGACGGTTTGAAAAATATAGTTATTTTAAATAAATAAAATAACTAATAAATGAATGTTCCCGGGAAACAGAAAGCAAATAACGGTCACACTTTAGTTTAGAGTCAAATTCTCCCTATAAACAAACTATTAACTACAACTTTGGCCTCAATAAACGCCCAATTACTGCTTATCAATTGTAAGTTAGTGGCTAAGGGATGTAGAATATGGTCATGAAGAATATGGCATTAATATGTGCTTTATAAGTACTAATAAATGACCAATATCCTGGTAACAGGGTTGGAGACTGCGACCAAAATGGTCGCAAATGCGACCTTTTTTAGAGGATGTGCGAGTTAAAATTTTATGTAGTCGCATTTGTGCGATTACATGATCATGTTATTCGTGCGTGTGTAACAGAACGAGGTATCAGCAGCTGCTGCCATCCATAACTGATTTGTTTTCAAAATGAACAAAATTTAATGAAGGAGTACATCGTGAATCCATTTTCCAAACCGTGTTTTTGTCTTAACCTGAATCACTACGGTACGCCAATAATAAGTGTTTATATTCAGACTATTTCAGACCAGGCTCGGCTCCGCTGCGGAGTATCACAGTACCTGCGAGACTCGTCATAGACAAACAGAGAGAAGTAGTTCCGGCAACAATGTTCTTCCCGCAAGACACACACATTGCACAATGATGATGAAACGCGCCAATTAGGAATTCAGGTAATTTAGGAATTAAACTATATAAAAATGAAAAGGTCAATAGCTGAATAATAATAATAAAAAACTAATTTTGGAGTTCAAGGATTCTGTTGGAAAGGACGAGCCAGCATACAGACACAACTGATGATGAGAGCACAGGTAGAAAGACACAACAGCAATGGCTTAGACCAGAGTTCCTCAATAGGCCCAATAGTGTTGTCAAGGTAATGTATATAGGCACGTCTCGGTCTCGAAAATTCAAACGCAGCATCATTGCTTACGTTGCGTAACTGCTGGCGCGTTGAAAATGCTCGCGCTCCGCGCCAATGGTCACACGCAGTTAGTCTGTCAGCGACTCAAAAACTGACTAGGCAAAATAGACTCAACTGTGAATGGACTGAAAATTTTGTGTTTATTTTGTCTGACCAACCACAACAAAGAAAGAAAGTAAACTGTGTGTGAGGAAGTACAGCGTTTGCCTTTATATTCATGGCTAATATTTTCTCATTTAACTTCAGTATTCAGCAAATACACATCTATATCATTAAAACAAATCTCTGAATATCTAATTAAAATTTAATTTCACAGAGCTTGCAGATTTATTGAAATACAACAGTGAGATTTTCTGAAGTGTTTGAAACCCGTGTGAATGCGTGTATTCTGTGTGTGACAGTCAGTCCGTGTGAAGTGATTTCGGACTTCAGTTCAGCTTCACGGGAAACGCGATCGAAATTGTATATATTATATATTAGGATTTTATATATAATTATTATGGCTTTATATATATTAATTAATTTAATTGTCATACTTTTCATGTTTCTAATGTATTTAATATGAATTAAAATAAATATAAATTATACATATATATCAGATTTATATCGGCTATCAGCCACTGGGATTTAATATATTTAAGATTAAGACGACTATTCATCAAGCATGCATTGATTAAACTGTTAAAAAAAAAAAAAGAAAAAAAAAGGTGCGACCAAATCTTGTGCTGGTGCGACCAACTGAGAAAATTGGTAGCACCAGTGCAACCAGTGGAAAAGTTAGTCTGGAGCCCTGTAGTACTATTCATGTTAATAAGCAACTAGTTAATACGGTTAACTGAAGTGTTACTAAAATGAAAAACATTCATGATCTTTTATTGGTAACACTTTACAATAAAGTTCATTAGTTAAACATTAAATAATGTATTAAATAACATGAACTAACCATGAGCAAAGCATTTGTTACTGTATTTACTAATCTTCGTTAACGTTAGTTCATGAAAAAACAGTTGTTCATTGTTTGTTCAAATAGTTCACATCGCATTAACTAATGTTATCAAGATTTTAATAATGTATTAGTAAATGTTGAAATTAACATTAACAAAGATTAATAAATGCTTTATAAGTGCAGTTCATGTTAACTAATGCAGTTAACTAATCTTAACTAATGAACCTCATTGTAAAGTGTTACCATTTTTTTTTCTTAAGATCTATTTTTCATCTTTGGCAGTAGAAGTAAAAACAATATTTCCCTGAAGTCCCCTGAATTTTTTAAAACTACTATTTGAAATTCAGCTGGGATGACTTAAGCGTTTTCCCTGTCTAACAGAGCGTCCTCAGTGAATATGAAGAGCTGGTTTCAGATGGCAAGGACAGGTGAGTCAGAGCTTCATTGTTCACACAGTACAGAACGTTCTTTTGTTTCCCATGACAGAGCCGAGTGCAGAGGCTTTCGGTTGTACGTCATTAAACACGATTCTCTTACCTGCAGCAGCTCGTCTCTAGAAATCTTGTCGTCTCTGTCGAGGTCGTATAACCGGAAAGCGACTGTGAAAAAATAAAGAGAAAAACAAAATATTATGAAACGCATTATATTGCAACACTACGGTTTACATGAACACACTCCCAGCCGGGCTAATGGCAGAGAACGGCTTTCCTGAGCAAAGATAAAGAGTAGCTGTGAACGGTTTTAGAGGATCATTAAAAACAATAATCAAGTTTAAGACCAGGATCAATACAAGCTCTTTATTTTCTTTTGGGAAATGACATGTTGCCTGCTTATAAGTGCTTTGAAAATACTGAAGAAATTATGAGACTGATTGTTCTGGTCTGAATTTGTATTTTCTACCACTAATTTTAATGAGGTTTATATAAAGATTCCAAAAGGGAATTAATAAGAGTTTTACAATCACTCCTTGTTGTGACTTTTTAAACCTTACAGCAAAAATAGCGTTTGAGATGGTAAGTTCGTTTTTTTTTTTGTGAATCAGTTAAAACTGTCCATTTTAATGATTATGATCACAATAGGCGAAAAAACTACCCGGATGGCCTACAACTTCTGGCGAGATTCTGAAGTGCGTATTTGATGGACAAATTCGGCATGAATTTCCTACCCCATGAGACCACAGGTGAGGATTTGTGAATGAAAGTGAAGCGATGCAACTGACACCGTATAGGTCACATGACAATGACAACATGGTGGATGTAGTAAGTCCGAATTTCATTTCATACTACAGACTTTTTTTTTTTTAACTGTTGTGAAGTAAGTTTCAAGTTTCAATGTAGTACCTACTATATAGCATTTAAAATAGTAGTATTTAAAGATGCTTTCTTTGATCGATATGAGAAAAGTTTGGGTTGAACCTACAGAGGAGTTTGTTAGTCCTGCTGTTAAGTGGCTCTCCAGATGTAAGATCTTTGTTTTTCTCGTTGTCCTCCACAGGACGGAAGCGAGCCAGAGTCCTCATGAAGCCTCTAAAGTTCACCTGATCCTCACTGACATACATGAGAGAGAGAGAGAGAGAGAGGGAGGGAGAGAGAGAGAGAGAGAGAGAGAGAGAGAGAGAGAGGAGAGAGAGAGGGAGAGAGGGAGAGAGGGAGAGAGAGAGAGAGAGAGAGAGAGAGAGATACACACAAATTTTAAACTTTTATTTTATTCCACACTAGTTGGGACAAATATCTGAATCTCCAGACAAGTCTAGACTTGTGGTTTACAATGGTTTTACAGACCATTTCCCACAGGAAAGTTTCTTTATAATTAAAGGAATTTGAGTCCACAGTAGGAGTCAAAGACTCAAAACCAAATGAACCATAAAAAAAAAAACAAACACATACCATATGTTTTGAGAGAGAAATAATATGGTTTGAAGAAGTTACTAAACATGCATCATAAAGTAACATAATCTCAGTCAAAAACTCACACATACACTAAAAAAATGATATGAAAACTATATCCTATATCCTGGAGAAATCCAGACGAATGTGATGAAACTGGTCAAGAATTTACCCTTAAGGCCAAACAAGAGAAAAAAAAAATATATCCTTAAAATCCTTTGGTTTTTAGCATAATGTTTTAAACATTGACAATAACCAGAAATGTTTCTTGACCTGCAAATCAGCATATGAGAATGATTGCAGTGCCATCATGCACTTAAAGTTAAAGTATCAGTTTTGATGTCAATATTTATTCATCATACTGTTGAACTTGACAGTAGTTTCTCTCTTGTCATTTTATAGGGATCTTCAAAGAAGAAAAAGCCAGAGTCTCATGTCAATTGAGAATGCAAGAAGTGAAAATATATATGCCCTGTGTTTATCAGTATCCTTATTTTCATTGGGTAAAAAAGAAAAACTAAATAAAGTACAAATTAATTTAACTGATACATTCCCTCCCCCCACTCAGGCTTCTATAGCATGGGTCTTCAACCGGGGGTCCGCGACCCCTAGGGGGTCCGCGGCGGTATTGCAGGGGGTCCGTCAATTAATGTTTGATCACAAATAATTTAAAAAAAAATAAAACGTGTAAAAACATCACAAAGTCAAATTTAAATAAAATATATTTTATTTTACAAATAGTATTACATTAACAGCTTTAATAAAACCCTTCCGTCCACGTGCAGTCACGTGATCTCATGATACTGTCAACGCAGACTATAATTTGAAAATGCTACTGGCTAATAATTTATATACAATTTAACTCGCCAGAATGGATCGCCTGATAGTAAAATTAAAATGTGAAGTTCTGTTTAAACACACCAACCCGACGTCCAAGAACTAGCGGCGACGGAAGCCGACGGTGTTGTCGCTCATGTCGGCGGAAAAATATGAGCTTGAGCACCGAAAGAATTTAAGCCGACTGTCAACTAGCGCCTGCATATAAATGAGATGACTGTCTATTTAAGCAGATATATTTGTCTATATTCGTCATTCAAAAGGGGAAAGCGAAACCAAGACGGCAAGTATACAAACCATATACAAAGCAGCGCTTGCTGACCGTTTTGAATATCAGTCATGCTGATCACGTGCTTTATTCCACTCCTCTCATGTTATTATGAAAATATTCGTGCGTTCGAGTGCTCGGGTAAGAGGACGTGAAATTAGAACAAGCTTCCGTCGGTGCCGTCATGACTTATTCGCTTGCTTTCATAACTTTTGCTATATATTCTCGTGAACTGACTCGTTTACTATGCTGAACAGCCAATCAGAGTTCTCTCTCTCACCGACGCCCCGACGCCGATTCAACATGTCGAATCGGCCGAAAAATGAGAAGGGTCTGGCTGCAGACCGTGGGCGAGTGGAGCTCCACTCTCAAACAGGAAATACGTCACCTCCACTTGAATTAATAAAGAAGGGCCATGATGGTGTCGCTATGAGCTCTTTTAATTTTTACCATAGACAAATTTTACCTAAATATTAAAGTCCGAATCGCGAGATATAAAGTCCGAATCGCGAGCCATAAAGTCCGAATCGCGAGCTATAAAGTCCGAATCGCGAGCCATAATGTCCGAATCGCGAGCTATAAAGTCCGAATCGCGAGATATAAAGTCCGAATCGCGAGCCATAAAGTCCGAATCGCGAGCTATAAAGTCCGAATCGCGAGCTATAATGTCCGAATCGCGAGCTATAAAGTCCGAATCGCGAGCCATAAAGTCCGAATCGCGAGCTATAAAGTCCGAATCGCGAGCCATAATGTCCGAATCGCGAGCCATAAAGTCCGAATCGCGAGCTATAAAGTCCGAATCGCGAGCTATAAAGTCCGAATCGCGAGCTATAAAGTCCGAATCGCGAGCCATAAAGTCCGAATCGCGAGCCATAAAGTCCGAATCGCGAGCCATAAAGTCCGAATCGCGAGCCATAAAGTCCGAATCGCGAGCCATAAAGTCCGAATCGCGAGCTGTTTGACATATTTTGTGTGGGGGGGTCCCTGCTCCGTGTCTCGCTCATCTAAGGGGTCCTTGCCCTGAAAAACGTTGAAGACCCCTGTTCTATAGACATCACAATATACCGATACTGTGAGTTCTTTTGGCCACAATAACCGTGGTGTGAAAAATCTGATATCGTGACAGCCCTATTTTATTTATACCTTGCTATTCTTTGCAAAAGCAGAACAAAAAATATACTAGTACAATAACAGATCTAGCCAATATTTCAAATGTCTTCTGAGATCTTCCTTACCCCTCTGGGAAGAAGGCATTAATTATCCGATCACCAAGAGGATTTATGGCCAACTCGGGAATCCTCTGGAAGTCTTCTCGGCTGAGATGGAGAAAAAGAGAGAGAGAATGAGGGGTTATTGTGTGTCAGAGGTGTAAAAAGTACCTGAAATCCATACTAACTTACAGCGAAAATGACTCCATTACAAGTTACAAGTCACCAATTTCAATACCACTTAAGTAAAAGTCTTAGACTATTCGAATTAAACAGTACTTTTTAACAGAGCATTTTCTCTAAAACGTTACGATAAAAAAACTAAATAAACAAATATTCGTTTTTATGAGCCCAAATATTCGTATACAATATTACATTAACTCAAATACTTTAAACCACTGTTGTGCGGGAATGTGTTTCGGATGAATTTCAGGTTTTACAAACAGATGTGCCTGTATGGAAACGAGTACCCGTATAATGTTACTGTATTCACAACAAGCTTTCCTGAAATGAAAATGTGAAAAATCATTCTTTTAATCAAAAATCATTATTTTAATAATAAAATGATAGTTCTTTTGAAAATGTCCTTCCTTAGAAAATGACCCAAATAAACAACCAGACACATCTGCTATAACAATGACTGTTTTCAAGCATTTTCCCAGGTGAAAAGTAAATCTGCTAAAACATTTGGGTTGAGTATTTTCAGGCACGTTATTTTGAACCAGTATTATTCAGCATTCAGCTCTGAGGTCTTGGGTTGACATTGGACCATGTGATGTGTTATAAAGCTGAGCTTCACAGCAAAGCCCAACCCCAATTCTGTGAAAATGGGACTTGTTGAAAGGATACGATGACGTATACCCTTTTATTATTCATCTAGTAAAGGTTTATATGGACTAATAATAACTTGTTTACTGCGCAGACAGCGCAAGTAGAACAGTATTCCCATTATAGTAATGAAAAATCAGTTTAGTTGTCATAAGGAAAGTGGCCGTGCCGGTGACCTCCACAATTGCAGGACACACAACTCCCTGCCCTGATTTCAGAGCCTATTTATTGTTCAAACACAAGAGTCTGTGTCTCTAATCTCAGTCTGACGGATGTTTGGAGTGACAACAAATACAGAAGGTCATCAACACAGCCGTGTGCTGCATTTGGGATTTTTTTTATACAAACCACATTTCTGAGGATGTTTGTTGAACTAACCATCATCTCAGCAGGTTTTAAACCACAGAGGATGTTGCCATTTAAAACAAACAATTATAGCGAGAACAAAACATGTGATTTCATATTTGGTCAACAAGTGGAGTTTCGTTTCATAAGGCATGTCACTGCATCATAAAAGTGTCAGTTGTCAAAGGAAAAGTTGAATTTGGCTTATTATACAACACTGTTCAAAAAACTGGGTTTGATTGTATTAATGTTTCTAGAAGAAGTCTCTTATGATCACCAAGGCGGCATTTATTTGATCGAAAATACAGTAAAAACAGTAATATTGTGAAATACTTATAGAATTTAGAATAAATATTTTATATTTGAATATATTTTAAATATATTATTCAGTATCACATGATCCTTCAGAAATCATTCTAATATGCTGATTTGCTGCTCAAGAAACATTCATTATTATCAATGTTAAAAACAGTTGTGAAGCTTAAAATTGTGCAGAAACCGGGAAATAATATTTCCGGATTCTTTGATGGATAGAAATTTCAAAAGAACATTATAAATGCCTTTACGGTCACTTTTACAACAATTTATCTTAGAATCCTTACTGAATAAAAGCATGCATTTCTTCAAAAAAAATTTTTTACTGACACCAAATGTTTGAAAAATACTGTACTTTGTTTTTATTTTGCTATTTTGTAAATTTCTTCTATCTGACTATGATGGTAGTGGTCAAAAATGACTGATTTTTTTTTATTTCAATGAAATGAATGTATGATATTTTAATGTTTGTTATTAATGTTTTGTATTTTTAGGGGATTTACTAGTCATAAATTATATTTATGGAATAACTAAACAGAAGTGAAATAAAACAGCTATAGGCCCGGTTTCACACTGTATAGTGTGTGTGTGTGTGTGTGTGTCTATGTGTCCAAAACATCTAAAATCTAAACAAGTTGTGTTCCAAATTTGAGGTTGATATCTCAAATTAGCTTTCAGTAAGATTTTGTTTAGTCAAAAATGACTGAAAAGTACCAGAAGGTTAGTTAGAAACTATACCAATTCATTTTAAGTAATGTTTATTTGTCAATTACCCAACAATAAAATATACTGCAGTTCATGTGGACCATTTGTGCTATAAATGCACTATTACTGCTATATTTACCGGTACAACAACCACCATCACTCTATACAGCTTGATTTCTATATTTTCTCATCTTCCTTACAGCAACCTTTCATTGGTAATAATCATGGTGTGTACAGAGGTCACTGCAGTTCTAAGGAAACACACAGGACATTATGCAAAAGACTACGGTAAGGTCAATCAAGGAAATGTGTGCTTTCGTTACTGTCCTTGGGCTACCGCTTTTACAAGGAATATTTACAATAAAAGTTGTATTTTTAGCAGTGTAATAGGAAAGTCTTTCCTCATAGTCAAAACTCAAACCTCAAGCTAGTCATTCCTTAACATATTAACTTACAGAGCCTGAGGCTGGTGTGAATGTTAAATGAAAAGTGAGTGTGCAGACTTAACAGAGCTGCTTGTGTAATACCTGCTTCCTCATGGGACAAAGGTTTTGTGGCATCACACAGTTAAAGTTCATTATTTTTCAGCTCATGTAACTCATGTGTCTCGTACCTGAGTGCTCCATTCTCTCCTTTATCAAGACTGTGAAAGCGGCTGTAGAGGCGAGTGATCTGACTGTGGGAGACTGTAACACACACACACACACACAAATGAAATCTGGTTAAGGACAGTGAACATTCAAGACATAGATGTGATCATCAGATTGGCAGTACTGGTTTAAGTCTTATCTGAATGACCTAACATACTAGATGTTTCTCAAGAGATAATGAGGATCTTGTATCACAGGAAGGTTATCAACAGCTTGAGGTCAATCTAGACAGGATTTACAAGCTTAAATATTGAAACAAAATCTGACCTTGAAACTATATTTCTTAAATAGGTTTTATGAAGGTAGACTTTATAAAAAGACTTTTTCCAAGATATTTTTAAGACCAAGAAAAGATAATGTAAGCAATACATTGAAATGAACACAGTATGTTCTCTGAATGTTAATGTCTAATGAGAAACAGTTATATTAGCAACACTTCAGAGATTGAGAATAAAACTCCCAACAGATTTCCATTACTTTTTTAAAAATTCATTTTAGCTCGAATATGTCCATTCTCAAGATAACTTTGCTTTATTTTCTGATCACACTGCAAAAAAAGTAGTTCTTCCTCAATATTTTTGTCTTGTTTTCCAATACAGCTGTGTAAAGAAGATTCTAAATCAAGATGCATTTACTAACAAAATTTGAAGATTTGTTTTTGTGAAATTGATCAAAATAGGCTGAGAAAAAAAAAATCAACTAAATTCAAAGATTTCAGAACTTATTGCCATTTGTTCTTGTTTTACACAATTTGTTAATTTCCAAGACTTCATTTTACATTTCTTCTCTTCCCTGTCATTACAACGTAAACAGAGTAGGAGAGAGTCCAGCGCTTCAGGTTCTACATCAGAACACCGGATCATTATTGGCCAGCATCACACGCATGTGTCATGCTGCTCACGTGAACAGCGTCGGCCAATACTGAGCCAGTGTTCAGACGTAGAACCTTGAAGCGCTGCACTGTTTGTGAACAGAACAGTGTAGGAGAATGACAGGGAAGAGAAGAAATTGTTGAAAAAAGTCGTTATTTTTGTTTTGTTTTTGAACACAAAAAGTATTCTCGTCACTTCATGACATTAAAGTTGAAACACTGTAGTCACATGAACTATTTTGACCGATGTCTTTATTGGCTTTCTGGGCCTTGAAAGTGGTAATTAATTAAATTACTATAGAGGGGTCAGAGAGGTCACGGGTTTTACCAAAAATATCTTAATTTGTTTCCTGAAGATGAACAAAGGTCTTATGGGATTGGAACAACATAAGGTCAAGTGATTAATGACAATTTTCATTTTTGGGTGAACTAACCCTTAAATAAATACAAAACAGGACCATTATTCACAAACGAAAATGGTTTGATTCCAGCTCTACACACGGTTCATTATCTCAAGTAACTTCATGAGGTTTGTGGGATGCTTTATGTATACTGGACACTGAAATATTATATTCCAGAAAATCCCAAGACAACTAAACAGCTGTTTAGCATTAACAAAGTAAAGCCAATTTCCGACCACATCAGCGGAACATCTCCCACAACAATTCAGTCTTTTATCAACAAGGCTTATAGTAAATTAAGTGAATGAATGCAGAGCAATCCCACAGGATACAGCAGCACAGGTTCAGTCAAGAGTTAAAACTCAACCACATAAAGAGAACCAGTGTGAAATCCTGGATTCTTCGCTGTGGGCTTTGACACCAGGAGAATAGAGCAGAAAAACAATTACAAGAAGGAGAGCACTTCATGTGGCTTTACAGGAATGTAGTAAAATCTGCACTTACAAACACAAATCTGAACATTAAAAATGATGAAATATTAATAGCCATTCAAAACATTTAAAAAGCCTGCAGACCCTTTGAGTTTGGTTTATGTGGTCTGCAAAATAAAGACTAAACATATAACCATATAGCTCCACTAACATATAAACCGTATCCCCAGCCTATTTCTAGATCTTGTGGGGGTGGACGTCTCTCCCTGTGGTTCATCCATACCGAAGGCCAAAGCCTTGAGATCAGACAATGCTGCTTTTCTTGGCCCTCACACCAATGATCACATAACATTTCATAAACCTCTAATTACAGCTGTACAGGTGTAAACAGAGCTAAAATAGAAATATATTTGCATCAGTGAAATACAGATTACCAAACTCTGATCCTGACATAACTTCATCCAGATGTTTGAAAGCTAGGGCCAGCCGAGTGATCAAATAAAAGCCAATCTGATGGGCGTCATTACTCAGAAATGTTCAAAGAAGTCCCTCTATGGCAGTTTTAATATATTAAAATGTTTTTGGAAAACATATATTCTTGTTTTTCGCTATGTATTGCTATATTGGAGTTTTTAAAAAAATGCTTAAAACATATTTCTTCCTTGAGTTCATAAAAAACTAATATATATATATATATATATATATATATATACATATATATATATATATATATATATATATATATATACATACATATATATATATATATATATATATACACACATACACACACACATATATATACATACATATATATATATATATATATATATAAATGTGTGTGTGTTAGCGGGTATTCCCTACTTATGGGGACCAAATGTCCCCCCAGGTATAGTAATACTAGTAAAATTTTGATTTGTGCAGTTTGTACAGTTTGTACAGTATAAAAACTATTACGCCTATGGAATGTCCCCATAAAAAAATAAACACACAACATATGTGTGTGTGTGTGTGTGTGTGCACTACAACAGTATTTGACACAAATACCAGAAGCTTCTGAAAATGAGATATTAATCTGTTGCCCCTCAATACACACACACACACACCACTCATATCATATCATAACACAACACACACACACACACACACACACACACACACACACACACACACACACACACACACAAGATCATCTGAAGAGCAGGGTTCACCCAGTCAGTTTAGATTAGTGGCTCTCAAACCTGCTCATGAAACCTCTACTAAAAGACTGATGAGTTGAATTAGGTTTGTTATACAGGTAGTTGAAGCATAACATTTTGTTATTAGTATAAAATTATAATATTAGGTTCTTCAAGTAGACACTCTAGTTTGTTTTGAAATGCATTTAGCGCACCACAGGACATGAAATACTTCTCAAAAGGTATGTCAAGTCAACTAGCCATTTCAGACAGACAGAACTGTATTACATCAACGCATGTGTCATCATCAGAATTTCACGAGCCATGTAAACCACACACACTACCAATCCACAAAAAATGAATACTCACATCCAGTTTCTTTTTTGATTTCTTCAATGTCCTCTTCTCTGAGTAAAGAAGAAGCTCTGGAGCCCATGACTGCTGTTTCTAACTGAAGATAAACTCGAGCTAACACGTGAAATTCACTCCTTATCGCTGAACACAGAGCTCTGTGTCGCTGTCGGATGAACAGTCAACCTCAGGAACTGTCTATCCGGCGTAATACTCGCTTCCTTCTTAATTACAACGGGATAAGACGCGAACCAAATGAAATGTAGTTGAATAAAGGAAGAGTTTGAAAGGCTAAGCTAAAGGCAGGTCGGAGTGGATCTCCGTGACGTCAGCAAATGCCGATTCGGTGTTTGTGTGCGCTGTGACCACGCCAGTAGAATAGCGCGTTGTGATTGGTCTGTGTGGTTGTCTGTCAAGTGGGCGGGATTTAAAGCGTCAAGCGGGTGCAAAATAATTCCTAGAAATAGAATAAAGCGGGTAGAGTGACAATGAAATGGGGATGTAATATCAGCAAATACAACATGAGAACAGCACAAAAGAGCTTAAGAGCAGTGGTGTATAAAGTACTTGAAAGCCATACTTGAGTAAAAGTATAGATATCTTACCAAAGTTTTAAAGTATGTGATGTTTTGCACTTAAGTATTTTTTTTATATTAAACATACTTAAGTATTGAAAGTAAAAGTACAAGTAAATGCAAAATACAAAAGGAGCAGAAAATATTCTATACACAGTTTGAGCAGCAAGATTGTTTAAACTCTATTTCTTACATTTTGTTTGCTTTGAATTAAAAAAATGGCAAAATGTTAATAGGTTTTAAAAATAAAAAATACTAATATTTAATTATGCCTTGATCATTCATGTTAATTCATAGTACTAGTAGTAGTTGTACTTTTACCTTTAATGTTACAAATAACTAATTTCATATAAATCCAAACAGTCACGCTTAAAATGGCCATCTCTACACACAAAGGCATATTATATGTGTACTTTCACTCGTTATTTGCTTATATTTTAGAACATTTGATAATTATCTATTCAAAATGTGTTAAAGTGCAGATTAAAAAAAGAACTGAAATCGAATACATCTCTGATTTGTTATGTTTCTGTCAGCTGCATGATTAGCATACAATTTAAATATGCAACTTTGAATGCATAAAATCAAACAAATGGATAAGAACTAATGCAAATAGATCATAACAATCGTGACATTAAACAGTTGGTGTTTTTGTCACTTTGTTTTAACCGGTTGAGGTACTAACGCTACTAATGTTAGCGTCCTCTCCTCCACTACAGCAAACATGCTGCTGTTCTCCACTAATACAGCATAGTCAATAAATTAATTGCTTTAGTGATATGAAAACATATACCACTTTGTTGTTTTAAATCCGTTTTTAAGTGTCCCATATAGTTTTGTGCAGTGCGCAGCCTACCGTCACGTGTCAAAACAAACTCTACAAGGCATCAGTGATAGTTTTTATTTGGCCTCTAGAGGTCGCTCTTATGCTGCACTCTTCTCAGCTGCTCCAGCAACGGACACAAACCCAGAAAATGAAATCAACCTTGCGAGCACTTGTTTGCACATGCTTGATTGCAGTCTGCGTTCTTCCGACTTGTAGTAAGTAACGAAAATGCTTTGGGGAAATGTATCAGAGTAAAAGTATATATTTTATTTAGGAAATATAGTGGAGTAAAAGTAAAAGTGACTGAAATATAAGTACTCAAGTAAGTACAGATTCTCCCCAAAAATACTCAAGTACTTCAACGAAGTATAACTACTTACTTTGTTACATTACACCTCTGCTTAAGAGTTATAAAGAAACCTATTCAAAAGCAAAACCGTATATATTATAGACTAAAGGATTCTTGTTTCTTTATAATTGATATTTACCTTTAAATGAGCCAACAGTATGGTGCTTATTTTTGCTTTTTTTTAGTTTACTTTTGTTGTAAAAAGAAATAAAATAAAGAATAATTATAGTATTTCAGTATTTTAAAGTAAGTATAATATAAGTACAACAAAAATTATTAATTGGTATCAGATATGCCCTAGTCAATTTAAGACACATTGTAATGACGAATCAGCGAATCAGATCCAAGTGCAGGCTTTAATAGTCAAAGAGATGGTCAAACAGGCAATGGTCAATACAAAGCAAACAGTAGTGGCAGAGAAACAGGCTAGCTCGTGGTATAAATATCCAGGCAAAACAGGTCACTAGGCAAGCAGAGAAACAACAAAACAGGCAGGATCAGGATATGAGCAGACAAGACAGGAATAAACACTCAGAAGTGTTAACCGGGAGGGAATAACAAGACCTAGCAAATGAGTGTGTGTGCGCGTAGGACTTAAATATGGTGGGATGATGAGTGTCAGCTGGAGCAGTGATCAGTGACAGGTGTTGTGATTCTGGGAACTGTAGTGAACCGGTGTGAGTGAATGGGCATGTAGTGCACAGTGGAAGTGAGATCCAAGGTGAAGTGCCCTTCAAGGTCTTTCTCGGGCACTTCAGCTGACGATCATGACACACATATTGCAGCTTGAGAGAAGCTAGCTATCGTACCTTTTTTCTGAGAGTGTACAGAAAAAACTTTAAATAACTTTAATAAGAAATGTGCAGATAAATTTGTCTTAGAAATAAGAAATGAATTGGAATGCTTTATTTACTTTTGGATAAATATCTCAAAGCTATTAACTGTCGAATAGACTAAAAACCATAAAATAAAATAAATATTATAGAACAATATAAAATATATAATTCTATAATATATATTATATAATAATAAATATTATAATATAATAAATAATATAATAAATATTATAGTTTAGAATAAATAAACCAGTAATATTAAGATGGAATAAATTAGATATGAATCAGAAACCACTTTATTATTATTATTATTATTATACATTTATTTATTCAGTCATTCAGTACTTCCAAACTACACATGTAGAACAAAATGCTGAACAATCAGCTTTATGATAAAATGCTGCATTCATTATCAAACATTAAGCAAACTGCATTAAAATATCACACCAAACCAAAATATATATATTATATTATATTATTTTTGAGGTTTGGTAAGATGAGTTTTAATAGTGTTAATCCATTAAAACATATCATACAAAAAAAAAAAAAATTCTACAAGCAGCAACATCATACTCTATTATTATTGTATATTATATATATTGTAGGGGATTTTACAGTTAAAGACCTGAAAAGACCAGATATGATAAATGAAGACACAGATTCAGAGTTTAAAAAATAATTTGAAGAAAACTTTACAGAAGAATAGTTTGCAGTTTCATCAGCATAAGCCAGCTTCAAGTCTCACAAGGAGTTTGTAGGCCGCTCTCTCTCTCTCTCTCTGTACATTCACATTTCCACAACAATTATACTGTAACAGAGTCCACCAACTACGTCATTACTAAGATACTGATTGGTTAAGAAAATAAGAAAAATCTGGTAATTTTCCACACATGGACAGTCAGAAGTCATATCTCCTTCCATTATGATGCAGACGATCAGACCCTGAACTTAGGGACAGGATGTCCTGTGTCAGCAGGTCTCAAGCTGTCCCAGTTGTCCACCAGTACCCGTAACAGACCTGTACAGAACACTGAGCGCACATACATAGATACACATGATTCACAGTTTCTTCAAGTCTGAAGTTGATCTGAGCTCTGCTCTGAACAGGAAACTTTTCCAAAACATTCTGATAAGTTGTACTTTTCTCTCAGTACGAGGTACAGACAATATACATCATTATTTTCTAGTGTTTGAAAATGAAAAGGAAATTAAAGGCTTTAATATAAGTTGAAGTTAGTCATTCTAAATAATTCAATATTTAGAAAGATAATTTCATGATAAATCGCTCAATATATATATATATATATATATATATATATATATATATATATTGAAGCGGCAGTGAATTCCAGATTCCACCCCTTCAATATATTATAATTCGAGGACACAGCCAGGTGAATTAAACAAACATTTAGTACCAGAGTTACTATTATTACTAAATATGTGAGAATAAATCTTTATAATAATAATGCTGGGTAAAAATCGATGCTGGTTAGCCCACTTTGTGGCCAGGGAAAATTCTCCTAAAGTTGTTGTCAGAATAAATTGCTATAGAGGTCACGTGGTACTTATCATAAGCAGCGCTGGTCAGAATGGACCAATCACAGCCATGTGTGATTATTGAAATATTAGTGGATAATAAAGTCATGTTTATTTTGTGGATTTAAATTTGTATGTAAACAACAATAACATATTTAAACGATTATACATTTTTAGAATACAAATCTCCTGGCAAAAAAGCGCCCACTGGAGAAATAATAGCGTCATGCGTTTGGGTGACAATGCTGCCATCTACTGCATGAAAAGAGAGGTGTTATAACATTCATTACTGTCCAGCAATAAATAAGTGGCGAATGGCAAAAATATATTTGCAAAGCCTTATATTTTTTAGCATTTGTTTTGCGAATATATTTTTGGCATTTGGTATATCTGCTGGACAGTAATGAATGTTGTAACACTTCTCTCTTCATGCAGTAGATGGCAGCATTGTCAGCCAAACGCACGAGGCTATTATTGTGTAATGTTTTTTTAATAATTGTAGCAGCTCTGTTCATATAATTTGAGGACACTGGTGAAATTTAGCACGAAAGAGTTTGAGAGTAAATGGGTAAAGATCATATCATGACTTTAGAGGTTTGCCAAACACTCATGTCTCATTCAACTGGGTAAATATTGACACTGGTTACTTGCATGGTCTCTCAGCTCACCTGGATTCTGCAGATGAAAGAAATTTAAGAGTTGTTGGTCACTTTTTCTGTGAGAGGGATCAATTCTCATGCATGTTCTATCACAATCCTAAAATCTAACAGTTTTGAGCACCAATTTTTAGTTTTCGGACTGGTGGTGTCATGTAATGCATATGCTTTATGTCTCAGTTGTTTATTTTATTTAAATGTAACTCTGTATTTGTATGCTCCTATTCTAGAGGTCTAAAATTATAACATTTCTGTTTGAGACTTCTGCTGTGAACACGTTTCAGGAGTTTACATTAACAATACTACACTTGTAAACCTTAAAATGGATATTTCTGTAACCGTTTAACCATTATTTATCATGTATTATTTATTTTGGTTGCCATAGGAGACAAACTGCTTTTTCTCAGTATAGAGATAATGCTATGACTGACAATAGTACCATAACATACACCAAATCGATGGACTGTGAGGGTAGCAGAAAAAGAACCTCTTCAAGATGTTAATGGAAAGCACACATGCACATTAAGTATTGAAAAGAGAGGGAATCTGTTTACATTGTTCATTGCAACTTATACTTTTTTGCACATCTGTAAATATAAATTGCTTCATTTGTCTTTTATAGCCATTAATTGCTCAGTTGCCTTTTTTATTCTTGTATTGCAAATTTTTATTTTTCCTTAATATAGTGTTATTGGGTGGTCTTATCTCATTGGTTTATTTTTCCTGTTATCCGAGTTTTCTTCCCCCTCTGCATCAATAAAACACTATCGCATATGTGAAGTTTCATACTTTTATTACAACCTCCACAATATGTAAATATTAAATAAGGGTAATTTCTGGTTGATTTTTAGGGACTCTGGGATAATACCGGCCCAGTTATGGCTGTTTTCTGGAGCTTCTGGATAAGTTGTGGCTGAGTTCTGGGGTAAAGGTGGTGGCAGTTTGGTGCTTGTCTGGCTAACATCGGGTGAAGGCACAGTTGTGGACTGATTTCTGGGGACATTGTGAAGTTGTGGGGGAGTTTTGGTCTGCATTGATCTGGTTGACTGTCTGCAAGAAGCACTTGGGCTAACCCTGGGCCGTAACTCACGTGATATATTGGCACAAATCTCTGCCAAAGCTCAGCCAGATCCGACCCAAATTTGCTTTCTTGGAAACCACTTATGTGACTGCACAATGTATTTTACAACACTGAAAATATTCAGCCAAAATGTAAAATTCTGTCATCATTTACACACCCTCAAGTTGTTAAATGATTTTAATTTTTGTGTGAACTATACCCTTAAAGGCGCATTGTGTTTTTTCTACCGCTAGGGGCCGCTAAACTCTTCAAAACAATAACAAAGACACGCAGTGAATAAGTGGAACATATAACTTGTCTTCATGCCGATTGATCTAATAATGTTTATGGGGAAATAATGTTTATGGATGAGTGAACGCATGTTTTTAACATGACTGTGGTATGAAGCAGAGGGGTGGCTGAGAATCGCGGACGCGATTGCTAATGAGTGACAGATATCAGTGGGACACCCCGGGATAAAGGACAGACATTTCATTTCATTCTCCCGAACTACTCATAAGTGCTGAAATACTACTATTACAGGTCAGTTTATTTGATGAATTAAAACTGTGAGGTAACGCAGCGCTGTTTCACTTGGTCTAACGTTTCACTAAACTGTATTTGAGTGTGTTGAAAGTTGTAATGTTATTCAGAGTATTAGTTTGTTGACTGTATGAAACTTAACAGTAAGCTAGGTAAACATTAGATTATCATATTGATGATATTCTAACACTTCATCATGTTGAGCTGATAACATTGATTAGTCTTTTGTAGCCTACATTTGCTTACCGTGTCTAATAACGTGCAAGAGCGTCCTCTCTGTTAAGTCAAAGTTTGTCACAAAGCTCTTGCCATCTCGGAAACGCCACACCGATATTGATCCTCATTTTATTTTTCCTTTTGTCCCAAAGGAGAATTGCCATGGTCGATAATGTTTGAATGAAACAACAACAGCGTCCTGCTAGACGTCTGTTGCCATGGTTACTATGCAATACAAGCGGAAAAACGCAACAGGAACAACAGGAATAACGCAGATATCACATCATTGCCAGGCGCAAGTGATAAGGGAGGGACGGGGCACTATTTAAATGTGAATTTCTCTGAATTTACAAATTCTTGGAAATATTTAGGATAATGTATGTACATAGCTGAGTGAAATATATAACATTATGCAAGTGGTTTTTGGATATTTTTAATATAAAAATTTTACATGTTGTGCCTTTAACAAAGGTTAATAATGTAATAGGTGGCACAAAGTTAACTTCACATGCATTAGACTAACAAAATGACTTTATTGTAAAGTGTTCCCGGAAATACAAATAGCACAGGGAAGGTTTAAGTTGACACCTTTATTGAGATGGCTTTCCATTCCTGAAAATAAACAGATTTTAGGGCACCTCAGGCTTAATAAAAGAGCAAATGTCTGCTCTTGCCAAGAAATATTCTGAGTTGAGTGGTTGCATGACTTGTAATACAAAGCTTACCGTATTCAACCCTCGGCTGGAGCCTAAATTTACCCGGCAGACACTCGCACGCAGCTACTCACGCGGGACAGGGAAACGCCCGCTGCCTGCACCACTGCCAGGCTACGTGGTTGTTGTTTTTGGACGTCTTGAGGGCAAGAACGTTTCTCCAGCCCTGTAAATCCACAGATGCTCTAATGGGTTCCAGCAACTTTATCTGTGCGAGATCTTCCGTTCCAACCAAGAGCCCGTTGAGTGACGTGAAGCATGCAGTGGGTTCAGGAAAGCGAATATCTTCTGTGTGTGAGTGTATTATGGTACTTTTACAGAACAGGAGTTGTGTGTGAACTGAATTTGCAAAATGATACTTTCTCTTCACCAACAGTAAGTATGGATGGAAACACTTCTGAAGAGCAATATTGAAGCACAGGTGCAGCAATAAAGAAGAGCGAGAGCGTGGAAGATGGAGACGCTGCTGTCCTTACCAGTTAAAGTCAAATACTTCAATGGATGCATTGACATTGATTCAGTTCAGAATTTAAAGATTGATTCTTGTACTCTGTTTCACGTCATTTCTAACCACACATTGGTATTTTATTCAGTGAAATACAGAAGAAACTTCATGTGTTTTTCATTTATGTGGATAGCTAGTCAGTGGATGGTTTGCAGTAAAGGCCTACGCTTTAGAAGGCCCAAAAAAACACCATAAAATGTAATGAAATGTCCATTTAACTCAGGCGCTACATTCCAAATAAACGTTGTTCACATATAGTTCTTCACAGCTTTCCATTCTCATTTATGGTCACACGTTCAATGATAGTTCACATCAAATTAGGCACAACACAGAAGTTTTACTGTGCTTTTTTTTGCTTTCTTTTCACTTTATGGAAAAGGACAGCAGAAGATGTTCGTGTAACCTACCTATACTGAAATAAACACACTTTTTGTTTGAAAAACCCTGCTTGTGAGTGTGAATTTAATTCACTTTTAGTCAGTCTGTGTATAAATATTGAGTAAAACTTTAGTTACAAATTGCTGTAGAATGTAATAAATATGAGAAATAATATTTTACAATGTTAGTTTTTTTTTTGCATTTAGCTTTAATCATTCAGTGTCTCTCTTTTAATTGCAGTGGCTCATGCAGAGACTGACAATTTATGTACTTTTTATTATTCTTTTTTTAAAGAGATCCAACAAGTTTTGAATAATGCATTGATGGTGATTAAGAGTCCAAACTGTTCAGAGAAATTGAATGTTCAGTTTCAGAGCTTTCAAATCTTAAGCCAAATCTTATTCAATAATTAATCAACATAAAAAACTACTGTAACTAGTGAAATTGATTTCAAATATTTTTTTTCTCGGAAAGTGGCAGCTCTGGTCACTAGAGGGCGCCAATGTCACAGAGATCAATTGCATTGCTTTAAACTGTGTTTGGGCTAAAGACAGCTGATGCATGCACATTCAAGTATTACAAAATATATCATAAATACCAGAATGTAACAGCACCTAATGTAATTTGTTCAGTGCTGTCATACATTAGTAATCATGAATCATTATTAATGACTGGGCTGTCATTGCAGAAAGCATGTGTGTGCTCAGTTGGACTAGCAGGTTCTCTGATGGCGCTGGCTGAAGGAAACAGTTCTTTGAAGTGGTAAAGCTGCTTCTATCCTTCTATCTGTCTTTAGTTTTTCTTTTATGCCTTTCCAAACACACATACACACAAAATCAATTTAATTAGAATCACAGAGCACTGACAAATAAGAACGAATACAATAAAAGAAATGAAAATAAATGGCATTTTCATTGCATTTGGGGTCTCTTCGACGCCAAACATATAACACTTTTTATGGAGCTTTATGATGGTTGAGGTGTGTTTAACAAATTGAACTTTGAAAGTTCACCCAAAAATGAAAATTCTGTCATTAATTTCTCACCCTCATGTCGTCCCACACCCGTAAGACCTTTGTTAATCTTTGCAACACAAATTAAGATATTTTTGATGAAATCTGATGGCTCAGTGAGGCCTCTATTGCCAGCAAAACACTTTCAATGCCCAGAAAGCTACTAAAACATATTTAAAACAGTTCATGTGAACACATGAATTCATGTGAATCAGTGTACACTGGTTCAACCTTAATATTATAAAGTGAAGAGAATACTTTTTGTGCACCAAAAAAACAAAACAACGACTTTTCATCAGTATCTGGTGATGGCCGATTTCAAAACACAAATCTTTTGTTTTGAATCAGAGGTTCGGATCTCATATGAAACTGCCAAAGTCACATGAACTATTGAAATTTTGAATCACTTATGATGTTACGAAGCCTTGTTTACTGAAATCACGTAAGTTTGCCACTCCGAACCGCTGAGCCTTAAGCTCTATCTTCATAGTTAGTTTAGTGCTCTAAATGCATGTCTGAGTTCAAGAAACATCAGCCATAGACCTTTGATCTTCCCTCAGCATCTCTCTGTGTCTGTGCTTCTCTGTGGGGTTTAAGGGCTTTAGTCTAATAGCTCCATTAGCGCAAGCCAGTGGCATTAAGTAGCATAACAGCACTGACTGCTTTAACCATCAATAACACACGCTTTACTCACTGCTCTTTCTTTCTTTCTTTCTTTCTTAGTGTAAGAAAAAGATGGAAATGGAGGGTGAAAATGGCCCTACAAACTAAACAAAACAAACCAAAAATGAAATCATGTAAATTTTTGGTGCAAAAAAAACTTTAAGTAAAATTAAAATTGGATCCAAAGACAAAATTATGGGCTTGCTATAGATTTAACCCTCACTGGTACACACACGCTGTAAAATATCCATGCCGTTTAACAACTTTGTGTCTGTGACTGTTGTCCATTTTCTGTGTCTGGAGAAGCACAAGAGATTCTCTCACCTGGTGTTAGAAAGTTTCTAACAAAATGATACTCTGATAAGCATTAACAGTTTTACAACACTTTTATTGAATTATATGGGTATTTACAATCCAAATATTTCTTGTTTTGTTAGCCACTTTAGCCATTGTGCCACCCACAATGCATTATGGGATCACCCTAACCAAAAAAGGAGATGTGACGCTGCCTTGAAGTCAGCATGAAATCAAAGTGTTCTAATTCAATGGAATATCGCAGTTTTTAAAAAACGATTTATTTGTGCACATCATTATTTATTTTAAATGTGCCTCCATATTCTTTAAAGAACTTCCCCACCCTCTTGCAGCGACATCTATTTTCTGATGATGCGTTTACTGGCGCATGGGCGGGACAACCTGTCACTCACATGAGATCGACCAATAGCAAACCACAACCATACAATCAATTTCTAAAGGACAGAAGCTACATTTGTTTTTCTTGTTCAAGAAATGTTTCACACGTGTCACAACAGGAAGAAAAGACTGTTGCAACTTCGTTTCATGCTGACTTTAAAATCTGCCACTTAAAGGCATATGGCAAATATGATGCCGTAAAATCCAAAACTAAATATAGTGAAAACAATTTTCCTGAAAACGATCTGTTTTATAATGCACATTACCAAAAAATACATAAAACATATGTAAGCAGTAGGTTTCCAAATTGTGGTGCTTTAATCGTGTTTTTATTCGTGACCGTTGTCTGTTTTTAGAGAGTTTCATTCATGTCCAAAATTTCTCTTAGTTTTCAGTGCTGTTCAGAAGCAGTTTGGCTAATGAGGCCTGATATGAAACAACAGGCTACACCATGGACCATATACAGCACGCACACGCACACTGCAAATGAGACGGGATGCCAGGAAGGCTGAATAGTCTTTGGTTTTCCTGTAGGAGAGTCTCGGATGAAAGCAAAGTACTGTGGAGGATCTGCAGCAGGGATGATCAAAGAATAGACATAGACACACACATACACGGTCAGTTTGGTGAGGTAATCTGCAGCATTAACACGTTTGAAACCTGTGATCCACCTCCGCTCTGTCATCTCTGAGGAAAACCCCCTCATCAACATGACTCTTTCTTTCCAGGCCTAAAAAAAGAGTGCGAGCTTTGTTTCTCCTCTCATTCCTTGTGTTTTATCTCAGTAATTATGTCTAAATGTGAATTCCTCCAGACGGATGGAGCTATTGAGAAGAGATGGCTCTGTTTCAGCCTCAGGGGAGCAGATGTGAAGGTGTTCGATTTCTGAGAATGTTAAACATATAAGTGAACACACACTGATGTTTGGTTATTGGTGAATGAGAAGTCTAATCCTGTAGGACATAAAATCACAATCTTTAATATTGCAATCATTTTTCAATATGACAAAAGGGAGATCTGAGGGACAAGAACCCATTAACTTCACATGTATCTACTCTAGAGCTTTAAAAGACATCTCAGCAATGGCAAGTGTTCAATCAAAGTTAGAGATTTCAATATGAACACATAAAAATCATTTCCCCCAAAAGTTTGAACACTTTCCAAGAGCGTGATTATAAACACAATGTAAGCGTGACTAGTACTGACAACCTCCCATTTAGGCATTTGTTAGCATCCGTTGTTTTCGAAACATAAAGAATCACAAGAGCGTACACTTTAGATAAGGGGGTAGGCTATACAACAGTATATCGATGTATTATGTTGTAGAATAAAATGTGAAAATGTCTTGAGCTTGTGTTTATCACAGAACTTATTTCAGGCATTTAGCAAAAAAAAAAAAAAAAAACACAAAAAAAACATAAAAAAACTTTTACTTTTAAAAACTTTTGAATAGACTTCAGGATGATGGAATGGTCTTTTTTTAAGTGTGACGTTCTGCACATTACAATATCATGCCAGTAGGTGGCGACAAGAGACCGTCTTTTTGAGTGAATCACTAAACCATTTATTTAACCAATTCGTTCAAAACGCCTGATTTATTCAAGAACGAAACACTGCGTGTTGCTAGGTTAAGCACAACAGATTCATTTCGTTAATTTCGCTGGCCGGAAAAAACTAACAAAACATCTGACAATAGTGTGTAAATAAAATGCAAGGCATATAGGCTATCAAGTTCTTGTTTGTTTTTAAACTACGTAAATGCAATAGGCCTCTAAGTCTTGCGATGTTTTCCAAATTACGATTCGCCTAACGTTACCTACAGCCGAATCACTCTTGCTTGTACGATATTGCTTAATAATTAACTTTAAATTCAAATGTATTACAGTGTATTTTTCAATGAGTGTCAAAATAAATATGCTCTGGAATATATTAGCCTACTTTCCAGTCCCAGAAAAGAAGCGTGACAATCAGATTCAGACTGTATATTATTGCTGACCTATTTTACAGTTATAATTACCATAATTGCTCTCCGTTTCTCTCTTACACACACACACACACACACACACACACACACACGCGCACACACACACAGAGTCTGCTGTTGCTCACTGTAACTCTACACCATTTCAAAGACAGCCTGAGGAACATGATTAAAGATGCTGATTTATTAGACAGAGATTAAAGTTTAATCACAATGGACCCGGTTTACTTTGTAAATACACATTCACTTAATGTGCTTTAAGATAATTTTTTATAAAATATTTAAAATCTATCTATCTATCTATCTATCTATCTATCTATCTATCTATCTATCTATCTATCTATCTATCTATCTATCTATCTATCTATCTATCTATCTATCTATCTATCTATCTATCTATCTATCTATCTATCTATCTATCTATCTGTCTGTCTATCTGTCTTTCTGTGTTTAATCTTGCTGCTTTTAGAAGGAAACCAAATGAAAATGTCATAACAAGCATGATCATTTCCCAGATCTACACGAGGAGTGCTGTTCCCGTGGACTGTGTCTATTGGGAGATGGAGAGGGGGAATGAGGCGGTGTGAGAGGGTTTACCCCCCTCCCATCATCTCTGTTTCTCTCTAAATCAGCTAATGAGCCAAGATCGCTTATAAGGTCTCAAGCCCTTCGTGCACCTCCTCCTGATTTCCCGGCTTCTGCAGGAAACAATATCTATTCTAGTTGGAGTTTGATCACATGTCATTTTTATGTGAGAAAACCAGCCTGTTGCAACAGTTCTCATGATGCATTATGGGAACTTTGCCTCTTTTTTACTTTTAGCCTGGAAGGTGGACATTAAATGTTTGATTGTCACACAAGCAGATGAATGAATGATCTTCAAACAGATACAGTTTTTAAAGATTCATTTTCCAGGTTGGTTCCCCCGAGGAACATTGTATCGCTCAGAGGTTGCTCTTTGACATCTCTGGAAACCTAATAGAGATTTTAGTTACATTTCATTTAAATATTAGTATTATCTCAAATTAAATGCCTTAGAAGAAATAAAAAAAAAATGACATGAAATGTGTTTTAATCAAATTAATCACAAATAATTGCAAGTAATTTACAGACTTAACAATAAACAAAAATATGTCAATAGTTGATGTACAGTAATAATTTAAAATGAATGTGGATAGCAGTTTTGGAAGTATTCGAGGTTATTGAGATCTTGTGAGTTTTGATGAAAGACGTTGGTATCTGGTCAAATCTGAGCACAGTTTGAGACATTAATGAGATGTGAGATTTCTTTTTCTAAGGAGTTTAATCTGACAAGAAGCACAAGAATTAAGTAACATTTTCAATTGATCTACACGTCATCTCACTACTGTCTGAGATGAGATTTTAATCGATCATTGTCATCATGATTCTCTATTATATTCTTCAAAAAAAAGCCATTTTGGTTTCTCTCTTCCCTTGTGAGTGGGAATGTGAAAACAATCATTAGTTTTTGGTCCCTGTGGTCTCTGTTTCACGGTCTCTGTGTGGGAATCGTGAATTTGGACACAGTTTCTCTTTCCCATCCCAGTCTGTTTTTCTCCGGTCCAGTTAAAAAATAGTCCCGCGCTCACGGGCTCCCGAAGTAAACCGGTTCCAGCCCGCTTGTTCCCTCTTCTCACGGAGGCTGGGAAAAGAGAGGTCAGAACAGTTCTAATGGGTTTCGTATGTATGCAGGTACCAAAGGGCTCCCCCATGACCCAGGAAGTGGTTTCCATGAGAAACCAAAGCTGCTTTTGACAGTCTCTTATTTTTCCAAAATATATTAGCTCTTGTTTGTCTTCGTCCCACTTTTCCACTTTTTCTTTTATGTGTTTTAAACCATGTGAAGCCGCCTTCTCACAGCCACAGTTAAAGAAGATGAAGTTGTTTTTCCGAATATATAAATATATATATACTACCATTCAAAACCCCGTTGGGGTTGGTAAGATTTTTTTGTTTTGTTTTTGAAAGTCTCTTATACTCACCATTTATTTGATAAAAAAACTGTAAAAACAGAAATATTGCCAAATATTATCACAATTCAAAGATGTATTTTCAGCATCTTTACTCCAGTCTTCAGTGTCACATTTTCCTTCATTTTAATCATTTTAATATGCTGATTTGCTTCTCAAGACACATTTGTTACTATTATCAATGTTGAAAACAGTTATTATTTTTGTGGAAAGGGGGGTATTTTTCAGGATTCTTTGAGGAAATTTCAAATGAACAGTACTTATTTGAAATAGAATTTTTTTGTATTATAAATATCTTTACCATCACTTTTGATCAGTTTGTTGCGTCCTTGTTTTATGACTGGGGTCATAAAACTTAATGACCCCAAACAAAGCTGACACACAAAGCAATGATTTCTTAAGCTTCAATTAAAATTTCATGATGAAACCATGTTGTGTTTCCATCTTATACTTCAGATATTTATCAAGAGGCTTATCTTGTGACCTTCTGTGTAAGCTCTGACCGCTGAAGGCTTGCAATAGATGGGAGAATTTCCGATAACCTTGTGTGTTTATAAAGTTTTTGTAAGAAAGATAGAAACTTTCTTACACATTAGTTTTTCTCAATTTTTCCCTTGACCTTTAGTTACAGTTTTTCTCAGTCGCTTTGGTGCATTTCTCACATCACTATTTACATTTGCAAAACAGTTAGTTCAACCTCCACAACAATTAGTCAGTTGTGCACATCATAGTAGCAGTTTCTCATTCCTTCCAACAAATTGCAAATGCTTTTGGACATGCATCAATTGCTTTCATACAACTCTCTGCTGTTTTATAACATTATCATTTGCTTATGTCATGTCAGTCAAAATAGTCCTCATTTCATTGCTTGAGTCATTACATACAAAAATGTTGAACTAGTTGTCAAAATCACTTAGACAAACAAACAAAAAAAATATTAAGACACTCTTTACAGGGTCATGATCCCTGAGAATGAGAGGGGTCTAACTGGAGACCATCTGAGCAAGCATGTTGTTGTTTTGGATAATGTGCGTTTTCACCACTCAGATGTTGTCCGACAGTGGTTTGCACCACATGCTAGGATGCTGGTGGAATATCTCCCTCCCTACTCACCATTCCTAAATCCAATGGAGGAGTTTTTTTCTTCCTGGAGGTGGAAGGTATATGACCGGCATCCACATACCCAAATGGCCCTGGTAGCGGCCATGTGATGACATCACAGCAGAGTCTTGCAGAGGGTGGATTCGCCACTCGAGGAGATACTTTCCTCGCTACATTGTAAGAGATGATATTTGCTGTGATGTAGATGAAATTATGTGGCCAGACAGAGAGGAACGTCTGGATGTGCATGAATGATTACAGTACTATGTATGTTGTGTGTTCAGTTCCAAAATGTACTGCAATATTGGTTACAGTTGTGCACAGCTCTACCCAAAGAGAGTTTATGTTTGTTGAAAATAAGGGTGTATTTTTTTCTTTTGCACAATGTTGTGAACAAATTAGAACTGCAAAGAGCATATGCAGTAAAAATGTGAAACATACATATTCAGTGTCTTGTTACCTCTCTAAATACAGTAATGTGTAACTTTACTGTATTTTTTTTAAATGGCTGCTCAAATAGTATATAGTGCTGTTTCGAGCATTTTCAGGTAGTGCCACCAAGATCTGACTTTTTTGTATTGGAAAACATTTACAGAGTAAACTGTCATTATGAAAACATGACAAAGTCATTTGACTGTCTTGTTCATAAACAATGGTGTCAGGACTTTTCATTTTGATGACACTGACACTTTCATTGATGTGAATACTTGCTTTCGAGGAATGAACTATCCATTTTGAGCAAGTGACACGCTTTTGCAGGTTATCAACTAGGTTTTGCAGTTTGTACTAATTGTTTTGAGAACTGCATTAACTGTTGTGCAAATGTAAAGAGTGATGTGAGAAATGCACCAAAGCGACTGAGAAAAACTGTAAAAGGTTAGTTCACCCAAAAATGATTTTTTCATTAAGCATTAAAGCTTTTCAACAATATCTAGTTATGGCCGATTTCAAAACACTGCTTCGAAACTTTATGGATTGTTTGTTTCGAATCAGGGGTTTTGTTTTTTTGGTGCACAAAAAGTATTCTCTTCGCTTAATAATATTAAGATTGAACCAGTGTACTCACATGAACTGTTTTAAATATGTTTTTAGTAGCTTTCTGGGCATTGAAAGTGTCTTACTGGCAATGGAGGACTCACTGAGCCATCAGATTTGATCAAAAATATCTTAATTTGTGTTCCGAAGATGAAAGAAGGTCTTATGAGTTTGGAACGACATGAGAGTCAGTAATTAATGACAGAATTTTCATTTTTGGGTGAACTAACCCTTTAATTAAAAGCTTGTAACTGTGTAACTGTAACATTGGATTCAAAAGGAAAATAAAAGTTCTAATTCTAATTGTAGTGTTTATTTGAAACCAAAATATAAGACCCCCAAAACATCTGAACTCAATGATTTTACATTCATAATGGACAAGACCTGACAAATGACAATGGCAAACATGAGGGCTTTATATACACACAAAGAGTTATTGACAAACAAGAAGCACCTCCAGTTGATAGATAGATAAGAAGAAGGACAGACAGACAGACGGATAGATAGATAGATAGATAGACAGACAGACAGAGAGACAGATGGATAGATAGATAGATAGATAGATAGATAGATAGATAGATAGATAGATAGATAGACAGACAGACAGAGAGACAGATGGATAGATAGATAGATAGATAGATAGATAGATAGATAGATAGATAGATAGATAGATAGATAGATAGATAGATAGATAGATAGATAGATAGAGACAGACAGACAGACAGATAGATAGATAGATAGATAGATAGATAGATAGATAGATAGATAGAGACAGACAGATAGATAGATAGATAGATAGATAGATAGATAGATAGATAGATAGATAGATAGATAGATAGATAGATAGATAGATAGACAGACAGACAGAAGGACAGATAGATAGATAGATAGATAGATAGATAGATAGATAGATTGATAGATAGATAGATAGATAGATAGATAGATAGATAGATAGATAGATAGATAGATAGATAGATAGATAGATAGATAGATAGATGATGGATAGATAGATAGATGGATAGATAGACAGACAGAAGGACAGATAGATAGACAGATAAATAGATAGATAGATAGATAGATAGATAGATAGATAGATAGATAGATAGATAGATAGATAGATAGATAGATAGATAGAGACAGACAGACAGATAGATAGATAGATAGATAGATAGATAGATAGATAGATAGATAGATAGATAGATAGATAGATAGATAGATAGAGACAGACAGACAGATAGATAGATAGATAGATAGATAGATAGATAGATAGATAGATAGATAGATAGATAGATAGATAGTTTAGTGGATGAAGCTTAAAAGTTCCAAGTGTTTTATTAAAATAATAATAAAAATAAAAAAACAACTATACCTGAGTCGAGTTTGCATAAAAACACACTTATGCACGTCTCCCCAAGATCAAAAACATGACAGTAGTGCCTTTATATTGAAATACAGCACACACCCATCAACCCCATCATATTCACTGAACATTACTCAGGTGAATTCACTGTCTATATTTACTCTCTGGTGAGGGTGATGCAACTGACCGCATCCAATTAAGTCTTTTCAAATAATTACCTGGTCTGACAGTAATGCCTGCTGACTACATGACAGGTTTGGACGAACGGCCATGTTTACATTTGCATTTGAACACAGTCCGAGCAGCAGAACTGTGTTTTTGTCTGTGGTTTTGAGACGAGAGTGTTATAGTTAAATCTGATGAACGGAGGTGATTGAACTATCACCAACCATAGGAATCTTCACACATCTTTCACATTCTGTGAAGATGTAGAGCAGCTGCTGTTTGTCGTTGAAAGGTGTTAAAACTGAACTCGGCAATGATTATGTGATGTGTGAAGTTTTTAGTGTGCGCTTACTCTAAAGTGACAGCAAGCACATCCACACATAAATATTCTCAGATTTAATTAGAAAACAATTGTTTGTATAGACAAACTTTGAATGTTGGCTTGGAAATGTAAAAAATGAAACCTTCACATTTGAAGGTTAAGTGAAAGCTGTGAAGCTTGACAGTTAAATATTTTCTCAGTTATGTTTAGAAAACATTTAGTGGTTTAGGAGATTTAGCAGGTTTCATACATTATGATTTATAGAGCAGATTTTTCTAGGCTGTTACACTGGTCAAAATTTGGCAGTCAGTAATTTTTAAAATTCAAATAAATGCCATCACATGAATAAATTACATTTTAAAATATATTCAAATAGAAAACAGGTATTTTAAATTGTAATAATATTTCACAATATTACTGTTTTTACTGTATTTTTAATTAAATAAATGCATCCTTGTTGAACATAAGAGACCTTTTTGAATGTTAGGGTATATGGCTTAATTATTCTTTTTTTATTTATTATTTGGGTATTATTAATATTTTGTGTAGAATAAAAGTGTTCTGGGTTAAGTGAGGGTACAGTGTTAAGTGTTTTTAAGCATACTCTAGCAAGGGGAAAATATTTTTTGAAATCGGTTCTACCTGACTAGAGAACTGAGAAAAAATGCTGTTGACTTCCCTGTTGCAAAATAGTTAGAAAAACTTCAACACCCATAATGCACTAGGCCACTCCCACTAGTCTGCTATGGATATGCTTACCGCAGTCAAAATACTGCCTTGCTTTAGTAGGCAATACTTCTTTGCAAACTTTTAGCCATAATGTGTCCTCTTTGATCAACACTTGATCCCCTCATAATTAAAAAAAAAAAAAAAAAACCCTTTCCTTCCCTTTTCCCTCCCTACTCTAGCTTATGGTACTGAGCAATGTATGAAACTTGTATTGTATTGTGAGCACTTCCTGTGCCTATTTGCCAATTCATGAAGAATCGCTTGTTTGTATTCCTCACTTGTAAGTCGCTTTGGATAAAAGCATCTGCTAAATGACTAAATGTAAATGTAAATGTCACCTTGTATTGTTCAGAATACAAGGAGAATTCAGAGTACTTTTTTTCCCAAAAGCTGTGAAAAGTGCACCCGATGATGCGTTTTGCGTTATCCTACTGACTTTTGCTGACAAATAAATGTAAACTTCACGATCCAGGTAACACGGAAAACGAGTAGCCTAATCATTGTTCCTTTACATATACTACAGACATTGTAACGATATAAAAACCGGTTGAAATTCCGATAGTTACACTTTAAGTGATCTCAATAAAATGACACTATTGAAATGTGGAAATATTGAGGAAATTTAATTTATATTACTTTTCTTACTGCACTGTAAAATCAATGGCTGAATTACAAAAACATTAATGACAAGTAAATGAAATCACAAGCAAATCCTGATCTTTTTTTAATTAAAAAGCATAAAAAACTACATCATTAGCACACAATGAAGGAACAAAAGAGCATATTTCAGAACCAAAATTACAAACGCACTAGTGAAAAAGACAATTTGTTCTACAGGTGTGTGTTGTGCTTTTTAGCTCTTTCGGCACGATTACAATTTGTGCACTTTACAAACATCAGAGACTCACGGCCCTCAGTGATATTCACTTCACTGGCAACATTTGGGATGTGTTCCAAAACATGCTGAGCTTCACTGCTGCCCACATAGACATCTGCTTTTAAATAACTGCTTGATTTGGAATGCTTTACACAGGCATAAATAAGCCACTCACTTTTTGCTACAGCCTCCGTGCTCTCTATGTAGGAAGCTCACTAGGTTGTGGAACTTGATGTCAATACAAAATAAAAGTCATTACTGGAAATAAATAGATATGTCTTTGGTCTTATTTTGGGCCAGCAAATATTAATTTAGCCTGATTTGGATTCTTGATCCATCTCAATCATAATTAACAATCACAACAAACACATAAGATGAGACGACAGGATTTGATATCCACAGACATTAATAGATCCAGACGGAGGCACTGAGAGAATCATTAAACGATACTTCAGAATTGCAGAAGCAAATGTTTCCCATAGCACAGGATTCTATTACCCAGAAGTCCTCGCAGGAGAGAATCGACTCCCGCGTGTAACTAGACCAGCTCACATTTTGAATCCATCTTTCCTGTAGCCTGCAGCTTTAGGCAATACTCAAGGGGAGGCACAATGGGAAGGAAAATAACCGCCGCCATAAAGGCATCAAAGCGGCCGTGAATCAAGCTGAACACGGGCACTTCTGCTTGGATAACAAGGCCTGAAGGATGACCAATGATTGCGAAAGGAGATATGGCTCCCTTCATCCATCTTTCTACTTGTTTCCTTTGCTCTTTTGGGGCTCTTTGCCCTCAGGTAAAGGCAGCAGGTGTGAGCCTGGGAAAAAACCTCTGGGTAATGGGCTGAAATATTCACTTACACCTGTTACGCGACTGTGTGTGCGTGTGTGTGTGTGTGTGTGTGTGTGTCATGGCCACTTTACCTTCCTTGTATGAGCATGTGCACGATTTTGTTATTCAAATAATCGAGACCGATCTCCTTTCAAACGTGCCCAATTATTGTCTCACATTTCAGTCATTCCAAGAACAAGGTAGGAAAAATAGACATATAATGTAGGTGCTTAGAGCAACATATTTTTCACACTTTAGGGACGTAGATGACAACAGGTGATTGTTGGACTCTTTGGCTTGTGAGGGTTGAGGTCTTTCAGGCAGTATGACTAAATATCATGTGGAACTCAATCTGGTAAGAATGTCTCCATTATGTGGTTTACAAGGACATATAACCTCTTAAATAAATGTTTAAGTGCATTAAAGCTGCATTGGAAAAACATAGAAATTACATTAAAATTTGTTTTGTATAATTTAGAAAGAATATATTACAGTAGCACAACTTCCAATTTTATATTAAAACAAAGATTAAAAAAGAAATCGGAAAAGAATAATAATAATAAAAAAAGAAATACGAAATGTTTGTGACCCGAAACAGACCTGAAATAGGAACGCATCCACTTTGGCTCAAATAAATAAAAAAAAAAAAAAAAAAAAAACACAAACAATAAAACTGAGCGAAAACTGATCAGAATGGTTTTAAGAAACAGTTAAGTCATAAAAAGCGATCAACAATGAGAAAAACAAATTACTCTAAAAACTATTCCCAAAATGACAAGGCTCCACAAGTTCAAAGACAAATGAATTGCTTGTGATTTTGATGCAAAGCAAGACAGAAAAAAAAAAAAAAAAAAAATCAAACACCTGTCTGTCTTTGGAATACAGACACTGTTTCACGTTTCTACAAATCGAGAACCTCACAAAAACACATCCAGATCACATTTTATCCCAAAATCAAAACAAAAATGGCATGTTTTGTAAATTTAAATGATTTGCAACTGAGAATTATATATATTTTGTCTTTTTTTTCTCATTACAATAAGAATCTGGGGGTCAGATGTGCTTCATTTTGATTAAAATAAGGTTGGAATGCAAAAAAATATGAATGGCATAATTTTCTGCAAAATATGATTTCTCATTTCTCTATAAATATGACCTGGCTATGTTCCTGACAGGTTTTGTGATTCACCTTTTGTGGGTTTTTTTTAAATGAAAAACCCATTGGCATAACATCTCACATTGAATCACATTTGTATGATCACATCTCTCCATTAGAAGACTATTTCAGCAATTTTGGAAAGTACCTGAAAGTCAAGGGCAACATTTTTTGGTATATTTACAAATTAAAAGCTCCATGAAGCACTTTTATACTGTCTGCATGACAAACGCTTTCGTCTCTGCAGGGTTTCGTGGTAGCAAAGCACTCTGGGAATTACAGCTTTCAGGCAGATTGGTTTGTAAGGCTGGATAAATTGTCTGTTTACAGTTACAGGCCCATCAGAATATGTCCATACCTGCTTTTCTTTTCTTTGGTTTGTTCAGCTTTTTCAGTAACAAAAGAGTCGCTGATATATTACTATGGGATGCCTTTTCTTATTTTTTTTAATGATAACTTTTTACTCTTTCTATATACACATTAATTTCCTGTGAGACTTGTGTCCTCCTTCAGTTTTGAGCAACGGAGGTCCGTTTTTGTGCCGTATGGAGCGTCAAGAGCAAAAGGTCAACAGTCTGTCAACTAATTTCTGGTCATTTGATCACTTTGGTTGTCTTAGAAGCGACCGACTTCATAGAAGGACGAAGAAACATTAAACAATCAAACATGCACGACTTTCTCTTAATTTCAACCTCTTCTCTCAGTCTTTCCGCACACTATTTCTCAGTAAGGCCTCCAGACGGACTCATCTATGCGTGTCGACGCACTCATCGCTGTGGGCGAGTTGCTATGGCTACCGTCGGCATCCACCCCATCGCTCTGGTTACCGAGGCTGGCGTTAAGCAGGCTGTTGTTTCCACCAGCAGTGCCGCCGGCTCCACCCGCCGCGGTACAGGATGTCAGCATGCGGGTGGGCGACCTGTCGCCTCCCGATCCGGTGCCGCCGGTCGGAACCATGGAGAACTGGTAGGAGCCGGATCCAGTGCCGTAGTACAGGTGGTACGGCGAGGAGTTGGTCTGGAAGTGGGAATTCTGGTTCTGGTTGCCAGGATAGGGAGGCGGCAGGTAGGTGTGGTAGCGGCTGGAGGTGGGCATCCCGGCCACGCTGAGACCGCCGATTCCAGTGCTGGACGGGTTAGCAGAGTAGGTGAAAGGACCCGGATAATGCATGTGCGAATCAGAGAAACGAGGAGCAGTTAATGGAGACAGAGATGGGAAAGATGTCCTCTGCTGGAACAGCTCCGTACCTGAAGATAAAGAAAATGGCACTTTAACATCTAAACAACTTCAATAATATATTGAATAAAATTCTAAATAATTAAAAAATACAAAATGTTTGTGACCCAGAAATAATCCAAAACAGGAATGCATCCACTTTGGCTCAAATGAAAAAATAGGAAAAGCTCAAATAAAAAAAAAAAAAACACTAGTCTAAAGAAACTGCTTAGTCATAATAAGCAATCTACACAGAATATAACACTTTACCCCAAAACCAAAAAACAAAAAAACAAAAAAAAAATTGAAATATTATAAGTAAATAAGTAAATGATTTGTGATTTTATATAATGATATATTTTTCATATTGCAGTAATGAGAAAAATCCTTTTTTTGCATGACAATAATAAGAATCTGAACAACATCTAAACAACAAAAAGAGTAATAAAATGCAAGTAATGTACATGAGATTTCACAATTTTTGGCCAAAGAATTTCCATGCTTTCCATGACTCCTAATTTCAATAATTTTCAAAAATCCAGACCAAGACTGAATTAAATATAGTTAAAAACAAATTGTTTATTTAATAAAAATGATGGTGCACATTGGTTTGTTACAGTTTAAAGTTTACCAAAATTTTAATTTGAGTATTTTTCTCAACATTTGTCAAAGGGGTGTTTTTTTATATTGGATGTGCTCTTTTTTTTTTTTCTTTACTGTGAACACAGATTCAAGCACATACTGCTACCATGTAGCTCTGTTGTCATTACCTGTCATAATCCTGCATATTCAATTACCCTTAAAGAGATATTTTTAAAAATGAATAATTGAACAAAATGGTTATAAAATCTGAACACTTTCATGAAATAATTACAATTAAAATTTCAATTGAAATTATAATATTATACATTATATTAATATGATTTGTCAAATTCATCAGATGAACAATTGCCGCAGAACCCTATTGACACACTGATCTAGCACCACCTAGTGTCATTTGTAAACTCACTGCCTGATAGATTGTAAAATTAAAAACAGTGCAAGCTTATTGCAAAGTTATGAGGCTGAGGAGGAAGATGAAGACTGGTGTGCTCTGACGTCTGGACTTTTTTCACTTAGTGTTCATGTCTTATATGTTATGACTGTGAGAACAGGTGTAATGGAAACATCTGTGCACCTGCACACAAACTGCTGCCTGTTTCTGCCAGTTTGTTGTTTTCTGGCTTTATTTTTATGCTTATTGCCCACAATCGAGCAAGGGCTGCTGGGATACTGGAGCAGGCTTTGGCATGCAGACGCCTAAGGGAGGAGAATGCCGTCTGTGCGTGCCACTGACTTGTTTAAAAGTCTCTCCCCTGTTTGTCTGAGGCGCTGGGTCCATTTACAAACAGAAACAGAGAAAGAGAGAGAAAAGCATACAGTCCCATTTCAATTTCCTCAACTTCAGTTTTTTTTCTTTGCTTCAGAGAACATGTTTTCCCTCTCTCTGTGTTGACTTTCTCTTTAACTCTTTTGGGGGGCCAGAATCTGATTTGAACCAAAGAAAATTCAAGATTTCAGCTGCTGTTGATTCAACTGAAATGGCCACGAATTCCAGCCAGACTCTCTCTCTCTCTCTCTCTCTCTCACAAACATACATACGCACACGCGCACACACACACACACACACACACACACACACACACACACACACACACACACCATACAAGATTAATTACAAAAAGCGGAAATCTGACAAATGAGTTGAGAAACAGCTGCAAACCAGATATAACACCCAACTGTAGGCATTTTTTACCCTCACAGACGCACATTCATTCAGACTCAGTGTCTCCCTCTAGTGCCTCACAGGATAGTAACTAGGATGTTGCTCTAGAACCGGGACTTCAACCTTTTGAACATATTGCTATTGTTATACTAAAAACAGAGAGTTTAATTTTATACCTGGCCAATAATAACTTGAATATAGTGCCATATTGATGTTTTGACATACTTTATGATGTTTACACCACAAAAATCATAAATACACATTATTGACCCCCTTTCAAAGACCCCTGCTCTGGAGAATTATTAGTTTGCGGTGTTTCCATGTATAACCACCTCACACATGTTTTACATTAGTATCAGTGGAAAAACTCTTTAAAAAGAGCAAAGAGAGGGAAAGTATTTGGTATAACCCATTATTCTACATAATTTTCTCCTTTAATAATATGATTATAAATAAAATAACTTTAGGGAGAAATGAAACTATTAATATTACAATATTAATATAAAAGGCTAAAATATAATGCATTTTATGCAGAAATAATAATATTAATATTTTATATTAATATATAAAGTAATGGTTTGATGTTTCTGACAACATTCTGTTCTCTTTTGCTCAATATGTTTATTTTTATATATATTATATTATATATACATAAACCAAATCATATTTGTTGAATAGTCTGAATAGTAGAGGGGGAAATGTTCTTCCATGGAAGTTATGACTCTGACACTTCAGAACTTCTTTAAAGTTCAGCAGTAATTTTTAGAAAAAGAATTTAAATGAAAAAACTGTCAGTTTCCTAAGAATGACCCCTATCGTTGTTATAGAATCAACGCTATTATCCTTTGTGTTCTCGCCCATCACAGTGAGCAGTTCAGTTCGGTTGTTCCACTAGCCCACAGTCAAGCGTGTAACCCGGCTTACTACAGAGGTTTGCCTCATTTGACTGCTGTAGAAACTGATTTTGTTTGTTAACAGAAGAGCAAGCAGTAGCTATTCAGCAGGAATTGTGCATGTTTGTGTGTGGAATCAGGGTTCAGGTAAGGATGCAAATCTCAGCCCTCACCTGTAAAATGGCAATGCAAAAACATTTGGATTACACCTGGACCAGGCAAATCATGCGGCCAGGAGAGAGAAAGACATAGAGACATAAAGACTGAAATATATACTTGATACTCAATATAATCTAATCAAATTGTGGATATTTGCGTCAGAATGTAAAATATCTAAAATACCACATATCCAACAATCATACAATGATGTGGATTCCAAACTTGCTTACTTGTTCATGGTTTGAGTTTCTACTATGTGGTTTTATGCTCAACTGGTGATACAAACCCACAGCAACCAACCAAAAAAATCGATACAACTTGTGAACTATGCCATATACAGTGGCCACAAACTATTGCTTTTAACCAACTGGTGTTGCACAATATGGATGTGTTCCACTAGCATTTGACAACCATAAGATCTCCATTTTGAACAGTATATCTATTGTATTTAAACCCACTGAAATTATTTGTGGTATATTTTATTCATGAAATATCTTGCTTGAAAAGCAATACACACACAAGTTTGCTTTTTGGGGCCACTGTAAAAGCAGTAAAGTAACTTTCAATCTAATGCATTTCTAGCCAAGTTTTCCAAGTGATGATTTTACTAATAGGTAGAAAACTGAAGCAGGGCCAAAATGGCTAAATGTTTGCACTGGATGTTGATAAATGATAACTGAAGGTAATGGCATATCGCTCTGACAGGCAGAGAACCTGAGACGCAGGCAAACATGTAGATCTTGTGTGTTTATGTTAGAGCTGTAGTCCATAAGACAACACGGCACGTCGCATGCAAACTAGCTCATCTACGACATGTGCCGCGCTGCGATCTCATACATCAGGATGGGTCAGGTTACCATTCACAAACATCTGATACTGTACTGGAGATTTACAAATCAGGTCATTGATTCAGGACCTGGATCACAATGAGAGACATTTGTGAATAGATCAGGAATGATTATTTTTCCTCCAGTGAGGAATTTTGACCTCACTGACTCTAAAATCCATTTGTTGAAATGACTGCATTATTATTGATCCAAAAATCACAATTATTAAGCAGCTTTTGCTGTTCTAGGACATTGAAAGGAATCAATATTCAGTTCTTTCGGAAGCAATTATTATGAAATATAAGAACTGTTGGATCTCATTATTCCTGAAGGCGTTTCTGATCGTTGCAGTTCAGAGCGGTGAGTCAACATTAAACTCACGCAAGTCTGCAGCAGAGAACACAAGGTATCTGAGCCAACAGGATAGAAAAAGCACAAATGAGATCTATTTAATATCTCGATTGTTTTTCATCGACAGCAATGAAAAAGAAAAAGACTCCAGTAGTCATAGTTTTAGACGAGATCTAAAAAAAAAACCTCATGCAGAGCTCAGATAAGCCTGCAATCAAAGTCAGAAATCTTTGAATGAACTCAAACATTCATCATCAAGTTCTTCCAAGTCCAAATGATCTGAGCTAATCTCGTTCTTTTTACTGTATGTGAACAATTAACTAATTTTTGCATATTAAATATTTAGAAGAGAAACATCTGAGACAAAATTGATACTTAAATGAAACATTTAAAAACCTCATTAAATCTCAGCGATGAAAGAGCAAACTATGAGTAATAAAATGATTTTCTAGTAAACTTTACAATAATATGATCTAATCTAATCTAATCGGGATTGACCCGAATACACTCCAAATTCATTTAGAAGTCATGATTCCATATTTGAGGGTTCCAGAACAAGTTCTAAAACTCCAAAACTCTCTTTGGCCACGCATACATACACTGCAAAGTTTCGAGAATGACAACCACAGTCAAATGTAGGAGTGAATACTCTTAATTATCTTGAAATAATTTACAAGCAAAGTTTTGGCATCTTGTGGCAGTGAAAAAGAATACTGCTATTTTTGATTAATGAAAATGCAGAAAAAATCACCTCCATAAATAACTACAGTCTGTCCTGAACGAAGTTGAAGAGTGACAATATATTTGACTGCAGTGTGCATGTGGCCTTTAATAAACGTCAAATACTTCCTCACATCACAGAGCATGAATTATGATGAAACTGCCATCTGTTGTTTTGAAAAATGCCACCTGGCACACTGTGAGTCTATTAGGAATAATAAATCAATCAAAGTGCAATTAAAGAAAGCTATAACTTAAATGTCACACAGGCTGGTGTGACAGAGGAAAACTTGTGTGTGTGTGTGTTTGTGTGTGGTAGAGGTAAAAATGACTCGGCTGGTTTGGATGTTTGGGGTTTGCGGGAACAGGAAGGGCAGGAATTCTGCGTTGCCGCGGGGAAAGAAAACCATGCCAACACCAGGTATGTGGCCGTGTGTCCATGGCAGCAAGAGTTTGTGTGAATGTTTTCGAGCGAGAGTGTTTATTTGTGTGTGTGTGTTCCAAAGCAGGGGGGTGTGTGTGTGTATTTCACACAGAGAATGTTTATCTGATGTTTCTTGGCCATTGTGTGTGTGTGTGTGTGTGTGTGTGCGTGTGTGTGTGAAAGCGAAAGTAGATCATTTTTTATTTTCTGTTTGTTTCAGCCCCTCCACAAAAATGCTGCATTCTGATTGGATCATTAATATTATGATTCACCCATTATGACTGCAACACACCCACACACATCTGCATATCAAAGAAGTCATCCGAGGACAACATTGTGTGTGTGGTTTGATGATCTGTAGGTCACAGTGATTCATTGTCACATTCAACTACCAACAACAGAAAAGAGCAACAATGAGCCAAATAAAATCATATCCTTGAAACAGATGTGTGGCTAAGCAATAGATCACCACAAAAAGGAAATAAAGGGTCAAAAGGGTTTGGAACGACATCTTTGGATGAACTACTCCTTTAAGACATAATGTGTTCGGTGTTTGTTTGTAAAGTCTCTTACTTGACCAGCGTAAGTCGTCTTCCACTTTGCACGTCTTCAGTGCTGGAGATTCAATCTGATCAGGCCATAATCCTGCACCAAAAAATATATATACATATTTAATCACTTGTCAACTGGTAATCTATGAGATATAAACAAAGCATCTCTCGCTCTGTTTCTCTCTCTCTCTCTCTCTCTCTCTCTCTCTCTCTATATATATATATATATATATAAAATAAATGTATTAAATAATGAGTAAATAATAATTTTACATCGCTTTGACAATATTTACTATATCTCTTAATTTGCTCTTAATTTGCATTTGGTCTTAAAAATGTCTGTAAATGAATACAAAACTTACCACAAATACAAACAAAATATAATTCATATGCATTGATATAATGACACATAAAGAACAAAAATGAATAAAACCAAAATATATATTAATGCAATAAATAATAAAGCGCTGTGCAATACAATTAAAAGAAAATGTTAACCTTTTTACAATATTTAAGATATCTCATATTGATATATTATGTATCTGCTCCTAAAGTCTATTTAAATTAACACAAATAATAAAATAAAATATATTTTTTCATTTATATGCAATGCCTAATAATAAACAGCAATTTTTACCTACACAAATTTTTCCTTGGACATTTTATCACATGTAAATGTTTTTGAATTTTAGAATAATGAAACAAATTAATTGCTGAATCAGTTTCGAATCAGCTCACTGAACGAAACAGACAGTTGATTAAACTGATTTATGGAAGTCATGTGAACTTACAAACACGATTTTTGCTAATGAAGTTTAAACCAGAGAAGCTGTTGCTCAATTTTAATTTTATTTTGGCAGCAAACTTATCATGAATAAACAGTGTATATTATAACCGCCCAGCCCTATGTGTGTCTTTGTAGGATTGCAACAGAGTGAATTTGTCCACACATGCTCAGTGTGAGAGAGCTGCTAGTGTTTTCATCAAAGGTGCCGAGAAAAACAAACATGAAATCTTATGCTGGTGTCACATTACACACACATGCACACGCACACACACACACAGAACCCCATCTCTCAAAAGATAACTGAAATCTTTCTGTTTTGCTGACAAGCCAAGAAAAGTATCAGTGTGATATAAGGAATGATATTTTGGGTGTCTGTTAAAGGCGTGTGTGATTATCATATCTTATCTTCAGCATGACGGCTTTTATGTGTGTGTGTGTGTGTGTGTGTGTGTGTGTATGATCTGAGCGTTTAAATCTCTTCATCAGCATTAAAACACAGCTGTCTCTCTCACACACACACACACACACACACACAACAGTTGCTGAACGAGTCTAGAATAAGATATTTTGGGAATTATAGAGTGTGTATGTGTGTGTGTGTGTGTGTGTCAGCGCACTGAACTGCCAATTTGACATGCAAATTAATTCTGTTTGCTCTTAGTCCAAGAAGAGATAGTTGTTACAAGCTAATCGTTGCAACACACACACATACACGTATGAGATATGAGACGTATGCTACTACATTTTTACATTTTCTGAGAAAAATATGAGTGGTGCTTGTCCATGCAAAACCTGTCAGCATGATGCTAGTCGGTGGTTTCCAGGGTGTTCTGGAGGGATGCTTGTTACGCAAGCCATATTCCCGGTCTCTAGATATGGCCCGGGTCCATTTTTAAAATGATAAATCATATCAGATCCAAAAATACTAGCACGTGTGTCCTCAACAAGCATTATGGGACAAGTTACACACCAGAGTTTAATACTTAGGGTAAGGAGTTTGAACAAATCCCTATAACCGTAAGTATGTGCTATAGTAATAATGATGCTTGCCCTAGCAAACACCACTAATGGCACACTGTTCCCAGTCTCTCTCTCTGGTTTTCTCTGCACAATGATAAATTCTTCAGTATAAATGCTCTTATTCAAGCCACAGCTGGTGCTTCTGCTGAAAATAAACATCTCACTCAAATATTTTGATTGGCCTTTACACAACGTCAATAACAGACAGATCTGTACTGCTATAAAAGCAGCGTGTCACAGACACTGTCTGTGAGCAGTACAATATGTGCGTAACTGAGAACTTTTTACATCTCTGAGAGGACTAATGTTGGGGAGTAACTAACTAAAATAGCAACGCAACTACCTTAAATACATTTATCAGTAGTATGACACTAACTCATCTGTTTTTGCCTATATGTTGCCAACAAACAGCAGTCTAGATTGACTGAACTCCTGAATCAGTTTGTTCTAATGAATCAATTCAGTCAGGCTATTCATTCATTCATTGATCAAATAAGCAATTTACTGGGTCATTTAAATGCCCTGTTGTGAAGCATTTACATAGATGATGTTTCTGAAATACAGTGAATATGAGAGAGAGAGAGAGAGAGAGAGAGAGAGAGAGCGAGAGAGAGAGAGAGAGAGAGAGAGAGAGAGAGAGAGAAGCTGTATAACGCTGAGTGGAAATGCAGGCTTTCCTCAGTACCAGCAAAAATAAACATAGCCACCATGAAGTCTAGTTTTATGTCAGATCTTTTGACACACCTCCTTAAAACACTCAAATACTCTCTGAGGTCCACACACACACACACACACACACACACACACAAAAATGGACTCAAATGGACTGCCCATTCACTGACTGTCTTATAGTGTTTGCCAAAAGACCATTAAGATTTTTTGGCGACATTATTTTGTGTCAATTAAGCATTAATTTCCTACCTGTTCTAATTATTTTAATGTAATATTTATGAAATAATATATATAATACAATTTTTTTTTCAAAATGATTATTTAATAAATATATAAAAAAATTATAATTTAAACCTAGGTAAATAATTATGAAAAAAATATCTAAATAAGTAAATGCCCACATGAAATTTATGGTAAAAATAAAAACTGTCACAATGCAAAAAGTTCCTACAAGTAGGCTTCATTATTTATTGATAATGAATTGATTATTATTATTCTTTATACAAAATAATTCATCTTTTTCACAAACATATTTGATGTGTGTGAGTCAGTTACGCAGCACGTGGGATGTGCATGAGCGCATGAGTAAACACCACACAGCTCTGCCCGCATCTCTGTGCGCTTGTATTTTTATTCTCTTCAATGAACTCCCTCTCCATTTTCGTTTGTTTATTCTTTGTTCGTTTTATTTTCGTCTGAAGCATGTTGCTGCACGTTAACTAATGCCAACTTTAATTCGCCTCCCTGCTCCTCTGGCATGACAATAGGTTTGTGTATGTGTGAGTTTGTGGGATGGTGCTGTGTGCTTTGACAAATCTGTTTAAGTATGAACCATGTCTGTGTTTGTGCTGTGAATTTTGTAACTTAATATCTGTTTACAGTCATCACCAATCTGCTAACCTCAAGACTCCAGAATCATGCAATCAACACCAGACACACACACACACAGTTTGCATCACTCAGGTGGAATTAGAGACCATCTAATTACCGTGTGATGAGGGTAATAAATCTGATTAAACATGTCTATCTTACACATGTCTGTCTGCAAACTTCATACCACACAGAGCTGTCTGACAGAACGTGTGTGTGTTAAGATTTAGGTATAAAGATAAAGCTGGGCCGATGCAAGAGACAGAGAGAGAGACACTGCCCTAAGGTGAGAGATAACTATGTTAATATCAGACATAACAGTGAGGTTTTGATGCATCACACACAGGCCTACAGCAGTGACAGACACGCAGTCTCCCGACAGCTAAAGCTTTGTTAATGTGTTATGTCTGCTTCAAATGTGTGTATGTCGGCAGTCTTGGCCTCTGACATACCTATGAAGACATAATTCCTCTCCTAATCCACCTGCAGATATGGATACTAGACGTACTTTACCCGCTCAAGCGCACTCCTGACACAGTAAGTCTAAATCTCCCATTCTTCTTGCGCTGAGCTCTGAATGAGTCACAGCTTTGGTTTTGCAGGAATGTTTGTGTAAGCGTCCACCCTTCAGAATTCAGGTCAATCTGATGGAGGAATTTACCAAAAACCCCAAACAAAAACACCACTCAAACATTCAGGGTCTCTAATTCACCAGCTTATGATGGATAAACCACTCATAAATAATGAAGGTTACGAAAGTAACTACATTTTTATGGGTTCTGGCTGACCATTACATCATGTCCTAACCAAACAAAATACCTTGAAAACAACAAATTTGATAAATGCTAGCTAAAATCAGATACATTGTATATATATATATATATATATATATATATATATATATATATAATGTATCATATATATATATATATATATATATATATATATATATATATATACATATGCTCACGCCACATGGACTTTCAGTTTGTTTGTTTTCATTAGTCACATGTTTCCTTTGTTCTATTTTCCCGCCACTATCTGTCACCATGGACACTACACTAATCACCACAGCTGATAATCATTTAAGTTAATATATATTATTTGACTTAAAGTGCGAATGGTCAAAAGAATAAAAAAAGATGAAAGAACTGCAGACCGTTATATGTCCCTCGGGAGTATTTGGTCTTTCTTGCTTTTTGATTGATCGTAGAGAGAGTCACGACTGCTTAGATAATCGTAAACACACGCCAACTCTGTTTGAGTTTTTACAAAATATAAGCGATTCTGCCTACACTACAGATGCAGTGAGCAAACAAAAACAAATAAAAACAGGCGAAATTTTTTAACAAAATGACAAAATCAAAGCCAATCAAAACATATCTGATGTTTGAAGATTTTACTGTGTATCCAGCTTACAAACACTATCCAACTTACGAATTGAGAGTAGTAAGGAATAAATTCATAAGTTTACGACCCTAATGTTTGAAAGAACTAAATAAAATGTTCATAAACGCTTGATCTTTCTTAGCTAATGACTGTGCTGAGCAGAGATGAGTGACTTTGAGAGTTTGATTGAAACGTGAGTCACGACTGCTCAGATGACCATAAAAACAAACAAGTTGGAGTTCTTCAGAAACGTTAGTGATTCAGTCTACACTGCAGAAACAGTGAGCAAACAAGAACGAATAAAAGAAGCATATTTCAGTAACACACACACATTGCCGTGAATGAGAACAGGTGGGTGAGTTAAGGGTGGGGTGTGAAATCTGCCTGAGTGTGTATGTCTATTTGAGCGAGAGGGACAGAAAATAGAAAGATAGACTGGAAGCGAAGTGAATACGTGCCTTGGAGCGTGTGAGAGTTTTGCTGTTTTGCTAGCAGACATCATGCTCAAAGGCCTTTACATGCGTCTGAGAACGTATCCTCGCCCACTATCACACAAACTGACGTGGGAGCCGAGATCGAGAGGGGTTGCTAGATTCCAGACGTCGAGGTGCGAGTTGTTGTGACGAGCTAACGTCTGACTCAAACAAACACATACACAGGATCTGTAGGGCATCCAGGGACAAAACACACACCTGGTATCTGTGTGGTGCCGGAGGGGCTGTAATGGGATTGGTGGGGGCGGGTGGTCCCGTTGCCAGGGTTCATCCTCAGACTGGCCCTCTGGAAACGCTCTATGTCACTCAGGCGATCGGAGAACTGCTTATGAGGGTCGTCCGGCTTCACACGGTGACCTGCAGATAGATGGAGAGAAATGCAATGTGTTATTAGAATGAGAATGAACCTGAATATAATTTTGGTAAAGGCAATTTATAGTAAACACACTTATTGGAAGTAAATTTAATGATAAATTCAGTTATCTTGACTATATGGTTATGCATTACTGTAAACATTCACCCTCTGGTATCATGCACATACTACATGAAAGTTACTAAGGCAATAAGAAATTTTGTCACACGAGTCTCATACATAATTAATATAATTTCCATAATATTAATTTACAGAACACGCCCTCTTTATAAAATGGACATAATGTCATATAGCAATTAAAAATACTCTGGCAGGTGCCTTCTAACTAACTTATAGAAACTGATTTGGAACACTTTACATACACTCTGAAAAATGTAGGGTTATAAACAACCTGAGTTGGGTTGAAAATGGACAAACCCAGCAATTGGGTTGTTTTAATCCAGCAGTTGGGTTAAATGTTTGCCCAACCTGCTATGTAGTTTTATTTAACACAACTATTGTTTAAAAAGGACTGTATTTCTTGATTGCTATGCTGTAAATTAACATTTGTTAATACGTTCAATAAATAAAAATTGCTCCAATAATATGTGACATTAACATTTCTCAAAGCTAACACCATCATGTTCTAGTAAGCATAAAAATACACAAATATTGGGTAAAATAGTCTGGAAAGGAGCTTATGGCTTTCAGACAGAGCTGTGTACTCAATCGTGACTCATGTAATGCTTGATGATCCACAGAGGAAATCACCAAGAAAACCTTATGCGTGTGCTTGTGTGTGTGTGTTTATCACTGACAATAAGTTGCCATCCCACTTCAATAGCCATTACAGACACACACACACACCCACCCACCCACCATCATCATCATCATCATATGTGTAGTCTGGTCAGCTCTAATGGATGAGTTTAATGTGACTATCAGTGGCGTGTGTGAGGAACATGTGAACATTTTGTGGTTTTTAATGTGGAGTAATGGCTGTATTTGAATGTTTTATTCAGATATAGAGGGATAACAGACGCTGTGATATGGATTTTGTGTGTTCTTGCCCTCTCTTTCACCCAAGGGCAATGCATCACTCCACGTTTTTTTACCCCTGGGGTAATATTTCTGTTAGTTTATCACTCTCTCCATTTGTCTCCCTCTCGCATTCGATCTAAATGGTAAATACAGTAGTCATTTTTTGTACTTTTTGTTTTGTTTATAAAGTGTGAGATAAACAAACACATAACCCCAGAGGAAAGACAAAATTATTTCTCAGTTGTTTCTTCTAGTCTACAATGAGATTAAATAGAGGACAACTATATACTTTTGTTCTCCTACTTTTCAGATGTTTCTCTTGAGAAAAAAATCAACAATGTCTCCAAAATCTGCAAATGATGAGCAGCTATCCACATTCATTTTCTAGCTCTGTATGACTAATTTGTGTCTATTTTTATTTCTATCAATACATTTCAGGAGAAAAATCTGAGACAAAGTTAATACTTCAATGCAAAACAACTGAGATCTTCTTTACAGCTCCAGATCCAAGTCAAATGTAATGCATAGTCATAAATATTAGGTACTAACTTTTACTAACCTCAGGCACTAACTTTTACTAAGCATTTATGTTAAAGCTGTACTCTTAAGTCACTTTAGAGTGGCGTACTGTATATCTTCTTAATGCAGTTGTAAAGTCATACAGTAAAACCCTTTCTGCTCAGGCACCAGCATGGGCAGTGTCTCTCCTGGATGGCTATGGGGTCAAACCCTACATCTACCCTGCCTACATTCACCCTGTCTGAATTATTATGGATGAATGAATATTTCATAGGTAAGGGGGCACTTAGACAGGAATGTTGACTTTTTGTGAGAATGATATCATAACCACAGGACACACACAGACACACTAATTAGAGTGGATCCCTCTCATACACACACATACACGCACATGTCATGGGGAAATGGTCTGGGATGAACACAACTGCAACAGACACTGTATAATGGAGATATACATGTAAACCCCAACCTCTTATAATAAAGATGCTCAAATCAAATTCTCAACTTGCATTTTTGTGTTTTACCATGGGTTGATGTATTGTATATATTATTTTTCATGTGGCATAGATTAATTTGTACGAAATGTAATTAGTCAAGTCATATATATATATATCTATAGCTATCCATCTATATGTATATATATATATATATATATATATATATATATATATACACATAGTCTATATAAACAGCCACTTGAACTTGTTTGCCAGTTATTTGAACGTTTTCGTTTCATTGATTCTTAATGAATCCATGTTTTTGAACAAACTCACTCATGACTCACTCATGAATCGGATAGTTACTATTTCATTATTATTCATTCACTATAGTCATAGTATTACCTATTGGCGTAATTAAACCTGCAGAAAGAGTCACTCTACACTAGTGATGGGGAGATCAGATCATTTTAGAGTTTTGCTCAGTGAAATGAAATATATAATGAATTATATTTTCATTTACCCAATTCCCCATACAATTCACATACAATCTTTGAGATAAAGATAAATGATAAAAAAAAAAAAACATTAGTTCACCTCTTGAGTCTTTCGTTCATTTGTCACGTGACGCAATGAAGTAAATGTTCATGAATGATCCCTCACTAATTTACCCCAATAATGTGCAAACTAACAGTTCCTGGCCACTAACAGTTCTGCAAAATAAGTAGTATAGTTATCGTCATTGTTCATTTGAGTCCGTACTTTTTGCACATGGAGTATGTGTACACAGAGGCCCTCTCTGCACACTTTCAGCTTTCATACTCGCACTGATCAACTGACTGATACGCCCAGCTTCCTTCCCTCTCTCTCTTCATTCTCTCTCTTTAACGATGAAAAGAAAGAAACATATGTTCCCCTTTGGACAGATAGAACACAGGCTCTTTTAGCTCTGGCGGAGTGTGTGTGCATTTGGGCAGGGCTGGAACTCGACATTCGCCATGGAGGGGCCAGACATGTTACGGCGGGCACACTGTTAATATTTGTACGGGTGTCTGTAAATGGGGCTGATAGGCACTTGATAACATTGTGAATTGATCAGCACAAACTGAGGGTAAAGCGTGCTTTAGCTCAACTGACTGAAGGTTTTTAGCTGTAAAGTAGTTTAGAGCTATAAAAAATAAGCAGGCTCAGGTGGATTTTGCTGAATTTTCTGAATGAGAAAATCTCCTTTCTAAATGAGGGATGTTTACAAGCAATTATTTTCATCAATTATTTTTCATCTGCAATGTTTCATTTTTAAAGGCAATTCTGTAGAAATCACAGGCATACTTTTGACTTTTGGCATTAAATTACCAACCACAGTTAATTTTGTTAAATGTGCCAAATCCAGACAACACACCAATATACAAAGACATGGAAAAAATTTACTTTGGTAATTCAATGATTAGTATATCAACTCGGTATCTTGTAAACAACTGTAGGCAGGCTGATAAAAAATTTGGATCTTCCAAAATGAGAACAAGCGCTCAATATTTTTATGTGCAGTATGTTTCAGATGGTGTTTGTACAGCCTTTGGGCGGCCTGTTTGAGGATGAGAGTAGTCTGAATTTGTTTGGGTTACCATCAGCTCTGAAAATGCATTGTAAAGCAGTTTTATATGACTTGAAATGTCTCAATTTGTTAAATGAATGTAGAGCTCCACCTGTTTTATCCTCCACCGTTGTAGTTGACAGTTGATGGGAGTGAGTTTGTGCGCACGTCAGGTGTGGAAACCGAGGCCTCAGATGAAAGTGTGCTTCCGTAGTAACGAACGCTCGAGACGTTTTTACATCTGCTAAGACGACTGCACCTGTCTTCTTTTTCGAACTACTCACACACTCCCTCTCTGCCCATCTGAGAGTTGTTGTGATGTCAGAGCAGTGTGTGACCAACCCCATCAGCCCATGACAGGAAGTGGGTTTGTGCCAGTGAAGTGTGTTGGGAGGAAAACTATAATCCTAAACAGAGCCTCTATTCAACCTCAAACTGCACACAACACTCTTTTTCTGAGATTTTCAGATTTTTTGCCCCTCAAATATAAAGGCTATCAAATGTACTCTGGGAGCAAGTCAATACTTAAATAAAAAAAGTCATTTCTACAGTGCCTTTTTTTGAAACTAGGTTCTTTCTAACTGATACAACTCTAATACAAATATATACATGAAAATAAAGGAGAAAGGACCAATAACTACGTGAGAAATTGAATCTGCATTTACCTAACTGAGAAATAATTGAAAGCTACATTCAGTTGTTTTAAATAAATTAGTTAATAATTATATTTATATTCAACCATATTAATGTGAATATTAAGAAATGAAATTAAAACATATTCATGTGTAGTGGTTAAGCCATAAGCCATCATTATTGTGCCTGTAATAAGCTGTACAGTGTTTTTCTCAAATGGTTCTTATCATGTGGAAATTGTAGAAACTATTTGAATGGTCCCAAGGGAATAAAGAGTCTCTTTTATTATTATCTCTTATCTTTGATTCTTTCTCTAGGGCAAGTTGGAGCAGGTGAGATAAAGACCCCTCAATAGTACCCATATCCATCAAGCAATACACAAGCAAGAGGCAGTCACCCACCGCTTTGTGTTTTCTATGTCTGTGTTTGTTACGCCCTCTTTGCTTTTCCTGTTCAGGTCTTACGCAGAAAAAGCATTAAAAACAAAAAGGGTGTAACAGCGCACATATGTTTGCGGGTTTTTTTGTGACTTCACTGAGAAATTACATATGTGTTTTTGGATGTGCTAAACACACCCAGACAAAAGAATATATCTATATATATATTCTATATATATATATATATATATATATATATAATGAGATATATCATATTTATATGTATATATATGTTTTGATTTCTTTAGAAAACACTGTTTTATTTAAATTATGAATGACTACAAATTACGAAAGACAAACAAGCTCAAAAGTGACAGTTTTCACTTGTTTCACAAATGTTGGTCACACATAATTGGCCACTATATAATTCTCACACTAGTTTCAAAATTTTGATGGCTTTCCTCTTTTTCTAAAATGTGTAAAATAGTCCTAATAAAGAACGAGTAGTTGCATCCAAACCTGTGCATGTCAGTGCTATTGTATTCATATGTGCATGCACCTGCATATGAGAGGTGTTTGGTGTTTGTTTGGTTGGTTTTGGTTGACCTAGTTGTAACTCAAACCTAGAAACCCTTCTGACCCAGATGATTCGACATGCGTTTGACTCTTGCAAATGTCTTCAAGCAAACATGCATCTAACAGAGGTGTTCTGCTCTCTGGCTGTACACATGCAGCTGGAATGTTCTGAAATATAATGCCTGGGTTTTATAGGACAAAAGAACGAGCACACTTTGTGTTAAGAGCGTGATTTAGAAGCGCATTCCCATGCCAAACTAATGAAATTCAAACGCAGTTTCAGTGTGAGGAATTTCATCCGGCTCTTTAAACGTGCTGTTCTCAGAGGAGACTGACTGTCTGAAGACTTTATTTGAGATTATTCTGGAAGACTGAGTGGAAATTAGAGGAGATGACAGAGAAAGAAGGTGCTCTGATGAGAACTACGAGAGGTGTTAAAGGGCAGGAAGAGACCCATGATTTCAAAAGCAAGCGCCTACGCATGTATGTGCCTGTGACAGGATTTGACGCAGCTGCACCTTGCAGGAGTGTGAGAACAGATACAGAGATATATCAGTCATGCAGAATGGGTTTCAGTCTTACGGTTCACACGAGCAATTGTTTACTTAGCTATCTAAATGAGGACATACCACAGACTACATATTTATAGATGAATTTCCAAAAAAAATTTTGTTCACAAACGATAACTCAAACTTTTTTTATTATATATTCTCTTCCCTGATGTCCAGTGTTAGTAAAGTTTTTCTGGGGCCAAACATACAATTTTCATTTAGTTTAGTCTGACCATTATACACCTTCCCTTGAGCCTTAAAATCAAATGGCTGTTTATTGCTGCTGTGCATTTAAGACATTTCTGCATATGTGAAATAAGAAACAAATTTTACTACTTTTGTATCTTTTAAATAATTTTTAAAAAATATTTTATTTTGTGTTCAGCAGAAGAAACAAATTCACACAGGTTTGGAATAACTTGTGAGTAAATGATGACATAATTTTCATTTTTGGGTTAACTATGCCTTTAAGACTTGTTTCTATAATGGGAATTTTTCAGAATGATCTCCAGAGTTTGACATACTTCTCCACTAATCTTATCTTCAAATCTTCTCATATTTATAAATAATATAATTTATTCTACTTCCTCTTTATTATCTTAGCATCATTGGTTGGGCCAAGTTTTTGAACTTCAAACAGGCTTCATTAATGTGTGGCGGTCATAGTCAAATGTATCTGTCTGACGTCAGAAAGTTGTGGAAGTGCGTAACGAGACATGTTAGCAGAAAGATTTGAGCTTGAAAAGTTATAGTTTTCATGGCACAATGAAGTCTTTTATCTCAAAAGATCAAGGATAAATTGATTCCTCATGATATGACCCATTTAAAACGTTGAAACACTCTGACAGAGAGAAATTCTCCTTTTCCCAACGAGCTCAGTGTGTGTGTGTGTGTGTGTGTGTGTGTGTGTGTTACTGGAAGTCTGGGCACATCTCGCTTCTTCAATTAGGCTATTTGCAGAATTTTCCTCACTGTTAAAAATGGCAGAAAAATAAACAGATGATTCACTATAATGTTATAATGTTCCCGTAACACTCCTCCCTCTCCTTTCTGTCTCTGTCTCTCCCTCCTGCCCAATGCCTCTCAGACGTTTATCATGGACTGTGAGGTGCTTTATTATGCTACTTTATTAAATTAGTCTTTAAAGCTGCTAATGGTGTCTGCTGGGTCAAACAATAAAAAAAGAAGTTCGCAAGCAAGTTCGTGTGTGTTTGTGACTTGTTCAGGGGTGTAGATGCCTCTCTTGTCAGCTTTTGTCGAGTTTATCCCTCATAGAAAAGAAAATATGACTGGGAGGTGAAGATAATGAGGACAGAATCCTTTATGTCCTCAAAGACACTTTTTTGTCAGACGCTGAGTTGAAGCTCTTGGATCTGCAGGGATTCATTGCATGCATGCGAAAGCAGCCATGCGCACTTTCAGTGCCTAAATCTGCTCTGCATGCTCAACCATTTTTTACTGAAATGAAACGTCTGTTCATTTTTCAAACGCATTCCATTCATTTGCCATCCGATATTGGCTCCATTCATATTTAGCGTCAGTGGTGACGAAAGCTGCCACTCGCCGTTAGCGATGTCCACCAGCGTTGCTTTGAAGAAACATTCTTATGATGCATAGATAGCAGAACGACTGTTAATAGCATTAGTGTGATGAGAGCACCATCAAAAATTGCACAACATGTGCAAAAAAGCAAGATTTTTATCCTCCCATAGGAAAGAAAAATTTCAAATCAGATCTCAATATCTTAAATGAAGAAGAAGACAGCAGATATGATCCTTTTCAAGCAAATAATTGGACTTTCCTATAGAGCCCAATAGGAGTTTTATCTATACTTTTATCTTTATTTTTGAATTATTATCATTTGCAATATGCAGAACTACGTTCATTTATACAGGTGTGGCACGGATTATTTAATGGATGACACACCTGGCAGGTGTTTCACGCACACACATACATAGCATGCATGTACACTCCTTTATTTACAGAAACAGAATGATATGTGTGGAAAAATAACACAGCAAATGATATTGTGAACAGATTTACATGCCCTCTACGAACTGTGTGCCAAAATGCAAATACAGTCGAACCTGAAACCCCTGACTATAATCTTCTTCTCTTCCCTTCTCTTCTCTTCTCTTTTAATACAACATCAATTCAACTGGCATCTGTGCTAAAATGATGAATTGTTTTTACAGTGTATTTTAAGTGTAACTAAAATGTCCAAATATTTCTGGGGCAACTTTATCTTTACTAAGTATGGAGAGCATTCATCATTTCAAGATGCCTATGCCTCTGTATGTTTTGTGTGTGTGAGGGGGGTCCCGTCTATCAGGTTTATCAACTCCGCAAGTAAACATTAATGAGGTATTATTCTATTGGCAGCACTATCAAAGTACACACACACAGCTTCAGTCAGCCCGCGCCTGAGGGAGGAGAGGGTGTGGTTTTTCCCATGAAAGATGCCATCAACACAACATATCTGACAAAAACTGAATGCACCCACACACTCCAACACACATTCACACACAAACAGCAAATGAACAACAAAATGAATTCAAATACTTCAATCTATTGTTGTGGCGAACGCGCACATTAGTTTTCAGCATTATGGGACGGTCACTTAGTTTTCCAATCACTTCCATATATGCACTTGCAGACATGGGCGAGTATTTTAGCTGGGTTTCAAAAAACATTTTTAATAGGGGATCTAAACATCACAGATTATTATTATTCATCATTTATTAGAAACGTTTCTCATATCCTGTGTCTCATATTCATTGTGTAATTCGAAGTAATTTCTCACACTTCAAGACTAATGTAACTGCACAATAACCACTAACTCCCTCATACAATTTCCCACTGCATTGTGCCTGAAGCACCTGTTCATTAGTGATAGTTGAGTGAGCGCAGGCTACAGGTCAGGTACGCTATAGCAATGTGACCCGCTCAACAGGAAACAGCTCTAAAGAATCATTACAGGCCAAATGTCAGTCAGCCAACATGATAAATATGACACGCATGAGGAAATTGAGCATTACAGGCGTAGCAAAAAGGTAAACAAAGCCTCGGATTGAACCAAAAGGGATTTTTGCATATACTTTGCATTATTTCATGTCACTGCATTTTATAAAATATCAAACCAAGTGGCATCGCAGCAAACATTTGACTGTTGAAAAGACGACAAGTCCCGTCATGGTAGAAAAATAGTTCCAAAATGAAATTTGAATGGACGTCTTAGACGTTATCTTATTAATTAATTAATTAATTAATTACATTTACATTTACATTTAGTCATTTAGCAGACGCTTTTATCCAAAGCGACTTACAAGTGAGGAAATCAAACAAGCGATTCTTCATGAGTTCATAAGTATTATATATTAAACAACACAGCTAAAAGTCAAAGTAAGAACTCCCAGAGAATTGTAGACATGTACAAATGTATCTGAATGCATTTTTAGGAAATGTTCTGTGTTACATATTTTTACAGATTTATGCCATCCTACCATGACTATTTTTGGCCAGGGACACGACGTTTGCTGGGATTTGCTCATGTGATGCTAGAGCTTTTCAAAAACATTTCATTACTGTAATATATTAGAAAGTATTTTTTATAAATATATATATATATATATATATATATATATATATATATATATATATATATATATATATATATTATTTTATATGTAAATATTTATATTTATAATATACATAACATGTTATATGATATTATATTAAATGTTATAATATATAACATTTTTTATTAAAATATTTATTATATTGATATATTTAGATTTAGTAAGGTAAAAATGTAAATGTCTCTCTCTCTCTCTCTCTCTCTCTATATATATATATATATATATATATATATATACATATACACACACACACACACACACACATACACACACACAACTTTTTTCCTATGACTACAGTATATTGGCAGGGGGATGAGCTTAACTGTCAAAAATAATGTTGAAATGCAAACAAGCAAATAAAACAATATTCGTCCTAACATTACGCATTCTCTTTAAGCAAAAAATAATTTCTTATTTCTTTTTTTGTTTGTTTTTGGATTTGAAATTATGATTGTTCATGAGATTCATGAGACCCAACATCACTTTTTTCCCACACAAAACCATTTTATCTGGAACTTTTAATGGATGTATGAAGTGAGTTCTCCACAAGTTCACACAAGTGTCCAAGCAGAGTAACCACAGGTGAAGTTAATCACATTAACTATGGACATATTCCACTAGCATTTGCCCACCACAAACTTTCACAATACTTTTTATCTTCATTTTGAACACTTTGATTTATGATTTCAAACCAAACAATATTGTGCTTTTGCTTGAAACATGTACTTGTGCTATCTTTCTTTAATGCCACTTGGTTTAATATCTAGTGCAATGAAATAAATGAATTCACAGTGTCTAAATTATTTTTGGGGGCTAGTGTACAAAAAAATGACAAAATTGCTGTCAAAAAACAGCTCTGCAAAACAGCAGCACTGCTTTTCATTTATCTCTCGCTCTCTCTGATTGTGGTCGCGGCTGCATTAGTGTTATGGATCCGTACCCCTCCAGCCGTTCAGTGCTGCGTTAATTCAGCGGCTCTAATGCGGTCAGGCACTGCTGACCCCGTTGGTCAGAGAGAGTGGCCACTTTCATTGAACCCTCAGTGTTTGCGGCTCAGAGAAGCACCCTCACTCTTTGTTGCCGAAAGGCTTAATAACACACCACAACCGACATCTGAGGTTGGCAACCATCTAGACCACGAAGAACTGTTCGCTGTTTAGTATTTACACATGCTTCTGTGCAGGTATGTATAAACCCAAACACAAGAATACAGGGACACATCGAAACCAACACTTACTCACAGAAATACACTGTACTGTACGTTTTTGGAACACACACACAGTGGCTCTATTCCCTCGTATCATCTTCGGGTGACTCATAGGTCTTTTAAAGCCGTCAGTGTTCTGAAAATAGTTAAAATACTTGCCCCGTCTGAATACTCAACCTAACACAGCATAACATCAAAACTATTACATGCCATCACCGATTTAGCTATACAGTGCAGCGCAGTGTCCAATAATCAACCAACCAGCTATAATACAGAAAGAAAAACTCCAGGCACCAACAGATTATCTAATCTGTTTTACTTGGCACATGTTCGAAAGACTGCTCAGCTTAGTTTTTACTTCAGTAAATAACACAGTATAAAGCAGACACAAAGAAGAGACTATCTCATCTTATATCACCTCCTCAAATCCTTTCCTTCGCTATGAAACTGCGCTTCCTTCACCGCAAAAGAAATGCACTTTTAACTGAGTTGTGATTTGCAGTCTAGCATGAAATTATATGCAGACAATACATCAATAAAGCAGACAACTCTTCTTTCTTTGCATACTGCACTGGTTGCATGCACAAAGACACACAGCATGACCTGTGTAGTCCGAATCAGTTAAAATAACTCAAATATTTCTTAATTCTATAAAATACTTTACAAAACACACCGTTCGAGTACAAGCAGAAAATTGTGTTGCAAAGAAGTGGTTACCAAACCAAGATAAGGTTGTCATTGTTAGTGCTTCGGAAACGGTCGTATACCTCAGTTAACCCTCGTTTTGATAGTAATTTAGAGGAATTGTACTTACGTCTTGGCTCTCGAGGTCCATCCACGGTGACTTTAATAGCACGGTGGTATGTGGCGACCTGGGGTGGGCCAGTGAACACTGTGATGGTCAATGTGAAGCTCTTTCCTGAAGACGACACGGAGACACATAGATTCAATGTCATGAACTCTTGTTGGTTTTAAAAGGTATTGTGTGTGGCCACAGAAATAAATTAATTTAATCCAAGAAATAAACATAAACTTTCTCAAATCAAGATTGTTAACATGATTAAGCTTTGTTCATGTAGCTTGAGTGCTGTTGACATTAAAGAAAACAGAGAGCAAACCAAATTGAAATTAGAATTTTTCAGTTCAGCTTTTCTCGGAGAATATTATGCATATAATAACATTTGTAATGAAAATGATTTTGTTGGTCTGTTGAGGGTCAGATTTAGTGTAACGGCGAGAAACAGGGAAAGTATTTGTGATTTACAACATTAACAAATATTGTGCAGTCAGTATTTTGTGCAGATGAAAAAATAATCTTCAAATGATATTTGCCTACTTTATCTCTGAAAAGGGCTATCATGTATCAGTTTTTTCGGCTGTGTAAAATAACTATGTTATATAAAGTTGCCTGCTCTGGAAAAGCCCTCGGGTAAAGATAGAAACTCCCTCGGGCTGCACGAAATAAAGATTCATGCACAATCCCAGTGAGGTGGGTCACATACAGCTGGGAGAAATGAATGAGTTTCCTCTGAAAAGAGACAGCACTACTGCTTTGATGCACTTTCAAATGCGTTTATGATGTGGATTAGTCAGACAATGTGTTCCAGATTGTTCCCGGGACTCCGCTGTGTCTGTGTGCATGTGTGTGTGCGTGCGTGTGTGATCTCTAAATGCAATGAAGCTGCGCTTTGAGGGGGAGAAAGCCATGGCTTGTATGAGGGCTGTGAGGGTGGGGTAATTGACTGCAGAAATGAAAGGTACTTTTAATTCGCACACTGCAGCGCTTTCCACTCATCCGTCTGCAACTATTTAAAGTGTAACATTTACAGGAAAAATGTGAGTGCGAGGAGCGGGGCCAAGAGGAAAAAGACGAAAAGGAAAGGCTTCTGAAAGAATGTGAGCTATGTAAGAAGTAGGGTGTTTTTAGGTGCACAAACAAGATGGTTTGTAAAGCTCAAATCGTTTAAGAAAAATTCTACTGTGGGGAAATTAATTCTCTGGAACAAGTAACTGAAGGATGTTGTTTTAGTCTTTTTATATAATTGCTGCTCCATTTGTTTACGAAAGCTTCATTAAAAGTTGAAATGCGTGACAGTTTATGAATTTTGAGAGTTCAAGTGTCTTTGTCTGATGAAGAAAAATGAACAAAATAATTCTTTCTGTCTTATATATATATATATATATATATATATATATATATATCATGTTGTTGAATTTCAACCACATGCACGCATCAGCCCACAGACAGAGATACACAGACAAATTGGTAGATGTGGCACCTCTGCCGCTCCTGCCCACGAAGCGCAGGTCGTTGAATCGCGCCACCTGGTTCTTCATGACTGCAGACGCGTTTCTCAGCTCCGCGGAATAATTCTCATCGTTTCCCGCCATCACTGTGACCAGAGTCCCGTCAGGAACATCACCCAGAGCCACCACCTGATTAACACACAGATCAACCCAACAAACCTAATCAGCAACACACACAAACCCCAAACCGAACAAATCAGGGCTGCATCCCTGCAAATAATTATTACAATATAATCTTGCGCGTAGACTGAAATGCATATTATAATGTATTCATGTTAATATTAGTCTACTTATATGCATATTAAATATTTAGATTTATGAGTAGCTCTGCGAGAACATCGTTCACTTCACATATAATGTATAAAAAGCAATTTTATTTAAATGACTTTTGACATAATTTTACGATTGTGTTTGTATATATGGTAGGCCTAAAATATAAAAATAAATGAAATTTAGATATGAATAACAATTGCATATAGTCTAATAATAGTAGCCTAATATATTATTTTGCAAATAAAACATTTTAACCGAAATGTCGTTGTTGCGATAATTATAAAAAGTATTGCGATATTTCCAATTAAATAATAATAACAATAAAAGATCAATGTAAAGACTACGAGTGGAGAAAATCGCGCCAATTGTCTCTGACATGATTAATATTCAGTTCATATTACCAGACGAGCAGAATTATGTCACCATGCTATCAGAAAATAGATCAAATCTGCGAGGTGTTTGAATTATTCAGTGAGGTTCAGGTAAGTGGACTTTTTTGAAGATTTTTTTTTTTTTTTTTTTTTTTTTTTTTTTTATGTCCAGGGCACGAACTGGAAAACTTGGTTCCTGCAACAGAATTGTATTTTGGCGCCCCTATAGTTAACGTCACGTCAACTATCTTACATATTTTTTTTTAAAACACATTTTGTTATAGTCTAATGATGTATAAATAAGTAAAACTGATTTTTAATAATAATAAAAAACTGTACTTAATTTGTTGTAGTTCCACCCGGTACTGATTCTAACGGAAAATGCTCGCGCAGCCTGATGTTGCTATGGTTATCTCTTCAGGAGAGCGCGAATTCTGCTCACGAGCTGCTATCTGACTGACTTGTATTCTAACTGACAAAGCCATGAAAATAGTTATATTACAGAAAATGATGTTTTATTTACCTTAAAAGCAACGGGCAGAGTTTTGTTGCACCTCCAGTGTGACGGCAGGACAGAGCAGAGAAAGTTTGGGCTGTCCGTGCGCACCAGCTCTCCGGCGTGATCGGCCAGCACGTCCACCACGGAGCGGGTCTCCACGGGCCGCCCGGACCGCAGTGGACCCGGTGCGCTCATGCTCGGACTCTCGGTCACTTTAGGGCACTGGAACGAGGCGGAGGGCGGCGTGAACCGTCTGCTCGTGCTCGGGTCTACGGGAATATGCATCACAACAGATTACAAATGAGACCCCGCGAAGAGCTCAGGCACCCAAGTGAAGTAAGTACAGAGTCCGTGGTTGTAGACACGGAAAACTCCTCCGTGCCCGTTTACTTTGCGTTTCAGTGCTGCTCGAAGGATGCAGAAGCGTTAACGTGCTCTCGAGTTTCCCACTGACTTCAGCAAAAACCAAAAAACCGCAAGCACACGTACGCGCGCGCACACACACTCTTGTGCTGCACGATAGAATATGAGGGAAAACAGAACTGTTTGCTTCTCAAAGCAAATGAAAATATAACTGTTTTTTTAAATGCAATTAAATAGCATTTATTCCAGAGTGTGTACAGCAGGTCTGTGCTGCTCCTGGATGTCAGTTTTATTTTCAGAGCGACACTTTCCGTCCTATCAGTCCGGAGTCTCCGAAAATAAAGTCCACACAAAATAATCCCACAGTTTCAGAAGAATTTCTGCAATTAAGTCCTCTTTAGTTGTCAAATGTTCTGTTTCCAAATTAATGTTCAAGCGTGAAAAGTGAGTAAAAGCTAGAAAAACGTTTCTGGTAGTCAGACGTGCGCGTACGCAAACGCTGCGCTCTGCGCTATGCAGACAAGAGTTATTTACTCATCTCATTATAGCCTGGAGTGCGCTGAACGCCCCACCAATCAGTGATCAGGGCTGGGTCTAACCGACCAATCAGCGAGCAGGGCTGGCTTTGATGAAACGCGCTGAAGCAAAACTGAAAGCGCCTCCATTATCAGCAATAATGAACAATCAATAAATATTTGAATCCTCTCCTCACATGTTATGGCACATAATGGATGAAGCTTTAGAGTGTGACCTTTAAAAACCACAGACAAAAATTTAAATATTTTCTGTTGAAGTTATATCTCTGTGGCAATTTATCTTTAGATTGTTTTTGTAAAAAGAAAAAAAAATCTTGGAAAATATATCGAGCAATCGAGGAATACTGGTTAATTGACATTCATTTGTGCTTCAACAAATAACTGTCAAACAAATAATAACAATAATTAAACACGTGCAGTGATAATTTTTGATAACATTTAAACAGGTATTTTTCCCGAGGAAAAACTGACAATGTTGAGAAATTTCTCGTCTATCTTCCATGTATCTTGTACTGAATTTATTTAATTAATGAACTAATGGCTATCCCCATTATAACAAAGCAGCAATAATTATGATACTGTGTTTTATAAGTCTCATCCATGGTATTTAATTAGAATCTAATGAGTTCTTGTGTGGCTGACACACCCTGAGCTCACGCTGTCTCCACTAGTAGGCGCATTTGTCGTTTAAAAAGCTTCAGTGGCTCCTCAAAAACTGATATAAAGCAACATTAAACTGAGTGAGAGGGAAAAAAACGATTTTCGCAGATACTGTTGATCTTCTGATATAATTCATCTTTTTCTGTAGGGTTAGGCTGCTTTTTCGTTTCTTTCAAAGGTTATGTGTGATGATACATAAAATGTCACTGAGGCTAAAAACGCGACAAATATATTTAGTCACAGGTTCTGAAAGCATTGGTTCAGGTTAAGAAAAAAACAGATGTCTTCTCACTCCACAAATGACCGACAGCTGGTTCAATTTCTTGCATATAGTGCATATTTAAATGCTGACTTAAATGAACAGTTTTACTCTGCAAGCATAGCATTTAAATGTAATCAGAAATAACAGATTGTTTTTTAATTTGGTCGTCAGTGATTCGCAACTCAAATCGAATAATAATAATTATTGTATTGTAATTATGGTTCCTATAAAAAAAGAAATAATATGACATTTTAAATCATTTATTAACTACTCTTAAAGCCAACAGAAATGTCTTTACGGTAGTCATTTACAATTTTAACAGTAGATTAATTCGTAATGGTCGTTCATTTAATTTTATTCTGCTTTTATTCGTTACTTTATTTGCTCGTTATGCGACGTTTTATGTTTCAGCAGGCTATTTATGTCCAGTGGGCTTGAGGTTTGACTCTCGCTGGCAGGATTCGTGCCAGACTTCTGCGGGCTTACATGCTAAAGATTAAAGATGAGCTCAGTTTGAAACCAGCGTTTTATTACATAAAAGAACATCCACTCACAAAAAACATCCACACACACACACACACACACACACACACACACGTTGTGTTTTCATTTTTTATGGGGACGTTCCATAGGCGTAATGGTTTTAATACTGTACAAACTGTACATTCTGTCCCCCTACACTACCCCTACCCCTAAACCTACCCATCACAGAAAATGTTCTGCTATTTTAGATTTTCAAAAAAAGATAATTCTGTGTGATTTATAAGCTTGTTTCCTCATGGGGACCAAAAAAATGTCCCCACAAGATCAAAATTTACTAGTATTACTATACCTGTCGGGACATTTTGGCCTCATAACGTAGGGAATAACCGCCCACACACACACACACACACACACACACACACACACTGGTTTGCTTAATAATTAGAATTAAATACAACAAAAACAACATCCGTGTAAATATAATAAGAATAAGTTATTGTTATTATTATTATCATCAAAGAATCTGACTGTTATATTTTCTGTTATCGCTGTTAAACCACTGATGTTTATCTTTATCTTGATGTAAGGAAGTAATGTGAATATAGAATAGAGGAGTCAAAGTCTCACCCACACTAGGTCTAACAGAGCAAAAATATGCACATCACCCTACATCTCATTGGCATGTTTCATAATGGACTTATTGCGAATGTATCTTCCTCTTTTCACGCCTTCACATTTCCATCAGCTCCTTGCATTGCGTTGTACTGAGTAATATTGTTGAAATAGATGCACATGTTGACGTGTTGCAAACAACACTTTAAATAAAGCGGAATATTTTGATCACAGACATGCAATGGCCGATTCACAATTTACATCACCGTGTTCTTGTTATATAGTACTAGAAAATGTATTCATTTCTAATGAACAGCAAGCGATTCTTCTTATTGATATATAGCAATATATAAGCTACAATAATATGTAATAAAGTAATATATGTTATATGTTACAGTATAGGAATATATATGTTTATATGTGTATACACATTTTAAACGTCTGCTAAAAATTTACATGTATATATATATATATATATATATATATATATATATATATATATATATTGAGCGCAATCTGTCAAGATTCGTCTCGCGCCGCGTAAAAGATCCGTTGGCGCTACTAGCACAGTTCTAAACGTCAGACATGTTTAAAAAACCTGCTGAAACCTATATACTTATATATAAAAAAGAATGAGCCATGTACTTTCACAAGAACACTGTAACATAAATTGTTATTCTGAACACGAAAGTGCCAAGAAACCTCCCCAAACACAAGCTGGCCAGGGGTCGTTGTGGGTGCATATATCGGTGATTTTTTAGCATCTGTTCATTATTAATATGTGACCGCACGCGCTCAGACTGACTCCGCGCGCCTGTCATATTCAGACTCCGCGCGCAGTTTCTACGGTTACAGTCGCGCAGCAACGTGCCCTCCCTAATGACGCGCCTCTCTCTGATATGTGATCTGTGTGAGGCGCAGCTTACAGCCCGCGTCAAATACACATCGAGTAATCAAGCGCTGAGAAATGATGTGAGTTGATACAAAGAGGCACGAGCCCTCAAAAACAGCCCGAAGTTCAAACAATGAAAAATATTCCAGACAGACTCAGAGACACTCACATGCCATCATTCTTTACAAGGGTACAAAAGGGTTAAATGCCTCTAGGAGTAAAAGATCCTTTTGATTTGATTTTCTCCCAAAACACTAAACAGCAACAAAATCCACCACAGCTCTTTCCTAAACCTGTTTGTCACTATGCATTGGACAAGCATCCTGATTCATGAAGTCACTGCATGTCATGTCAACATAACTTGATATTACTTGTTGGCTACTAAAACATTTTGCAGATTAGCTAATGAGAATATCATTTAAACTTTGAGACAATCAAAGCATACACAAAAGGGAATCCTTTTGTGCCCATTTACCAAAAAATGCCTACAAGTTGTTGAGTTTTAAATGTGTTCTCCCTTTCAGACTTGCAAAAAAGCCAACTACTGTAAAACAAAATATTAATTTTAAAAAGTAAATGGTATGAAAGATTAAATATTATGATTATTAAAGTAAAACCACATATACTTTATTTTGGATAAGCATGATAATAAACAAAGAAATTATTATAAATAGTGCATTTTCTAAAATATATTAAATTAATTAATCTACAAAAGGCGTTTTTTTTTTTTTTTTTAAGTTGAGCCAAATGCTCTCTGTGGGCGAAAACAAAAACAACACTGTGGCCAAAAACGCCGGGTGGCACAGGCTTGACACAGTGTCCCTGAACAGCAACAAACTGCTTTACATAATTGGGAGGGATTTATTGCAAAGGATGTGCAAAGTGGGATCACACTGTCTCGTCCAGTCACAATGGAGATTCATTTGTAATATACTCTTATACTAACACTGCAGCTCCATAAGACATACTAAAAGAAAAACAATATTGGTATAAAATACTTTATGAATTGCCAAAAGTGTTTAAATAAACAGAATATTGGTTAACCATTGCTTTGGAGTATTTACTTAAATGTTATTCCAAAAATATCACGCATTTGTTGCAAATCACTTTTGCCCATATCTACTCAATATACAGCCAAACTTGAGGCCTTTTGCTCCCTTCTGTCATCATCAAAACTTACATTGAAACATACTTAACAAATTACTTTGACTCAAATTATGTTGCTCAGTCATACTGTATATCAATGGTAATAAACTCAGACCACAAAATGTTTTTTCCTTATATAAAGGCTTTTTACCCCATTGAACCCTGTGACAAAGATGTTCACATGCCAACCTATATTCACTTTTTATCCAATAGCAAGTCAAAAATAACTTCATATATCTCAAAATGAGACATATGAAAGCATGACACACACACACACACACAAACACACACACACACACACACAAAAGCAGCACGACAGTCTGAAGAATACTGAATTTTAAAAAACCACAGATATTTTCAAAAATGCTCTGGTAAGTCATTACTTTATTAGTCATCACCCCCGAACACACACACACACACACACACACACACACACGCACGCACACACACACACACACACACACACACACACACACACACAGGTCTCCGTACCCACAGATAAAAATCAAATCGGGGCATAAAATGCTGACATAAGTCTGTGGATTTGCTATCTTCCCCCCTCTGTGGGCGGCAGCACATTTCTGTACATTTACAAATTACAGAGGGAGCAAGTCTGGAAGCCGCAGAGAGCATTCCTTCCGTACAGTGTCTCCTTGTGTTTCAACTGCGGGTTTGTCTGCCTGAGAAAGCAGCACGGATGACCTGCAGTCAACTCTAAATCTCCCGTGTACATGCTTGAATTTCAGCCCCACCTCATATCAGGTGTCCCTAATGACATCATCACAGTGTCCTATGCATTTTTGCAAAGTCTTTGTGATGTCATCTTTTCATTTTCATTGCATACAGCTAATACTTTGTAAATGAACGTAAATTCAAATGAGGAAAAACATCAATGCACGCTCATATTAATCGAATATATAAACACCCTCGGCGCTGTTGACTGTAATGAAGCTTAGTTTACCGTCTTGTCAAATACAGTGAAGCTTGTGGTGAATGATTCACTCTAAGCTATAATTTGTTTTATATTTTAAGTAAAGCATGTCAGATCAAAGCATATTTTGCTGATGGATGAATCGGAATTGTTATTGCACAGAAATATTACAGATGACGACATTCAAAACGTATATGGATCTTTTCAGCAAATGTAAAACAAACAATTATTGTGCATTTCTGTCTAGAAGCGCTCACTCTGTCACAGAGTACAGAATGAAAGCCATATTTCCTCATAGGAACTATCTAGGATGAATAAACTCTCCAAAAAACTCATTACTATAAGAAATATCTGATGGGTACAGATGACACCAGCCTTCTCAAATTCTCATTCATTATTAAAGTGATAAGGTACAAACACTAATTTGTGCATTTTTGCACGGCTGAAAGCACCAGAAGTGTCTATTTTACAAGAAATGTTTATGAACTAAGAATGCTCAGATGGTGAAGAGATGTGACATAACACTGTAAAAGCATAATGGAACATGTCATCAAAACAAGTCTGTTTTTCATGGAGCATGCAGGAAGTGTTTTACAAAAAGAGATCCGAGTTAATGTTTGCGGTAGAAAAGTACAAAGATTTATTACGCTGTTAGGAATATTGAGACTCCGCAGCAAGAAATGTCTGAGTAAAATGCCCCCCTTGAGAAAGAAATCAAATGCTGTTTTATGGATATGTGTACAATTCCAATGTCATTTCCTCTTTCAGTTGGATTTTGGCTAACTTCATGGCGGTATAGTATCCTGGTATATTGGCCTATAGAGGAGGCAACAGCCTGTGCATCAGCTGAAGTGAGGCTTCTGAAACATCACTGGCTGGAGACACAGGAAAACCACAGTACAAAGTAAGTTCTGATTTGCAAACGTCACATTTGCTAGTGTATGCATGGTCTCTTGTTTGAATGTGCATACTGCATAGTCCTCATAAACATCAATTCAGTTTTCAGTTTAGTAGTATAATGATTCATCAGGTTAAATTTCTTGCACATGATCAGTAAAGACACAAACACCTGCACAACTGCCCTCACACACCCACACACACATTCATGAGATGACTTTGTCTCTCACTATCTGTTACATTCAACAATTCATTTAATTCTAAGACCCAGAGAGAGCTAGATTTGCATATGATCTAAATAATGCCTTTTTGGTGCAAAAAATTACCAACATTATTGGAGGTAAGAGGTTAAAAATCCTTTTAAAATACATCACTCCAGTCTTAAGCTTCTATAGAGTAAAGAACAGCAGGCTGCTTTTCCCCCAGCTAAATATGCCTCATTTAAAACATTTGTGTCTCTCAAGCTAGAGAGTCACTTTCTCAGACTCTTCAAGTCTGCTCTTTCAAAATGTTCTTTCATATGTGGTCAGACAATGTACAGCGTTTCATTAAAATCATACAATTGACCAAGCGCTTTTTGCCTCTGTGACTGTGGCTGACCAGTGGCATTCATTTACGAGTTCACAACACATGAGAATCACTATGACTCTGTCATACGTTCATGATGTCATTCACACAGAGTCATCACCATTCTCATTACAACCTTATGCGTGGGAATTTGTGTGTGTGCGTGTGTGTTGAGGGTTTCTTCAAAGACTGCTTCTTAACCAGTAATGGGTGATTCTTAAATAAGAAGCATTTAGAATAGTGAAAAATTTTCCAGGATTTTCCAAAATCTTTTTACATTTTTTTGTTTTTGGTATAAGCCTTGGACTAAAAAAAAATATATAAGGTATTATGCACTATTACAAAGTTTCAGACATTTTAAGATATAAGTTATTATAAGATTATGTATCCTTTAAAGATGAAGTGTGTAATTTCTGCGCTTACAGCACCACCAAAATAATGACTGTAATAAATAAATAAAAACACAAAATAAGGATTGTTTTCAAATCGGCTTCTTGAGCACCATCTGCAGTTGGTCAGGAAATAGATTGTCCCGCCCCCAAACACGCATGATTAGTTCATTTAGTGTAGTTGGGTTTGGCTGTTTGTGATGCTTGAACACACAGAACAATTTTGAACGTAGTGCCAGAATGATTGCGAATGCTTATCGTGAAGTTTTTATAGCTTCTCCACATTAAGCGTACATAAAGAACAAAGTACTTAAAAGATTACACACACCTTTAAAACTAAATTTTTTTCTTTTCTTTAAAATCTTTGAGGACAAAAATAATCCTCAATTGAAAAATTTCCCATATTTCTAAATAATACACCCTCTCATGGACATAATTCAATTGGCAAACAGTTCTATTATGCAGCTCTATTTTTATAGCAGAGCCACAGTAATCCACCACCACCGCTAGGAAGTATGACCCTCTTGGAAAACTTCAAAGCCTGTGGAAAAGACCCCTGAATACTGCATAGAGATGCATTTTCAGACTTGTTGGAACCATTTTGATGGAGTAAGTGAGAGACGAGTTTCAGTGGGCACATGGTGGTCCCACCCTGACAATAGATGGATGTACGGATGTCTTAATGTGGGAGAGAGAAAGAAAGAGATCCAGGAGTGACCTTGTGGTGGGGCCCAAATTCACACTCCACCCCACTGGCTCCCAAAATAAGCCACGTCCCGCTTTCATAAATGCCCCTCGCCACAGCCGCCATAACTCAGGGCTTTCCCAAAACAAGAGCTCATGTGCCGGCAGCGTTAGGAAGTGTGTCTGCCTGCCAGCAACCACTAGGGCCGTCCACCAGCGTCTGCTTACCACATTTTACCCAGAATACAATGCCCCTTTGTTTTTGCGTGCGGTCGGCCCTCTTTTTGTCGGAACACACAGACACAGAGAGAGAGACAGCAAGAATGGGGAAATAGAAAGAGAGAAAGATAGATAGGAAGGAAAATAGAGAGAGACAGTCCAACAGACAAGACAGACAGATAGATAGAGAGATAGATAGATAGATAGATAGATACATACATAGATAGATAGATAGATAGATAGATAGATAGATAGATAGATAGATAGATAGATAGATAGATAGATAGATAGATAGATAGATAGATAGATAGATAGATAGATAGATAGATAGATAGATAGATAGATAGATAGTTAGACAAACAGACAGACAGATAGATAGATAGATAGATTAGATAGATAGATAGATAGATAGATAGATAGCCAGACAGACAGACAGATAGATAGATACATAGTTAGATAGACAGACAGACAGACAGACAGACAGACAGATAGAGATAGATAGATAGATAGATAGATAGATAGATAGATAGATAGATGGATAGATAGATAGATAGATAGATAGATAGATAGATAGATAGATAGATAGATAGATAGATAGATAGATAGATAGATAGATGGATAGATAGATAGATATTTGAATTTGATATTTGATTGGAAATTAAACCAAGAGAGAAAAACAAATGCTAAATGGAAAAAAAAATGAAAGCATGATAAAGTTGTAGAAAAGAGAGAGGAGAAATGGTGTGAGATATGGGAAGCCTTTCATGTGGTGTCATGCGGAATGCTGTCGTTCATTTATGCCTGCAACAAAAGCCACATGTTTATCTTTATTTTGTTCAGACGAAGCGCTCCATCTCGCTGAGCGTCTAAGAGATGCTGTATATGAAAGGAATGAGGGAATTTAAAAAGTAGGTCGACATAAAACAGGAATTCATCAAAACAGTACACTTGTCAGAGCATGTGCACATGATGCATGATGCTGTGAACATGCATTATTATATTGATGTAGATTTTCTCACTGCAACGCACAAGGTGCAGATGCACAACTTAATACATCAAGGTCATGGGTTGGATTCACAGGGAATGAATTCATTGCTAAAATGTAGATCTTCAAATGCAATGTTAGTCGCTTTGGATAAAAGCATCTGCTAAGTGCATAAAAACTTAATAATTTAAATGATTTTGACATTTGCTACAAACTTTGACAGTCTCCTCATTTCAAATCAGGCCTTGAACAAACTTTCTGTCTATTCCGGTTTTGACCTACCCTGCTTCTAAAACAATTTTCCTTTATGGCTGATGTCAACAAGCCCTCTTCTAGTGTTTTTGTAAACATACTCTTCCAGTCACTGTGCTGGAAGGTGTTGTTCTTTACTGTTATTTGAGAAAATCAATTCGCGAGCATGTAAAATCTTTACCATTGAGTTAATTACCAGTGAGTTTTAAAATGAGCTATTTAACAGACTTATATTTAGTCACTCATAATGGGCTCGCCAAGTTTGACTTCCTGTCAGTGGCCGGTAAGTGAGAGATAAAAGTGTGTTCACTCTGCTGAGCTTATGTTTGCTGGCAAACATATTTTTCCTAAGAAATAAATATAAAAACAATGAAGCTTTAAAACATTACATGTTCTGATCTTTTCTATAACCAACTCATAAATGATATAACACATTAAAAATTAGTTGCCAGCTGGCCTGTGACTTCATCTGGAAATTCAACATAATAAAGAAGGTAAAGTTCAAATTAAGCGATTTAGTAAGAACAATATGAAAAACATTTGAATAACTGCCATTAGGAAATGATTAACAAAAGTGTATTTATTAAATTAAATAATATTTACAGTATTAATAATATTAGTATAATTATATAATAATATAATAATTATTATAAAAAGTATATATAATAAGAACAATACATATTTTATACTATACTATACTTATAGTTTTATGAATAAATTTATAAACATAACATCATATTAACATATATATATAATTACATAAATAATTATTGCTAAATTAAAAATTATTCAACATTTTAAGAGCCTAAATTTCCTAAACAATTAGGAAATATTTCTTGCTGGTAAATTTTCTCAGTTCATTGTGGGAAAAAAAGCAGTTAAAACCTGCATTAGGATGACTGTTCCTGTAATGTCTGTAATTTACTTCCTAAATTTGTTTTTTGCACTTTCAAAGAGATGACAGTTAAATATGAAGCATGGAATGTCCAACAGGAAGTGACTGTGAAAATGTTTCTAGATGGAGCAAAATCGCAAAGTCATCACTGTGACATAACGAGTCAGCAGCATGATGTCTGTCATCTGTCTTCAAGAATGAAAGAAAGTGTGAGAGATTTTGCAACTTGTACATTATGTATGTGTGTCTGCATGGGAATGCCGTGAGAGCGATTCAGACAGCCTGACCAAAGTCCAGACACGGAAGGGCAAATTGAATGAGAAGAGAGAAAGCATGCATGTGTGTGTGTGTGTGAGAGAGAGAAAGGGGGAATCCCTGTCTGTCTGTCTGGGGCTTTTCCTCAAAAAAGGAACTGCAGCAGCTCCATAAACACACAAACGCACTTGTTGTGTTACCTCAGGTCAAGCACGTGTGCAATTGAAGAATAAATTATGCCAGACATTGTCAAATTAAAACTAAAACTAGTTCACTCCTGAAACTAAAATTACTAACTAATCAGATGAATGAATAGGCCACCTTCTCAAGCTCCCTATAGTTTAAGAACTGTTCAAAGATACTAGATTACTGTAGTTTAAAGGCTGCCCATCTAAAATGCACACTGTGTGCACAGTAGCTTCATAAAATTGGATGTTTGTGCATGTGTCTATTTAGCTTGTGACTTCAAAGTCAACATTAAATCAAAACAGGGCCTTTATTTCCATAATGTACGTTATCGGTCTTATTGTGGATGATTCATCTGTGCATGTTATTCCAAATCAAAAATGTATCTTTTTATACATGTAATAATTTGCTCCACAAATTCCAAAAAGTTTGTTTGTTTTTGGTGTCACCAAGTCCTTTTTCAGCTTATTTCCTCAAACCACCTGTCATAAAGAGACAATCTTTACTTAATCAATAACTTTTAGATCAAATAAAGTCCCATCCTACACAAAGAGCAGCATTGACATTCTGCCTAACATCTCCTTTTGTGAAAAACATATTGGCTATTCAGATATGATTTTTAAAGAAAAAGGGAATATTCTATATGGCATTTGTTCTAACTGGAGTGAAACACAGATGGACTGAAATAATTCTTTGAAATGATTATTCACCTTAAGAACTCTAAGCTTTCACAAACACCAACCTGAAAATCTCCCATTACCCAACACAAGTCAATAAACCACTTGTAAACAACTTCAGCTTTTTCTGGGAAGGGCGCCTTGGATTTAGCAAGCAAAAAAAACAAAAAGGCAACAGAGAGAATCAAGAACTCATAACCTCAGGGCGACCATCATCTTATATCCTATCATTATCCTCATATTTTCAACGCCATAATTAACTTGTTTTATTGCACTCTGGCAAATAAGGGAGAGAGGAAGGGAGAGGTTTTGAAGACGATTAAGGATTTTTGTCTGTGTGTGAGAGTTCTCATGGTAGGAGAGTCTCCGTCGCTTATCGGTCTTGCACGATTTCAGACGGATAATTGAGACACTGATGACGCATCGGTCTGAGGTTTAACGACAAATAAAACGATTGTGTGCAGATGCTTCAGGGCACGTTTTTTAACGAGGCAATTCAATCATTGCGCATTCCAATTTTCCACGTATTTCATTTATTCTTGACCAAACTTAAGTTTCTTAAACCCTCAGAGACCATGGCATGCTGGGAGATTAAAATAGTAAACATTACTTTTAGCAATATTATATCTCATAAGGTATTTACAGTTATTTAAAGTTAATTTATGTCATATTAACCTATAATTAGTGAAAGTAGACATGACTGAATTGCTTTTAAGAAGCTTTGCCATTTTCTGACAGTGGATCTCTGAGGGTTAAAATCCTAATGTGGAAATGTTCAAGATACACAGTGAAAACATAGTGTGAACCGGAGCTAAAAATGTGGCACTAATGTTCTTAGTGGTTTTTCATCTTGGTGGAGCCGTAGCAATAACAGTTATAGGGTGTGTTTGGGAGGATCTGTGTGTTTGCTTGAAACGGCGAATGTTTGCTAGCTTCTCTGCACTTTCATTCAGGTGTTGGGTGAGATCTGAAACTAATATGGAAAACAAGCTTATCAGCAGGTGTTGAGCTGTGTGGTGAAAATGCATGATTAGTTTACAAAAGCAAAGAAACAACAGCAAGAGCTAAGACTGACTAAAACATATCCATAAGCTTATTCAAAATGACATTTTAATGACACATTGGAAAAGCGGAAAACACACAAAATCAGACTGACTAGATTTTCCTCGGTCCATTTGATAAAATTCCAGTGGTTAGTGGCACTAAGCTTCAATTTTTATATCGCATGTTCTTATTTCAGTCAAAATTACTATATTAGTCAAATCTGTAAACACATTAAAGCAGGACTGCATTGATATTACTCAAATATTCTTGTTCTAAACCTCTGACACTAAATAGTAAACCAGACTCCATTTTGCAGTCGTTTTTGTGCTATTTTAAAAGTTTGACAATCTCACAATCATACAATTGGTCCTCTTTCTTACGTCTTTAATTGTGATATTGTCACGTCTTTCTTGCAAATACTGCATTTAAAGGATTAGTTCACTTCTGAATTAAAATTTCCTGATAATTTACTCACCCCCATGTCATCCAAGATGTTCATGTCTTTCTTTTTTCAGTCGGACAGAAATTAAGGTTTCTGAGGAAAACATTCCAGGATTTTTCTCCATATAGTCGACGTCAGTGGGATACAATGGGTGGAAGGTCCAAATTGCAGTTTCAGTGTAGCTTCAAATGACTCTACATGATCCCAGATAGGAATGACGCTCTTATGAAGCGAAACGATAGCTCATTTGCAAAAAAAATAAAAATGGATATACATTTTAACCACAAATGCTCATCTTGCACTAGCTCTGCGATGCGCCACGCATGACGTAATCAATTTACAAAGGTCACACGTGACGTAGGTAAAAGTACAGATCCAGTGTCTTCAAAGCAAACGTATAAGACTTAAGTCAAACGCCCTTTACAAAACAAAAAAAAAAGGCAAAACAACGATGTCGGATGATTTTAGAGTTGAAGGAGAAAATGAGACAGAGTTTTTCGCCGTACTTCCACCTACGTCGCACGTGACCTTTCTAATGTGATGCGTGGTGGATCGCAGAGCAGTGCAAAATGAGCATTTGTGGTTAGAAAGTATATAAATATATATATAAAAAAATTGAAAATGAATGTTTGTTTCGCTAGACAAGACCCTTTTTTCTCATCTGGGATCGTGTAGAGCCCTTTGAAGTTGCACTGAAATAGCAAGTTGGACCTTCCGTTCGTTGAGCCCCACTGAAGTCCAATATATGGAGAAAAATCTTGGAATGGTTTCCTCAAAATCCTTAACTTCTTTTCAAATTGCAAAGAAATGATAATAAATAACATTTAATTTCAACAATATTTCAACCAACAATTGAGAACAATTTTTCAGTCTTCTATTAAACAGATAATCTTCCCCAAATTCATACTATTGGGTACCAGTCAAATGTTTGGACCCTCTTGAAGTTGAGAGAACATCTAGCAAAGAAGAAGCTCAAATTTGATCACTACATCATTCTTTTTCTGTTATTTCATAGTTTTGATGACTTTATTTTTATTCTAAAATATGAAAAATAGTCACAATAAAGAATGAGGTCTGTCCAAACCTTTGACTGGAAGTGTAGATGCTCCATTAAGGTTTATGAAAAAAAGGCTGTCAATTGTTGATGGTCATACTGAAAGTAGGGTGTAAACCTTTCAGTTCTTCTCACTCCGCAATGTTGTAACTTGAAAACATAACATAAACATCAACATTGTGTCACACCACTGCCAAACAAGTTTACTCCCAACACAGACCTTATCACTGTATATTTTTACATGTAGATCTGCTAGAGGCTGATTTCTCAAGCTAACTGCCATCCTTGGATAGAACACATCAGCATGTCAAACGCTATTTATACTACATATAACGCAACTTTCAACTTTGCCATCACAGGAATACATTATTATTTAAAATATTTATTTTAAATTATAACAGTATTTCACAGTATTACTGTTTTTACCAAATTTCTGATTTAATGAAAGACAAAAACATCTTAAGAATCTTATCGACCCCAAAGTTTTAAGCGGCAGTACTTGCATTTTATTTCTGCAAGTAAAATTCAATGTTATCTATACTACATTTCATTTATTCTTTTGGCATACGCTTCTCTTCAAAACTTGAATAAAATGAACAATGAAAGAATGAAGAATGAAGCAAAAAGACAAATATGCAGTCAATCATAAGAAGCAACAATGAGCAGTACTGCAAAAAAAAAAAAAAAATATAGAAAAATTTCATTAGCATGAAACAAACTGTTCTGTGGGACTGCAGTCTGTCCTAATAGTCCATTACTCACTGGAACATGTGAGCTATAGAGATGTTAGATGCATTTATTTTAACATGCTCAAAGAATCAAACAGAAACTATTTTATGAGCATTTCCACTGAGCTTTCCAATGCTGTGGATATTCTGGAAGTGTACATCCTGACTTCATGACGTTTGTTCCACTGCAGTGAGGGTCTCTCAAAAATAGCTTGTCTAGACATTATAAATGACATTGACATCCCTCTACCTCCTCATATCATGACAGATCATTATGTAAGGACCATGCACCGAACACCTCTTGTTCCTCAAACTCACTGTGTGTTATGGTAATGTGTTTAGCATACAGCCAGGATTCGGCTTCACTCACTGCTGTCATCCACAATCACACATCCAAGCGCTGAAAACACAGACTAACTCTAGGTGAACCCAGTACACTGCTGCCTCTGAATGGAGCACACATATATGAAAAACACTTTTGATCCACGCTCAATGGCCTTTTCAAGGTCTAATACTCTGGTTTACAAAAGAAACACATTGGCTCTGTTTTAAAACCTAGTGTAGGCAGCATTTTAACCCCGAAACATTTTTGTTTTGTTTTTTGTTTAACCATTGTATTTCAAAATATTTGTGAGTGTAATTTGTAAATCAACTTAAGTATGCAGTAACAATGTTGCTGCAATGGCACTAGTGAATTATCTTCTACAGTTATGGCGGAAAAAGAATTGTGCCAAGCAAAAAAGCGATAGTTCACCAAAAAATTCTGTTGTAATAACTCTCCCTCGTGCATATTTATTTCTTCTTTTCATTATATGGACAAAATGAAAAAATGAAGAAAAAAATAAAATTAAATCATGTCCTTTTATGTTCCTCAGAAGAAAGATAATCATACAGGTTTGGAATGACATAGGGGTGAGTAAATGATGGCAATTAAGATTTTTGGGTGAACTATCACTTTAAGTATGTTCAAGTATGCGTTGACACACTACAGAGTTGAAAGACTTTCAAAAGACAATTATGCTGCTTTTAAAGATACTTTCTTTTGGACCACATTGCATGCATTCTTAGACAAGGAGACGATCCAGTCATGCATTGCCACGTGCTCAGTGAAACACATTCCAACAAATTGTGAGACGATTATAAATATTCTTTATTTTATAAAATATTCTTTATTTTATAAAACTTCAATTTTATACAAAAATTTGACCTATATTTTTATGTTTGTATAATATTTTTGAAATATTTACAACTTGTTCACACCAAGCTCAATTGAAAGAGTAAAGTCTCTCCTACACTTTGCATGAGTAGTACCATTTATATGATGTATAGATAGATTGCTGTCTTCTCTTGTAAAAATTAAAGTTTCAAAAATAAGAACATAAGAACATTTTTTTCCTATCAGTAAACAGTTATTAAAATAGCCATTTTCCCCCCTTTATTTTTAAGAGTGTATGTGGACATTAATGTAGAATTTAGAAAACCTTGTTATCAGCAGCACTGGTGACTGTTAAGTAAACTGCAGCCAGGAACTTATTGCTCGTGTTCGGCTCGCACTCGTGCACATGTACAAGAGACTGAACTTGATTTAAGGCCCTGATATACTAAAGGCAAAATTCTTTTTTGTTCTTTACTTAGAAGCAAAAAGAAGTTGGAAAGACCTTTGCAACGATATACTGTTAATGAACATCCTGACACGTCCACGCTGCTGAAAATGACTTTAGATGAATATGTAAATATGTGTAGCGCGCTTTCCTCTCAATTACAAAATGAGCACACAAAAAAATGACAGCGGTGAGAAAACAGTAGTTAAGAAAGCATCTCATCATAGCAATGTGGATATGTTCACACCAGCTCTTCAATTCACTGGCATCATGTTGACAGATGAGGTATAGGCTGGATAAAATTACAGTTATAAGATTGATTATAAAGTATATTTGAGACTATAGACTATATAGATCTTATTATATGACACTATAGTTTGAATGAATTCCTTTTCCTTTCATTCAAACATTGATATTTACATTGACTTTACAGTAGATGTTCCTTTCGGCATTACCCTGATCATTGTATAAGCATTCATTTCATGTGTCACTGAATGAAAGAGAGACATTCTGGAGTATAAACATCACAGCCTTTTGATTTTCCCAGCAAAAATATCCAAAGTCCTTCACATAAAAATCAGTCAACAGGCTTAGACAACCTGGGACATTGCTAAAAGTCTAGTTTTTAAGCTTCGTTACAAGCAATAAAAAATTATTAATACATGAAAATTCTTACATATAAAACCCTTTAAGCAGCTCACTAAGTTTTAGAACTTTAGCCTTTATTTACATTTTTAAAAAGCATAAATGTAACTTGAAATTTAATATCTTCTGCCAAGTAAAACTGTTCAATAAAATAAGGTTCCGCAAAGAACCAGTTTCAAGTCTGAATAGAGTATTCTCTGAAGAGACAATCTCTCCCTCGTCACAGCCATTAGATGCCCTGACACAAGCTCTGATCGCTAGCTTCAGGACCAGTGACAAGAAATCTCTGCAAAACACTCTCCCTTACTTGGGACATTTACCTAATCAACTCCAGTCCCGCAACAGAGTCTGTGCTTTATAAATAGGAATTGTTCTGAGCTAAATTAGACACAGAAGCCAGACCCTCCGCTGAGACCCTCATGCAGTTTTCATTACGCTCTTCCCTGTCCAGTATCCAGACCCTCAATATCTGGTTACAGATTTCAGTTCGTGGATGCTGATATTTTCTGAGGCTGAGGAGTCGAAAGTCTTTGAATATGCTCCAGTGCAGAGAAGTATCAATTTATAGGAGCACGAACCATGTGTTTATGAAATTAATAAACTCTTTGCAGTCATCTGAAGTTTTGCATGTCCTACATGCTGCTTTGGTAAATCAGCAGTCTAAGCACACTGTGTCCTTAAGTTTTGCCATGAACACTTCAGAGCATAATGTGATAAATGTTTTCTGTGGCTCCAAATGATGGAGTTTTGCTTTGCTTTGGAGTTTGGTGTTATGTAAGGTCATGTCAGTAGAATTCAACCGGAAGACTCAGGGTTGATTCCAATATTGACTCCACTATATGTATGTATGCATGCATGCAGATCTATGCTTGTGTACACACACTTGCTCACTGTACAGAATGAGGTGTTTGTGGAAACCTGAAGGCAACAGTTTGCATGGCTTTTGAGTAAAATTCAATTATTAAAAGGATAGTTAACCCACCCACAACTGGAAATTCTGTAGTTATTTACTTACCCTCATGTTGTTCCAAACCTGTATGCATTTCTGTCTTCTGTGGAACACAAAAGAAGATATTTTGAAGAACCTTTGGGGTCCAATGCTGTTTGACACTAACATTAATTTTATAATTTATAATTATTTTTTTTTGTTGTTCCACAATATTTTTTATGTTCCACAACAGGAAGTCATGCAGGTTTTGGACAATATGAGGGTAAATGAATGATGACAGAATTTTTATTTTTGGGTGAATTATAATTAGAAGTAAATGAAATGTAAAATGTTAAATTGTCATACTTGTCATCAATAAATCAATTAACTGTTTAGATTAAGTAACTACAAAAAAGATTTAAGTTGTATCAATGGGTATCATTTTCGACCCTTTAATATTGTTCAATAATATATCCATCTCATGTTTTCTATAAGAAACATACATATACATGTTATGTACTGCAAATTGTAAACTTCTGAACACTAATCATATGAACAATCACGAGGAAAAAAAAAAGTCATGAAACTCCTTAAAATACCACAGACCTCAAAAATCGGAAAATGAAACGCAACGAGAGCAAAAATCACCTTATTTTTCTACACAGAGGAACAAGCTTATCTTGGCACCACAAGACAAAAATTAATGACTAAATGTGACAACAAAATCAACAACATCAACTGTTTTAATAAATGGCTAACAGTCAAACATACTCAACTAGGGCTGCTAACTAGGGTTTGTCTACCAAAATTTTATTAGTCGGTTAGTTGCAGGCCGCAAGGGACAGTTTGCTAGTCCTTATGGTAATTACAGTATGTTGGGCAGGAAATCCAAACATTAACACCTGAGTAATGCCTATCATCCTTTGATGCCTATATAAGGGTGATAGGCTGTATTATATATTATATTATTCATATTAAATGCTCATTATGGTTTAGCATTCTCCTCAGTATATATTTAAGAAATTGTCACATACTGCTCACACAGGTTGAATATCCCAAGGCAGCTTTATTTGGGCAATCCAGAATCATAATCCATAAAGCAGGCTATGGGTCAAACACACAGGCAAACATAATACAAGGTCCAAGAGACAGGAAAACAGCGAAATACAGGTAACCACAGAGCGAGACTTTGAAATGAATAACAGAAAACACAGGGCTTATGTAGGCAGGGTTAACAAGAATAATGAGACACTGGTGGATGTAATCAGGCATAATGAGTCTAGGCAATGGGTCATGGGAAATGTAGTACATGGTGAGATAACCAAGATGGAAGAAGTGCCCTCTGATGGAAATCAAGGGCAGTCCAGCTGGTGGATGTAACAGTAATTAAATTGATATAAACGTGCGAATAGTCAAGTAAAGGCTTAAATGAATGGCTAATAGTCAACTAGAAAAGTCTTTTGGTCGGGGGCAGCCCTATATGCAACCATCTTAGTTATTCATGCCCAAGTTATTCATACTAGTGAGAGTGAATGGGACTGAACCATTAAATCATTTTTCAGTAAAGGCTGAAGGCTATACTGCATACGAGTCCTGTTGAGTCCTGTTGTGCTTGTTGATTTGAACTATAAGAATAATCTATATAAGAGTATATAGAAAAAACTACACGTTTATATTGCATGTTTAAGATTGTGCATTGCATTATTAAATGTGAGCAGACCTGTACTTTTGAATGTGGTGTGTGTTCATGTATGTGTCCATATATCTAAGAATATTGGCTTGTATAGATACGTTTAGATATATTTATATATTTAGTGTGTGTGTGTTTTAGACTGCTGTTTCAGTGCAACAGGTGTGACCTCATTGTGGTTGCTGGTGAGCAGCAAAAGCAAACGGAGACTGCATCAGATTAACACGCAACACACACACACACACACACAGACGCGCACACACACACACTCAAATTTCTTTCTCACAGTCTTTCTCTCGCATGTGAACTATTTTACGAGACGCTTTCTGTACGCTTTCACATACATTTGCACTAAAAAAAAAATCTTTTTCTTATGTTTTTTTTGTCTTGTGCTTTCCAGTTGTAAATTGATTAAATTGATTAAAACAAGAAAATTTCACTTAATAACATGATGTATTTAAATTGAGTTAAAATGTCCTTTTTTTATTCCTAAGCCTCAGGAAATCTTGTTAGATTTATGCATAAAGAAATTACAAATATTCCAAATAGGTAAGAAAAATAAGCTTTATTATCTGAATAATTGTCTGCAATTTTGCTTCTCAAGTAAATATATCCTGTTTTAAGCATGGTTAAATATTTGTACTGGATAACAAGAAAGAAAATCCTGAACATTATAATTATTATTACAATTATAATGTAACAAATATTACTAAAACACACCTTGTCTGTGAAACCGAGGGTTTAGTCTTTTTAACTGACTCACTTTGGTTTCCTTTTTTTATGGCCAAACAAATTGAAAAAGGATGGATGTTCACAAAGGATTTCCAATGGTGATTACTGCCATGTTTTCATATCTGAGAAATTCTTTTAATCAAGAAAGACTGTAAGAAAGATCTATAACTGTTGAAAATCTAGGTGAAATTTAAACTGATGTTACTTAGGCCCTGTTTCCACAGGTGTAAACGGGGTGTAAAATGCTTAGAGCCTTTCCACTTTCAACCACTTCCAGAGGTAGTCGCATTTGACTGGATTGCTTTAATAGTGTAAACGCTCATGTGGTTGAATGTGTTCCAACAGCTACTAAAGATGCCTACTCTCAGCCTACTGACTTAATATGTAAAATTATGGAAAGCCAGATGGGATTTAAACTTTGTTGGCTGAAGATCCAAGTTTGGTTTGAAGACGAAAAACATACCAAGCACAATTGTCTCTCACCATTCCTAATTTCTAACATGCACTCACCAAGTTCAGCCTGTCTTGCAGTTGTCAGAGAAACAAAAGTTGATGCTCTCTGTGTTTTTTATCGTCATGGGTGCATATGTAAATTGTACAAGCTTATTTTGTTCATTAGATCGAAAGACCTGAAAAAAAAACTATACATTTACCTGCCCATTTACATTCCCCTCAAAGAAATCAGGACAGAAGTGGCTGAAAGTGGCCAAATTCTCCCAACAATACAAAGCCAAGGGCCACCGACTAGTGGTCGACCTTCATTGGCTTTTTTGATGGCTGATGCCAATATCTTAAATCATGATGGCCGATGGCCAATATAAATCCGATATATATGTATAATTTATATTTATTTTCATTCATATTTAATAAATTAGAAATACAAAAAATATGACAATTAAATTAATGAATGAAAATTAAATTAAAAAAAGAAATCTAAAATAAACATGCTTATATTTTAGATGGCAACCTCTTGATCCAGCAATCATATTAAGGCTTATATATTTATAAATACATGTTTGTCGATCATGTTTCCAGTGAAGCTGAACTGAAGGCCGCATTCACTTCACATGGACCGACTGTCATGCACAGAATACATGCGTTCATGTGGCCTACAAACAGACACTTCAGGAAATCTCACTGCTGGATCCTAATAAATCTGCAAGGTCTGTGAAATTAAATGTTAATTTGATATTCAAAGATTTGTTTTAATGATATAGATGTGTATTTGCTGAATGTTGACAGTAAATGAGAAAGAATTAACCTTTAGTTTGCTTTTCTGTAACTGATAAAATAAAAGTAAGCACTATACTTTCTCACATACCATTTCATTTCTTTGTTTCTTTGTTGTGGTTGGTCAGGCAAAATAAACCAATTTTCAGTCCATTCACATTTGAGTCATCTATTTTCTGTGACTGCTTTTCTTTTCTTCACACTTGCCTTGTTTTCACTGACTGTGCGTGTCCACTGGCGTGGAGCGAGAAGAGAAGCGCAAGCGTTTACAATGCACCAGTGATTACGCAATGACACTGCGTTTGAATTTTCGTGACAGAGACGTGCTTATACGATGCCTGTGCATCGGGGGTCTATGAATTGTCACACCTTTAGTACATTGGGGAAAGTTTTACTTCTGATTGGTCAGTTTGAATGTCTCACATTTGGGTTAAAGTCGCATGGTCAAGGAAGGGATAAAAGAAGATTGTTACTATTGCTCTGGTCTCTTCTTTTTACGCTGTCTCTTTTTACTCTCTGCTCTTTTACTTGACTACTCTCTGTCTCTCTCTATATCTCTTTGTCTTTCTCTTTCACTCTCTCTATCTCTCAGGTTACTTTTTACATACATGCTGGGTACGATTAATGGTATGAGTTTTTCATCTCATACATCTATTTTGTAACCATTTTAAGTGTAACCATAAACCAATATATTGTCATTTAACTCTTTCACTACAAATTATGTGCTAACTAGTTCTGATTTGGTATTAACTTTGGTATGTTACCTATTGCAATATAATATGGGGTTGGAATATAATATCTTATACCAACGCTCTCCCACATATTTAGCTATTATAACTGTGCTTATTTCCGTCATTGGTATAAGTAGCAGTGGGTGGTAATAGACAAGAAATGTACAGTTCAATCACCTGACTCCGTTCAGATTTGCACCCCTCACTTTTATGAATCAATTCTGCAAATACACTATTTTAGACTACAGAAATATATCTGGGTTGCGAATGATATTTCATGTTGACTTTAAACAGAAACGAATGGGTTAAAAACATCCTGAAAACAGTTTAGAGCTGGTACCTCTCTCATCCCAGACTCTTATTTTGGCAACACTGTTACTAAAGCAAACACACTTTTTAACACTTCTGTTTTCCATCTGTGTTTCTTTTTCTTCCTTATTTTTTGGCTGTGTGCACTTATTTAAAACAAACTTAAAACCCTCAGCTCATCCTTTAGGGACTAACTACCACAGACATTGGGATACATCTACATCTGATTAGTGATCAATCAAGATAGTTCAATGACTGATGGTAATGAACATGTAGAATGAGAGTGAACACTAGAATGAGAGTAGAACAGCATGCTGGGAGTTTATAGGAACATAACATACATAATCCCCTGCTAGCATTTAGCTTCTGTTTACTACATAGAGCGGATGACATCACTGTTCACTCTGTCCCATTCTGAGCTACTTTATTTAACACACACAGATCCATCCCAGACTCTATGTTAATGTTAACCAGCTCAGAACTCTGCTGATGCATGCAAACACAGACTCAACCGTACATGTGAGGATCAATTACTCAAACTTCAACACTTTCATGTGAGCATGTGAGTGGGATATTGGTGGATCTTGTGGACTGCAAAGAAGAAGAAAAACAATATAGGCTGGCGGTACAAATTTTGTTTCTGCAGGCCTTGGTGTAATCACTTACCAAGGCCGAATGCGTCACTTGTAATCTTGTTTTCTAAAAAACTTCTTTTGACCCTTAATTCTGATTTTTCAAGTAGTTGCATTAAAGTGTCAAGTTGCTTCTACAGTACATTGCTTGGCGACAGTCAACAGCCAACTCTAATGAATATTACTTGCTAGAAGAATTATTATGATTAATATAGCATTCCCAGGGAATGCATGAACTGGAGTCTGTTCTTTATACATCGCTAACTGAGTTAGCTGGATTTTATTGATGACGATTTGGCATGATCTTGGGTTGTTTGGTTTTTCGATGCTCATCCTGGTTTGCTGTAAGCTTAAACCTTGTCGGGAGCAGGCTTATTTCATGTAAACAGGATTAGATTGCATCTTTTTAAACAGAGGTGACACACCACTGCTACTTTCTTACAAGAGAACCCTAATGTGAACCAGGGACAATAATAATGATTTAACAATAAATTTGCAATTAATAATAATATAGCCACCACTAGTTGTAATCGTTGAGAAATGTATTTACACGAGAATAATTGCCTAATAATTTTATTGAAGTCTTGGCTACAATTAGTTTATCTATGCCATGTGTACATTAATTTGAACCGCGACAGTTATTATGGGAATGGCTTGATGCAGCGCAGGAGATGCAGATAGCTTCATCTTGAACCTTAAGAAACTTTAATTAATGCCGTCACGTAACAAATTTGCTTCAAAATTAAATTAAAATTAAATTAATTGCTGCTAAAACACTAAAATAAAAATGTAAAGCCTGTACAAATAGGAAATCTTGAATATAGCCTAAATAATTGGGAATTATGTTAAAAAAACAGTGCACATTTCATTTATCTATTATAACTTTTATGTTGTAACTTCTGTTACATGTTATGTTACAAGTATGTTATGTTATATGATGTCCATATGTTGCTGTCTTAACGCCAGCCAATCGCTGCATTCTTGATCATGAGTATTGATACATGTGCCCTTTTCGAGGAACACAAGAACGAGCAGTAAACTCTGAGAATTTGATCCAAATATTTTATCAGCAAAATCGTGTGAAGAACCAAATTAGCCAGAGTTCATTTATCATTATTAGAAGATCTGGCAAGTCATCTCAGATATATTAAGTGAGGTAAGAAGATTGGTAAGAAAATCTTTATGAAGACAGACATTTTTAATTTGGAGTAATGTGCAGTGATGCATCATGCGCAATTAGACCAGGTACATCCATTAAGAAAATGAACAGGATGGGATATGACTTAGCGTAAACTTTAAACTTCACCATCTCACCCCAAAAGAGCATTGCATGAGGATAATGATTTGCCTTTGTTTTAAAACAAAACCTCCATCCAAAGACAGGAAGCACCTCATCACATGTTAACGTTACCATAGTGACAAATGGCCTTGTCTGAGGAGCTCAGGAGAAGCAAATGCCAGTAAAACACTAATGTTGACTTGGGCTCGTACCCACACATATACACAGCGACCACAGAAAGGCCGAGAGTGCCCTGGCTCCAGAAGTTGACTGGTTTGTGAGTTCCAGTAAAGGTTGGTCTAGCTGGTTCCTCCCTTGCGCCCTGCACTGAGAGTGCGTTTATAGTGCTAATGCTTGCGGTGAGCAGGCCATTATGATCCAAACCCATCAGAACTGCTCCAAACAGACTGCGGCATTATAAAACAAACATCTTAAGGAAGATAAATGCGCAGGTAACTTGCACTCCAAGTTTGTATGTGCAGTTTACATCTGAAGGCAGATTTGTGCATTGAATAACCTGATCTAGGTTTCATTTGTACCTTGTCACGGTATCTTAGAAGGCCATTCAGGCGCGACACCAAACATTCATATGATGCTTTATTACATCAACAGAGACATTTAAATTAGTGTTACAAAGCAAAACAAGCAGGTAAACTGGTCTATACTAATGAAGTAAACTCCGCAGGTTGCACTTTAAAATGTGTTACAATAGGGAGTTTGTGGTCCATATACGTCAAACCCACATACATGCAGGCATGCACTGTCACACGTTCACAACTGCTAAACTGTAACAGACACTCATGAACACTACAGCAGACGCACCAGATAGATTTCACATGAACGTTACAACTACCAAAACTAGCTTTCTGGGCAACACAATGGCAAAGAAGAAGGGAAGGGAATGCTACGACGGGTGACTTACCTCGTAGTAAACTGGGCGAGTAGCTGGAGAATGTGTCGAAGATGCTGTTTGAAGCCATGTGTCCCGCTCAGTAGGGAAAAGAACTGGCCTCTCAACCGCCTTACCGACTTCAGCCTGAGAGAATGACAGTCAGAGAAAGAGAAATAGAGAAACTACATAGACTGCCTGCAACCAAGAATTTGGGGTTTGAGAGTGCCACAGGAATCTTTCGCCACAAGCCGACTAACAGAACAGCATATGTGCCGTGTGGTGAGAGTGAGCGATAGAGTGGGAGAGAGTGAGAGAGAAAGAGAGAAAGACCAAGTGAGGATAGCAACTCTGAGAGATGGACTCACCTTTGACGATGGACACTTTTGTCTGTCTGTCTCTCTCTAGAAGTGGTTGTTGTAGTGTCTAGGTGGTTTTAGTCAGATAGTTGAAAGTTCAGGTGTATGACGCTCTTGCAAGGGTGATCTCCGTGGTAACGGCCTGTCAGTCGCATGTCTGAGGTATCCGAGGTCACAGCTCCCGCGGTAATTCTGCTGCACGGAAATCCCATGATCTGATTGGTGGAACTCAGGTCACATGACTCCCCCTCTCTCACATGCATGCAGTGAAGTTCTCTTTTCCTTCACAGTGTGTTTCTCACCCATGATTGGCTGATAGGTGTTTTTTAAATGGTTTCTCAGGGGATGGTGTGGCCTTCTATAAGAGGGACCACAAAAATACACAAACTCTCCAGTGAAAGAAATTGCAGAAAATGTGGGACAGGAGAGAATTATTAGGAAAAACGAGAGTGTTGAAGTGTGTTTTGGTGGTTTTTGGGCCTGTTAAACCACCCTTCCACCCTCACTCACCACTTGATAGTATCTCAATGTTAGCCTCATTAAAAACAGCCATCCCAGTCATTTCATTCGTCCTCCCGCTCTCTTTTTACCATAATTTGTACTAAATACGCTCTGCTTTCAGAGTTTAATATGGTCGTGGGCGGCCTACTTTTTATTTCCGAAATATTTGTGGTGTTTAAAACACCTTTCATATATGGCCTGATTTCAGTGGCCCTGTTAAAAGCAAATGTGTGTATCTGTTTATCTACGCCATCTAACTCTGCATGTAGATATGCATTTGTGTGCGTGTGAAATTTGTCCCGAAAACAAAACTCACGTGCAACGACAGAGAGACAGACAGACAGACAAATAGACAGATAGATAGATAGATAGATAGATAGATAGATAGATAGATAGATAGATAGATAGATAGATAGATAGATGGATAGATAGATAGATTGTTCTGTGTGTGTGTGTGTGTGTGTGTATGATTGAACTGATGTTGTAACATGTCACTTCATAGCCACAGTGCCATGAAAATGAACACTTGTGTGCTGGTCAGCTGGCAACACAGGGAAAATGACACAGTGAAATTATATATGTGTGTGTGTGTGTGTGTGTGTGTGTGTGTGTGTGTGTGTGTGTGTGTGTGTGTGTGAGAGAGAGAGAGAGAGAGAGAGGCAAATAACACATTTCCACGGAGTGTGGCCTTTGGTGAAGCCACAGAATGACTTCAGGGATTTTTATACCTTATCCCAACCCCACACATGCAAATCAACCTGAAATTTTCCCCAATGAGAATGACCCTGCTCGGTCAGTGTGTTTGTGTGTGTACCTGTGTGGGATCTGATAGTTTAACATAATTTTCACATGAATGAAACAGAATATAGAGCGAACACTATAGAACAGGACTTGATTTTATTTAGTGGGAATTGATTGGATACATGGGGGCATTGAGTACCGGAATAGGTATGGAATGGTAAGTTTTGTCTTGTTTGAGGAAGTGCAGGCTGTCAGTCAAATTTACCCTTGAGAGCATCTTGATGCATTCAGTCTATCATTATTTGCTACTGTTGCTGTAATGTTACACACTAACTAGTAGAGTTAGTAATGTTAATTTTGCTTGTGGCAAAATTTTAGCAAGACTTCATTACTCACAATGGTAGCCTAAAACAATGATATAATAACTTTTCAACTTTTTAAAATTTTGAATAATGTGCACAAATGAAACATATTTATTAAGACGTTCAATCTTGATGTCAAGTCCAAAATACATATTCCAATTTTTATGCACAGTATAACTGTATAAATTTAGGAAGTACACCACAAGTGCATGTATTCCCAAAGAGTGTATATCGGACGTTGAGGATGGGGCCGTCCAGCTTCTTTCCACAGACACAAACACCATCTGCTCTGTGTTTTGGGAAAAGGGTTTCTTAGCAGCGTCGTTCACTAACCACAAGCAAAAATGGTCAAAGCAGTGCGGCAGCGATCGGACAGAGATGTTTTTTTTTTTCTTCCTCTCTCTCTTGTTTATCAAGCCCCTGTATTTAAGTTTAATATAACTGTAGTGTTTTGCTGAGAGACCTGCGGTGGGCCAAATGTTGCCAATGTCCCTCCACCCCACGGGTGGGGCAGAGCGGGGCGGTGGCTAGAGCATGCGGTCGAGAGCGCAGATGTGCAGGGGCTTATTTTGTGGTGTATAAATTGCAGGCTGCCCCATGTGCAACTCATAAAGGGGGAACACAGCAAAGGACAGAAGGAAAAATACAGTGATGAGGTGGCCATCTTCACTTCAAACGCGTTTTCGGACCAAAAGCGAACGCCCAGAGTCTAAATCTGTCTATGCCGCTGAAGGGGGATCTAGGTTCTTGGATAGAAGGATGAGAAAGGAATATGAGAAACAAACTACAGTCAGCCATTTCGATTTCATTAATCCCTGAATAATAATCCTTGCATGGTTTTGAGATACATCCTGTGACGTTTAATTGGTTAAAAATGAAAGGCATGAGATTAAAATTTACCCTGTTAGAGCAACATTGACTTAACCAATCAATTGAGCTTGGGGCAGGACTCTCTGTTTTTCCAATTAATGGAAACCTGTTTGAAAATAATAATTAATTGAGAAATGCTGGTGACATTAGTGGTGCGGAAATTAAAACTGTTAAAATTAAAAATGTTAAAACATTTGATTCCACTATGCTGTAGTACTAGCATATGTGCATGATATTAACCCTCTTAGCAGGAAATGCAAGATCAACAATTAGTTGTGTGCTGACATGATAACTTTTTTTTTAGGATGTGTTAAGATCTATGAAGAGCTGTGAATGTGTAGTTAATTCATCAGCAGGGGGAAAAGATGTTTGTCAGGCCATTTCAGCAGAAAATTCACCACAAAAAAACAACCTTTCATAGCAACGTTCAACGTTTGCCCGCACACACTCTGCCTGCCCCACATCTGATTGCTTTCTCTTTACTATCATCTCTTCTCTCTGTGGAAACTGAAATGTTTGTTCTCAGTCAATTATAATATCAATATTATATAGAGAGAGCACAAAACCGACCTCCTACCTTTTTGGCGGCCTTTGTTTTGAAGGTTTTCCCCATTCATTTTCTCCATAGGGAAGCCATGAACTAAACCAACCTGCTCTAAGATGAATCACAAACTCACATTTCACCACATCACGTAATCAAATCACATTACATTTGATTACATGATATTTGAAGTACAAAAATATATGAAAATCAGGAAAAGTAGTTAAAAGACTGTACTTTGGGTCTTTTATGAGAAAATCAGCACTGCAAATGGTGGAACTGAATCTAATGGTATGAAACCAACAAAATATTGCCTTGTAATCATTAATATTATCAGTAATTGATTAATGTCAGATCTCAGGGTAGGTCAGAAATATTTAGACATAATCACTAAAAATCATTTTGCTCTTCTCCTGTTTGCTACATATCATTATTTGCCCTCTTTCTAAACTAATCTTGTTTTTGACTAGTCCTGTTTGAGACCCTTTCTATGGGGAAGTGGATGCTCATATGTGTTAATGAAAGATAACATTTGTGTCAATCCCAGGCTTCTCACACTTCTAAAATAACGTAAAGCTCAAATAAGTGTTGGATCCGTTTCCCCCCCCCCCACAGGTACCATAGCTGATGGTGGTTTCACTTCAACTTTTTTCTTGCCACTGCTTATGCAAATTGAACTGGATGGATTTTTTGAAAACAATGGGAATCTCAAATCATTTACTTTTAACATTCAGTCAGTGTAAGTCTCTGACTTTTTTGTCTGCTACAGGAAAACTGCAAGTTCAATTAGGTAGAAAAGATAGCATATTAAGACAAAACAGGCTGAACATCTTTTCTTTGTAAAATTATCAATCAATTATCAATGATCAAGTTTAAATCTTAGAAGAGAGAAAATTAGAGATAAAAAACAACTTGTTTATCGCCTTGCCAGTCTGTTAAGCTCCACCCCTTTCCACAGAGCTGTACCCACTCCTCCCGCCTTCCGCTTTCTCACACTCTCTCTCAACCACAGAACCTTTACCGGCAGAAACACACACCAGCCAACCAAATTTTCTTCTGAAACTATATATCAAAGTAAAAAGCATTCGGGCAAAACGTTATTCCAGTGGTGCATATTAATGACTGTACAATATAATGAATATCAAACATCGTATATATACAAGATGTTACAGGTTTCCTATGTTAATGATGCCACTAATTCTTTGTAACTGAAATACCCAATCTGTACCCTCATTCTAATATTTCGCAGTGTCCTATCACCCACTACCCCTTAGTTAAGTTCCTTAAAGATAATGTTTGTTGGGTTTACGTGGCTTTAAAAAAAAAACTTTTTCTCATGAGAAAGTATTGATTTGAGTCCTCACTACAGTTATAGTGTAAGTGCAAATACGAATATACTTTCATCGTGTCTTATCGCTGTTTTGAGGACTAAAAATTCAATGTTAGAACACTTAGGCCTGGTTTCAGAGACAGGATTTAGACTAAGTCAGGATTAGACCTTAGTGCAATTAGGCTATTTAAGCAGCTTTATAAACGTATAGAAACATTAAACTTTATTGGTGTGGTGTGCATCAAAACAGTGGCACAGACATATTTTAAGGTATATCAGTACAAGTTGCTTTCAGTTAAAACAACAATTATTTGAGTAATTTCTTTAAAGGGACAGTTCACCCAGAAATAAAATGATTGCATTCTCCTCTCTGAATATATGCAATGATGCCTTATAATCTGACTTAAAGAGGGCAACATAATTATGAATGTCAAATCATGTTTGTGCATACTTGAACATCAATGATGGGAGTAATGCATTAAAAAAGTAATTATATTACAGTTATATATTACTTTTTGCTGTGTATATAACGCATTACTAATTAATTTGGGTAATATAATACAATCTCAGAAACGTACGTTACAGCAACGCATTTTAACTTGAAATTAAGTGGTGTTAGTATTATGTTTTACCAACACCGTAAGACATTCCAGCACTGGAGAAAAAAAAATCTATGGGTGAAATAGTATGTCTATTTCCTGCTGCTGATGGTTGAGATGGTTGAGATGACTTCAGAGACAGATTCTACAATTGTGAGATGGACATAGCTACTCCCATTATTTTCAGAGAAAAGGACAAGAACTTAATAGTCAAATGCAATTTTGCATTCTATGCGCGGCACAGAGGGAACCTTTTTGAGATGGCACTTGAAAAAACACCTGGACCAGTGCCACATTAACTTAACCGAGAGAGCCTCAGGGTCAGAGAAGAGGAAGAATGCGCCGGACGAGAGCGCTAACAAGACAAAGCAACAGATGCAGAAATATCACAGCACACATAAAATAGAAATAGACAGCACACATGGTTTGTTTGCGTATCAATAATAACAGCCTTGTGGATGCCTAATTTATAACTCCTTTATCGTCGTTACCTGCATTACAATCTTCATCCATCAAAACTTTATTAGCGACACTGGTTTTCTTGCGTATACTATGTTACTGAGGCGGTTGGATGTTTTGAGAAAGGCGTGGACTGCTCATAAACTATTGCAGAATATGCGAGAGGCGGGGTTTGTTAATATTTAATTTGATGCATTAATAATACAATCAATGAATTCTATTAATATATTTAAATTCATTTTAAGTTATCACAAAAATGTTAAGTTATCTCCTGTAGGGTCACTGGCCTACACAGTGGATGTACACATCGCCCTCCACTTGATGTATAATGAGCAGCAATTAACTAAAAGTTAGAATTTTATGCCGTCATACATCTGTGTTTATTTTTGTGACCCAAAAGTAATGTAACACATTACTATTCAGAGACAGTTGTAAGATGACTGAATAATCGTGTGTGCGCATCTCCGGTGCATATTGATGGGCTCCAACCCTTCCTGAGCTGACGCGACGACCACGACTAGCGCTTTATCGCGCGCAGATTCAATAAAGATGGAGAAGTAAGTGCGTGACACGGGATTGCGCTGCTCAAAGAATTCACCGTATTCAATTCACTGCCTTTTTAAGGTCATGCCACAGCATCTCAATTGGATTCGGGTCTGGACTTTGACTAAGCCACTCCGAAGTCTTCATTTTGTTTTTCTTCAGCCATTCAGAGGTGGACTTGCTGTTGTGTTTTGGATCATTGTCCTGCTGCAGAACCCAAGTTCGCTTAAGCTTGAGGTCACAAACAGATGGCTGGACTTTCTCCTTCAGGATTTTATGGTAGACAGCAGAATTCATGGTTCCATTTATCACAGCAAGTCTTCCAGGTCCTGAAGCAACAAAACAGCCCCAGACCATCACACTACCAGCACAATATTTTACTCTTGATATGATGTACTTTTTCTGAAATGCTGTTACTTTTACACCAGATGTAATGGGACACACATCTTCCAAAAAGTTCAACTTTTGTCTCAGTCAATAGAGTATTTTCCCAAAAGTCTTGGGGATCACCAATAATACATAAAAAATTAGATGAGCCTTAATGTTCTTTTTGCTCAGCAGTGGTTTTCGTCTTGGAACTCTGCCATGCAGGCCATTTTTGCCCAGTCTCTTTCTTATGGTGGAGTCATGAACACTGACCTAAACTGAGGCAAGTGAGGCCTGCAGTTCTTTGGATGTTGTTGGGGAGTCTTTTGTGACCTCTTGGATGAGTCGTCGCTGCGCTCTTAGGGTAATTTTGATTGGCCGGCCACTCCTGGGAAGGTTCACCACTGTTCCATGTTTTTGCCATTTGTAGATAATGGCGCTCACTGTGGTTTGCTGGAGTCCCAAAGCTTTAGTAATGGCTTTATAACTTTTTTCCAAACTGATAGATCTCAATTACTTTCTTTCTCATTTGTTCCTGAATTTCTTTGGATCTCGGCATGATGTCTAACTTTTGAAGATCTTTTGGTCTACTTCACTTTGGCAGGCAGGCCCTATTTAAGTGATTCTTGATTGAGAACAGGTGTGGCAGTAATCAGGCCTGGGTGTGTCTAGAGAAATTGAACTCAGGTGTGATGAACCACAGTTAAGTTATGTGTCATGAGTTCGGTCCATCATTTTACATCCACTCACCACCAGAGGTCACCCACTCACATTATGGTCTCCCTAAACCACACTGCACTTCCCATAAACCCCTCACCCAGTCACTGATCACCCGCCAGCTGTTTCTCATTATCGTCACACTTTAGTCTCATCACTTCACTATAAATGCACCACTCTCCCACTTCCACCTCGCGAAGTATTGTTTTCCTGTCTGGTACAATTCTGAGCGTTATTTTCCTGTGTTTTGCCTTCTTGTTATTACCCTATCTGGATTCTCTGTGTATGACCCTTGCTGCCTGCCCTACTGACTTGTCTGTCTGGATTATCGTCTGTGAATGTTATCTGCCTGCCCTGATCCTTGCCTGCCGTATTACCTCGTTCCTGTTTTGTCTCCTACAACCCTGTCTGCCGATGTTCGACCATGATCTGTCTGACCATTCTGTTTACCAATAAAAGCCTGCTTTTGGATCTTATCCGTTGACTAGCCCCTTCATTACATTGTTTTAACTTGTGAGGCAAACACTTTCACACAGGGCCATGTAGGTTTGGATTTTGTTTTCCCTTAATAATAATAACAACCTTCATTTAAAAACTGCATTTAGTGTTTACTTGTGTCATCTTTGACTATATTTTAAATTGTTTGATGATCTGAAACATTGTGACAAACGTGCAAAAAAAAAAAAAGAAATCAGGAAGGGGCAAACCTTTTTCACACCACTGAATACACATTTTTCTATGTCCTATATGTTCTATATCTTTCTATGTCCTGCCTCATCTTCCTGTTTCAATAGGAAATAGGTCTTCACTGGAAAGAAAACTGTTTCTATCAAATATTGGATATAATTTCCAGGAAAAAAAAATTAATTATTATTTTAATTTATTAATTTTATAATAATTTTTTTTTTTTGCAGTGTCAATCTGGATTAAATTTGATCAATAATGAGCTTCCTAAGCTAATGACGCTGCTATGCCTTCGTGTAATAACCTCCTCCACATTAGCTGCTGACGGGGTGAAACTACATTAATGTGGGGTTACAGAGTTCCACTGGCAATCTCCACTGCGTGGGAGCCCTGAAAGCCACGGTCTCCACCTCAAGATTCACCATCTCACATTCCTCAAACCAGACTAGACCAGATCACACCAGATCTGGGCCAGAGCATGGTCGACCAAAACCCAACCACCAACCTCTGCTCCTTACCCTTCAGAGCACTTCAAGCATGCAGATGTGTGTCACATACAGCTGTGCCAATCTATCCCTCATTCGCATTTCTCGTTTTCTCTCTCCCACTCTCTCCCACAGCCTGAGCAAAGCATGAGATTTTCTCAGTTTCGTTTGCGAATGGCTTTGGTGAGACAAGCTCATCACTTCACATGCCAGACTTGTTTGGCATTTCTACAGTGAATGTGCAAATGACTTACCAATTTTGAATGCCTCAAATGCATCTACTTCCCTCTCTTTGCTTGCATCTGTGTATACGATAGCATTTGTATTATTGTGCATATTTCGTTTGTTTGCGATGTGCATCGGAACAAAGCTCTAAATGCCTGTGCATACGCATGGTTTTGTGAGTCTACGCTTGGGTTCGTGTTTGTGTCTGTATATGTGTGTGTATATTAGACCTGTTGATTTCCTGTGGTGCAGACAGAGGTTTGAATGTGCCAGACGAAAAGAAGAGCTCGGAGCTTGGGACAGGATGTAGAGATGTTGTTCTCAACATTTACGTACAGTACTGCGTGTGTGCATGCGTGCATATAATACAGCCAATATACAGCAGCCCCAATATGTATTTGCACACTTAAGTCACTTTTAAATGCATCACATCAAGTAGGGGGTATTTTAAAGAAAGATAGCATGCTTTTTGGCAATTTCACTAAAAAATTAAGCGTGCAAATAGTTTTTGGAGTCACTGTACACACATTTTTAGTTATGCAACGAATGGATCGTTACCTTTTGAGAGTTAATGTTGCATGTAAGTGATCTTCCTGCTGTCCTGATAAAATCATTAAATCACATGGAGAAATGAGATAATAAATGCTAACCAACTGCACAGTTCAGCAGCACAGTGTGTGTTTAGATGTACACACGTGATATAAACAGTAAAAAACAGTCTGACGATAACAATTCTGATTTTAAAATGACCATTAAATAGTAAGTGTATGTCAATCACATTGTGAATGTTTTAGGAAAAGAGTTGCATCAAAATAAGCAATAGATATAGTGGAATCTGAAACTAGTGAAAATGCCGCTTTGCATTTCTCTAGTAGTTCAATATAGGCTATATATATATATTTTTATCAGTTTGAATAGAAAAATACATGAAAATTACATTTCAATAGAATTAATTTTTTCGTTTTTTTTTGCAAATGCATCATCCATGCATCTCGTTCATCACACCCCCACAAATGCACACTTTCAAGTTCTGTGGAAATTCAGTTTTTGGGTGATTATCAGAATGCCATGAGTCACCGCAGCCAGAGTGCATTCTGGGTAGGGATGTGACCACAGGTTGAGAAATGAGTGTTCCAAAGTAAAGTGGCTCTGTATGTGTGAAATGTGAGTGTATTCTACATTTCAAACGGCTATATTTGTATATGTGAGTGTGTGAGTGTGTGTGTGTGTGTGTGTGTTCCATGGTTAGTTGTGCGGTTGGTATGACCTGCTTTCAGTTGGGCCCATCACTCATTTGGTTCAGAGAAATCCGGTGAATCAGAGAGTATGTTTCATGTGAGAGAAAAAGAGATTTATTTCAGTCTGTTGTTTCCAGTTTCTCCTCGATTGTTATCTAGAACTTACCATTTTCTGAACGTGTGTATGCCTGTTCTGAAACATGCATGATTACATTTGTATGTATGTTTTCTCTGATTATTTTGTGATCATTAGCTGATGTGTTTCTCTGCGCTGCAGTTTGGCGGTTGCAAACATTCTATTTTGAAGATATTATCATTATATCACACTATTGATAAATGTCTTCTTTCTCTATTTTTCTCTTCACTCTGTTTGTCTTGTCAAGACCGCACAGCCATTTCCCACGCTTTCCTTTGCTACACTCTGCACATTGATGTGAACATGCAGTGTGAAATACACACACATACACAACTGCATATCATAATAGAGCACATAAAACCCACTCTAAAATAAAACACCCACTGTTGTGGGCCTGCTACCATTATTAGGAAATCACCTGATTATGATTATTTGATCTATTGTGAGAGATCATTTGCGAGAACCCTGTCCAAATAAATGAAATTTAAGCAAATACAGAAATCTTTTAATTTTTTTTTAAATTATTTTTGTCTTTGAGCTTTGAGTATTCTGTTTCCAAATAGAATTTTGAAATTCCCTCCCAGTGTAATGAAATGAAGCATAACTATTAAAAATTATTATTTTAAATATTATATAAATTTATTATTGTTATTATTATTTATTATCATTATTATTGGACTTGTATAATAGTTATTTTTAAACATTATATATATATATGTACATTGTGCTTCTACATAAAACAGTATTTTTATTATTATTATTATTATTACTGGTGATGTTTAGACAATATTACACAATTGTAACATTAATTAAAAATGATTGTTCAGTTATTTTCCAGCCAAACTATCATAATTGCTGCATCTGTACTCTTTTGTTTTGTTATCGAACATCAGTAAAATAATCATGCTCAAAGATCTCAAACAAATGTTTGATCCAAAGAGCAGATAGTCAGTGTTATTTCTGTGTCTCACGGTGGCAGGTGTTTGCAGGGTTTGTGGTTGTAGTCAAAGCTCTACTGCACACAAATGAAGGAATTGACTACGAGGACACATGCAGAACATACCATGCTGAATTCTGCATCATTTGTGTCACACACGAAGCTTTCGTGACAATAGTCGAGGTCTGGTTTCCGCCACTGCGATATGTGCCTGAGCGTGGGTGTGTGGAAACATCTCTCTCTCTCACTTTCTCTATGTCTGTCCTTATGCAGTAATTTAACTTTCCATATACAATTTAAAAGTTAGAATGCTTTTTATCCTCATTGCTTATTTCACATTGTTATGATAAGACTGTCCAGTGGTATATTATTACATAATGAGTTACTCTTGTGTAAAATTAGAGGTGCGTTACTAAGATCCAAAAATAACTTTTCACACATATTAACCAGATTTTTCACCGAGAAAATGTATCAGCCATAAATATTTCTTGCCGAATATGAATCCATATTCTCCATATTTTAGCCTAAATAATAGATAAATCTACACAGCCAAATGCGGTCTGTGCGAATGGCCCTCTATTAGTCGGTGAGTGTGAAACAACATCATCCTACTGAGTGAGAAAAACGGTACTTGGCACAAGGTGAATTTTCTTATTTGGTATCTGGGGGTTCATAAGAAAGCATTGTTTCGTTTGATCATCGTGTGGCGTGCCATCTTCATAGTGTAGCAGTGGAGAGATTTATAGGGTTGCAGAATTGAGAGGTTTGTTTATCAGTATGAGAGGTTTGCAGTAGGAGGTTAAAAGGGCCAAATGCTCCTGTGGGCTCTGTGATTGGGGCCACAGTAGAGGTTTGTGGGCAAAGACTGTATTATGAAGCTCAGGAAATCAGACCAAATCAAATGTATGAACACACACACTGCCAAAAGAGAAGCACTAAGAGAACAACACAGCAGACTGCTTTTCATCCGGATTCCCGGTTCATTGCTCAAGTGTGTTGCCTGAGATATTTAATCATTTAGCAGACACTTTGGTCAACACTAAAGTGGGAGGTAGAAAGCACCTTTAAATGCATGAAAAATGCAACTCAAATGAAAGTGAAAGTTACTTTTTACAAACAACTAAATCAGTTATGTTTAATAATTTATATTTCTATGAAATGAGACTCATTTTGTTTCCAGAATGGTACTGCAAGTGGCTTGCTGGTGTCAAAATGTTGTTCTTTTAAAATGGAGACATACGTCACTTGAAATAGTAGTTGGCATTCAACGGCTATACTTTATAGATTAGAAATGATTATTGCATTCAAAAACAGCTAGATGTGATGCAAGATCGTAGATATATGCAAGGCACAACGCAAAGGAAAAGAAAGACCTTCTACGTGTTACCCCCAACCTACTGCACAACAACCAGCTGAAGCCATATTGTGATCTACATGTTACTTTACAGGTCCATGTCATTTTGTGGAATATCTAGGTTAATTATTGTTTTATTTATTCATTTATTGCAGAGGAATAATATTTGCTTTCATAAGATACAGGAAGCCACATGGTCTGTTAAAAGAGACAGGAGAGAAAAAATAAACAACATAAAAATAATATAAAAATGACAGAATATAATCCAATTAAATATATAAACATTTAATGTTTAATCATTAAAAAATGTGCCTACACTGCTGAGTTAAAAACAACTCAAGTTGGGTTTAAAATGGACAAACCCAGCGATTGGGATGTTTTAACCCAGCGAATGGCTTAAATGTTTGCCCAACCTGCTGGGCAGTTTTATTTTACTCAACTATTGTTAAAAAATTACTGTATTGCTTGCTTAAAAGGAACTATGTTGGAAATGAACATATATTAATGTTTAATAAATGAACATTTATTAATGTTTAATAAATGAACATTTACTAACGTTTAATAAATGAACATTTATTAAGTTTAATCACTAATTAAACAAAAATAATTGTATTTAATTGCTTATAAAAAAGATGTTCACCTTTTGATTACTATTGTTGCCTTTAGTAATTATGTGTCTGATTTTTAATTTTCAACCTTTTTTGGGTTAATTTTTAGCCAACCATATAGTAATTTTTAAACAATTGTTGGGCAAACATTTAAACCAATCGCTGGGTTTGTCCATTTTCAAACCAAGTTGGGTTGTTTTTAACTCAGCATTTTTTCAAGTGTAACATTGATTCACAATACTCACAATACTATTGATTCAAAATAATATAAATATTGATATTTCTGTCCATTCTAAACGTTTTCATGTTAACATTTAAATTCACTGTCTTGTTAATATGCATTAAATCTACAATCTGTATGATGTAACATTCCTGATTAACTTCCTGTAATCATGTAATTCTCATGCAAGAAAGCTCTGTTCCAAAACAGCTAACTAACAGGCTAATATTCATGTTATCTTGAGTTTTTTTCTTATGATCCTATTTTCTGCATTTCTAAACGCAATATACATACTAGTGCATCATGGATGAGCAAATTAATTTTTACCTTGATCATAGACAAAAATATCTTTATAGAAAAAAATCTTTATAAAATATCTTTACAGCAGAAATATCTTTGTCAGTGACAGAATCAACTTGCAATACATAAATAGGTAAGATTTATGTAATAGTTCACAGAAAAATGCCCAGGTTAATTAACACTGTTTAGTGGTCATATGTGTGCACACTACTGAGTTAAAGTACCGTTGAAGCAGTGTCAGAGTTAATGAGATCATTAAGTGATGATTGAGCATTATTGATGAACACCTGCTGTTAACAAGCAGAATCACTGAAGGACAGAGAAACACAAGAACTACAACTGATGAAATCAACTGAAGATAAAAGACATTTAATCTCTCACTATTCATATACTCAATTATTACATAAATCTTACCAATTTCATTTACATATGACTGACAAATATGAATCAAATTAAGTTTATTAGTTTGTTCATGTTAAAACTATGTAATCCAAATGGATGGAAAATTGCTATGTAATTAAATTACATAAAACTTATGTTTAGACTGAAATATTTTTTGAGAACTTCCTTGTAGACTACAACTTAATCATTGGACACTATAGTGACTGATAATAGTGGCACAATAATAGCGTCTGCTAAATGCATAAATATAAATTAAGGAGTGATTATGAGAAAAGAGGACAAGAAAAAAAAAAAAACGCATGGCCTTTCAGAGCTTCCATCCAAACATGCATGCATGCATATTTCACACATTGTGCCACCCAAAGTAAAGAACTTAACCTTCATTTCATTGAAACGTGGGTGTTGATGGCCACAGTGACATCTAACCACTGGTACCACTGGTACCACTCTGACTCACACAAGAAAATGTTTTCAATTAATTTACCCTGTTAAACTCTAGATTAAATCATTTGATTATTATGAACATTTTTACATTGATATTTGATATCCTGTGGCCTATAGATTCGTCAACCCAGCTCCAAACTGTCCTGCAGAGTTTAGCTACAACCTTAAACACACCTGAACCAGCTAATCAAGGTCTTCAGGATCACTCAAAAAATAATCTCAGGCCTGGTGATCTCAAGAAGGTTGGAAATAAACATTGATAAACAGTGGGCTTGCATCCAAATTCCCATACTATCCTTCCCAAATAGCACTCGAAACTAGAATTATTGTATACCAAATCGGATCCACACGCATTCCAACAGCTAATATTGCCCACAACACATCGCGTGTTGGTCATTGAGAACTTCAAACACTAATAAAGTCGTAACATAATCTATAATTATAATATATAATATAATATTGTAATAGAGCTACTGGAGGCAAGTCTTGATGAACCCAAGTGCAGCTTTAATTCCATTGGAAGATCAAACATAAAACAAAGACTTTGCATGGCATGATAAATCAGAGCATGACAGGACAGAACAAAACAAAACCTAACCTTATCCACAGTAGTACAGAGACATTAGACAAAGAACACAGCAAAAATAAAGGCTTAAACACACAAGGACTAATCAGTCACAAACAAGGAACACCTGTGCACAATCAACCATTAAACCAATGACAACATAACACATGAAACTAGGGAAACACATGACATGATCACATGAGGACAATGGAATCACATGACATGGGAGCACATGTCAAACAAGGCAGTGTAAACATGAACTAGAAAATAAATCATGAAACATAAGCATGAACATCAAAATAAGACATAAAACAAAACCCAACATCATATAATATAATATAATATAATATAATATAATATAATATAATAAATAATCAGCATCTAACTTGACGAAAAGATTTTTATTTAGTTTTATTCACCTTATATTTCATCTGCAATTGTGAACTTTTGTAAAGATATAGTTGGTCATTCGTTTTTAAATGCATCATTATGCAAATTGGAATCATATGAGGAGAGTTCTCCACATGAAAAAATGCCTGCCTGCTAGGTAAATATGATACTACATTTCTCTCTGAAACGGTAGGAAATTAAATTGAATGTTGAGAATTTTAACTGTGACAAGATGATTGACAGGTCAGTTTAAATAGTGACAGGATGCATGTAACTAAGCGACAGAGCGATCCATTAAAGACGCAATTAGGACAAAGTAGTATGTCCCAATGCTGATCCAGATGTCCCAATGCCGTCCAGAACGCTGCTGCACGTCTTGTGTTCAACGAGCCTAAGAGAGCCCACGTCACGCCCCTCTTCATCTCTCTGCACTGGCTACCCCTCGCTGCTCGCATCAAGTTCAAAGCGCTGATGCTTGCTTACAGATCCACCACAGGCTCTGCACCTTCCTACCTCCACACACTGCTACAACACTACGTCCCCACCAGAAGCCTGCGATCACTAAAGGAGCGTAGGCTTGTGGTACCGTCACAGAGAGGCACAAAATCACTCTCCAGAACATTCTCCTTCACTGCTCCCTGCTGGTGGAATGATCTCCCTACTTTCATCAGGAACACTGAATCCCTGGCAATATTCAAGAGACAGCTGAAAACTCATCTCTTCAGTGAACACTTGATCCCCTCATAAAAAAAAAAAAAAAAAAAAAACCTTTCCTTTCCTTTTCCCTTCCTACTCTAGCTTATGGTACTGAGCAATGTATGAAACTTGTATTGTGAGCACTTCCTGTGTTATTTGCCAATTCATGAAGAATCGTTTGTTTGTTTTCCTCACTTGTAAGTCACTTTGGATAAAAGCGTCTGCTAAATGACTAAATGTAAATGTAAATGTAATGTTTACCTACTATTCCGCTACACACTCAAAAGTACAGTCATGGCCAAAAATATAGGCACCTTTGGTGAATATAATAAAAGATGACTGTAAAAATAAATCTGCATTGTTTATCCTTTTGATCTTTAATTCATAAAATTAGCACAAATCTAACCTAAGGAATCTAAGGAAATTAATTGAAAGTGTGTGTGTGTGGGGGGTTGTCACATTATAAAATAAATGTTTATCTCCAAAACATGTTGGCCACTATTATTGGCACCCCAAATAATTTTTATGACTAAAATATCTTTGAAGTAGCACACCAGGGTGATCATGATCATGAAAGGGTGCCGATATTTCTGCCCATGACTGTATGTACCTTTTCTTCACAAAAAGAGTACATACTTTTAGGGCATAGTATAAGTAGGTGAATTGAGACACAGCATGGGTCCCCAGGAAAAGACAAGAAACACAAGAAAGACCATGATGGCCTACCAGATTTACCAGCTATTTGGGATGTTGCGTTACATTTAAACCAGCAACAAAACCGGCCTCAACTAGTTTTTGTTTTGTCTGTGCACAGTCAAAACTTCCACCGATAAACAACTCGATGTATTGCAGAATGGAATAAACTGATCATGGAAAATGATCAGTTGATGACATCTCTATTTGATGCAAATGTGATAAATGCAATTGTAGGTTTAGTGGACAGACGTTATGACAAGTCCACTGAGTCATGGAAACTTCAGACCTAAATTCAGATGTACTCAAACCAATTCACTCACATTTATTCTATAGAAATTGTCAAGAGACGGTGAGTCATGACTTAAATCTGGCTTTACAATATGATAAAAAAAAAAAAACACTTTGTTTGATTGCATTGGTTCAGATTGGTAAGAATTATTTTATAATCATATTAGACTTAAATGAAAATATTCTGACAGTGAGACTCGATAACCACAGGTAAAACTATGTATGGCTACTTACTACCACTGTCAAATGATATTATATTATGATATGTTATATAGGCACAACATAGTATTTAATATAAATATTCCTCATTTTCACAAACATTCAGGCAGAATGTTTGTAAGGGTGGTGATTTTGGGATTTAAATGTTTTCTAACTCATGGCATGTTTCTACTGTTTTCCTTCATCAGTCTTGTTGAGAATGTTGAGGCTGTTACATCCGATTTAAAACTAGTTTAATCATTGAACGATTTGTGGTTTTTAATTGAGAGGTGTGTCGAATCTCTCTGGATGTTGCAATGCTGTTTAACAATGGTATCTGGCACTGGGAATAAACGCAACTCTTTTAAGATTTCGTCCCATTACCCACTGGGCTGTGCTGCGTAGTTCAAAGTAAACTAGTGAAAACAGTGCTATTTGTTCTGTATTTGTTTTTAATGACTGAGAAACCACTTCAGATGATTCAGTGACAGAGCGGTCCGAACAAATCCAAATCGTTTCAGATTGTTATGCAAGCGCGTTTGGCCAATTCACGGAAAAGAAAGAATCGAGACAAAAGAATGATTAATTCACAATAACTGCTGAAATATTTGGACTGAAAATGTTTCTCAGGTCAGTCAGAGGTGCGTGCATGGTACGAACAGTGCAGCTGCAGGTGTCACTGCGGCCACGTATCAAACCAAATTTAGCCCTCCCGCCAACCTTTAGGAGGGAGGTTGGTGTGCCCTCGGGCCGGATGAAGATAATTGGTGGGCCAGATTTGGGCTGCAGGCCACCAGTTGAATAGCCCTGCTCTAAAGAGCGCTTAAAGTGAGCAGAATTGAAACAGCTCTCTGCTTGCAGTACGCCAGTCATGCTCGTTATGAAAGCGAGTTAAACACACAAACACTTTTTTATAAAATCTTATGTCATTAATTGCGGTTCACTTCCTTGATTGCATTCATATCAGAAGCGATCCATACCAGAGTTCTCGTGATCCAGACCCCAGACCCTACTATTTAAGTAGGGTGTCGGGTACGGTTAGCGGATTTGCACCCTAGTTCAGAAGACAGCGTTCACGTCATCCAAATTATCCGATCTCTGACATCAATCGATCCCAGGTGCACACCAAAAGTGCTAGTGTGAAAGCTGGTTACACTTCATTTTAAGGTGTCTTTGTTACACTGTAATAATAATTATAAGCACTGAGTAATATTAAGTAACTCATAACTCATACTTCCACGACAAGATCAACGGCGCTTCAAACACACGCTCACTCTTCAAGACATTCAACGCACTCCTCTGTCCCCTCCACCACCACCCACCACATCTTTAACTGCTGATCAATTTGCCAATTTCTTCACTGACAAGACATCTTCCATCAGTAGCCGATTCTCTGCATCACTCACACAGGAACTCAGCCCCTCCTCATCCACTAATCTTCTCTCTTCCTTCTCTCTTCTCACGGAGGCGGAAGAATCAAAACTTCTCCTCTCCACTCATCCCACCACAGGCCCTCTAGACCCCATCCCCTCGCACCTTCTACAAGCCATCTCCCCCACTCTTTTACCAGCACTTACACACATTATTAACTCGTCTCTCCACACAGGCACTTTCCCTACCACATTTCAAGCAGGCTCGAGTAACCCCACTGCTAAAAAACCCCACGTTAAACACATCACTCGGAGACAACTACAGACCTGTCTCTCTCCTACCATTCATATCGAAAACACTTGAACGAGTTGTGCTCAACCAGGTGTCATCCTTCCTCACACAGAACAACCATCTGGACGTCAACCAATCTGGATTCAAGAGTGGCCATTCCACCGAGACTGCGCTGCTGTCTGTCACGGAATCCCTGCAAATTGCAAAGGCTGGTTCCAAATCATCTGTTCTCATTCTACTGGATCTATCTGCTGCCTTCGACACCGTAAACCATCAAATCTTCTGTCCACCCTCTCGTCACTTGGCATCTCAAGAACTGCGCTCCATTGGTTTGAGTCCTATCTCACAGGTAGGTCTTTCAGAGTCGCCTGGGGAGGGGAGGTATCCAAACTTCATGAACTGATCACTGGGGTTCCTCAGGGTTCAGTTCTTGGTCCCCTCCTATTCTCCATTTATACTACATCACTGGGTCCCATCATACAGGCACATGGTTTCTCCTACCACTGCTATGCTGATGACACACAACTCTACCTGTCATTCCAACCAGATGATTCCACAGTAGCTGCACGGATCTCAAGCTGTCTGGCGGACATCTCGACGTGGATGGAAGAACACCACCTGCAGCTCAACCTGGCAAAGACTGAGCTTTTAGTCTTCCCTGCCACTCCTACTCTACAACACGACATCAACATACAGCTTGGTACAACCACCATTACCCCATCAAAGTCGGCCAGAAAACTTGGAGTTATCTTTGATGACTAACTGACTTCAGAGACCACATCTCAAAAACGGCACGGTCATGCAGATTTGCACTTCGCAACATCAGGAAAACGTCAGCCCTTCCTGACTGAGCACGCAACACAACTTCTTGTCCAGGCCCTGGTCATTTCAAGGCTTAATTACTGCAATGCTTTTCTGGCTGGTCTTCCATCAAGTGCAATCAAACCTCTTCAAATGATCCAGAACGCTGCTGCACGTCTTGTCTTCAACGAGCCTAAGAGAGCCCACGTCACGCCCCTCTTCATCTCTTTGCACTGGCTACCCCTTGCTGCTTGCATCAAGTTCAAGTCGCTGATGCTTGTGTAACAGAGGCCATAGCCTCCTTTAGCCTCCTTGGTAGAGCGTCCGACTCCCATACCCGAAGACCCAGGTTCTAGGCCCGCTCGGAGCGGGTAGAGTGGGACCCGGGTGGAGGGGTTTCACTTGCTTACAGATCCACCACAGGCTCTCCACCTTCTTACCTCCACACACTGCTACAACGCTACGTCCCCACCAGAAGACTGCGATCACTAAAAGAACTGAGTTTGCATCCTAGATCTGAATCTTAACATACATGGTCAAGCCAGACACCATAAAAATTTGGTGCACTCCTATAACAAAATGATATGCATTTGTGAATGCCTTAAAAGAAAAACTTTCATTGATGATTAAATCAGCAGAACAGATGAAGCTTCACGCATAGAGTGGTCAGACAATAAAATGTAATCCTCTACCACGAATTTCAAACATTTTATTTTATGTTTATGAAAGTTATGATGACTTTGTGCCCTCAGGAGCCAATAATTTGCTATGCATGACAAATTACGATTGACACAAACCATGTTTAGAAATCAGAAAAATCAGAGGACAGGAAACACCACTTAGACACCTGATGACTGATGCCCGTGTGATCTGGGTAAAATCGAGAGGGTCTTTATCTGATCTCAGTCACACTTCCTGTTTTTAAATGTGCAGACAGATTTCACAGATGATTCTGCAAAAAAAATAAGAAGCAAAACAATACACATTTTATAAGATGTTCAGACAGCGTGTGGCCTGTGACTGCTGCAGCAGAAGTGAGAAACAGTTTACCGTTGCAATAGTGCTGCTTCCGGTCTGAATGGGGGAAACTAAAAGAGTCTGGCTGACTGACTGTCACGCAAAGGCCTTGCTAATCATCACAACACCGTTGGGCCCTCAGACGCAGAAACAGGAAGTGAGCAGGCGACAGAGGAAGTTGTTGGTTTTTTGATGGCTATTGCCGTGGTTTCAGACTTCTCTCACAAAGAGGGGGAGGGGGAGGGGAGGAGACAGTCAGATGTTCAGCGTGGGAAAAGACGAGACAGTCCTATTGATCCTTGGAGAAACGTGTTTTCACATGTTAACAGAGAACAAGCAGACTTCTTCATAGCATTTCCTGCCCTCTCCAGCATAAAATATATGATTCATTGAGGCATTCTGAAAACTTAATGCACATTCACATTAAGTTCACATTCACAGATAGACTTAGTTAACTTGTCAGGCCCTCTCGAAAATGGTTAAAACTCTTTTTAAAAATGTTTTTTTTTTTTTTTCAGATACATTAGTTCACCCAAATGAGACTTCTGTCATTATTTACTCACCCTCATATTGTTCCATGTTTTTCTTTTGTAAAACAACGGAATTTGAAGCGAAGGTGAAGAGCAGGATTCTCATGGTCACTGATCTGAAAATATCACAGTGATTTTTCAGGCCTGGAAGTTATGGAAGTTAATTCAGTAAATATTAATAATAAAAGAAGTTAATGCAATCTTAAAACTCATAGAGCTTTCTATAGTAAATATACATTATTCTGGTTATTCTCTGCTATGAAACATTTAATTGACTAGATACTGATCTTGTGTATAGCTTCTGTGGAGTAAAGGCCTGTTCACACCAAGGACAATAACTAAAGGTCACACTTTACTATAAGGTTCATTTGTTAACATTAGTTAATGTATTAACTAACATGAACTAATCATGAGTGATACATTTGTGACTGCATTTGTTAATCTTTGTTAACGTTAGTTAATAAAAAAATACAGCAGTTCATTGTTTGTTCATGTTAGTTCACAGTGCATTAACAAATACAACTCTTTATCTTAATAATGTATTAGTAAATGCTGAAATTAACATTAAGAAAGATTAATAAATGCTGTAGAAGTGCAGTTCATTATTAGTTCACATTAACTAATGTAGTTAACTAATGTTAATAAACCGTATTGTGAAGTGTTACTGATAAACAGGGCAGGGTAGGTTACTTTTAAAATGTATTTCACTACAGATTAAAAAATACATGCTTTAAAAAGTAATTTGTAACGTATTTTGTTACATTACTAAGGTTTAGTAACTTAATCTAAATACTTTAGAATACTTTGGAATACTAATAAGTGTCAAACAAACACAAAAAGGCAATTGCAAGGTTTTATCTCGCAATTCTGACTTTATAACTTGCATTTGTGAGTTTAAATCTCGCAATTCTGAGAAAAAGAAGGGGGAAAAACAAATTGTGAGAAAAAGTTGCAGTGACCTTTTTTACAATTATAAAATGACTCACTCACAACTATCACAAAACATGAAACTTAACTCTGCTTTTTCAGATTGTCAGAGTCAGAGAATCACCAATTGCTGTTTAAATGACATTAAAATTCAAAGTAATCACTTTGGTAATCTAAAATACTTTTCAGATGTAACTGTAATCTGATTACCACCCATTTAAAATGTAACTGTAATGAAATACAGTTACTCAAATTTTGTATTTTAAATACGTAACTAAGTTACTTTTATTTCGTTACTCCCCAACCCTGCTGATTAAGATAGTTCTAAAATTCATTCTAAATAGAAAAGAAGAACAGAGTCCACACCACAACTATAGCAATAATGGCACAAAGAAACAATATTGTTGGAATCTCTTTCAGAAAGAGTTTTTTCCAACTGATGAACATTCCAACCATTCAGAATCCATTCCGCTTTAAAGAGCTTGAGCATTAAAGTGCCAGACAACCATGCACTTAGAATAAACAGAGCATTATTTGTACACTGGTGTAGATGCTAATATAGTTATCGTTATGGTTATCTTTATAGTTATCCTTATTGGTATGAACAGGCCTTAAGACTGTCTTGCTAGCCAACTGGTTGAAATGGTTCACAAATTGCTCTGAACGATTCATTAGTGAATCACTTTGATAAATCACTTTCATAAAAATGGGAAATTCCAGTCGCTCAAACAGTAGAGCATGGTGCTACAAACGCCAAGGGTTCGGGGTTCGATCCCCCAGGAATGCGTCAAGTTATTTGCATAAAGACATCTGCCAAATAAATGTACATGAAATCCCTATCCAATCAACACACAACTGGAATAATCACAGAAGTCAAAAAGTGTGGGAACCCTGGAGTAAATAACAGAATTTTTATTTACTCCATTACTCTATTTTATTATTCTTCTAAATCAAATAGATCATAAATTGAAAGAGCAAAGCTTAAAATTTTCATTTTTATAGGATCACACTGCGTCATGCTATTATTATTATTATTATTATTATTATTATTATTATTACTACAGTATGTGAATGTCATCTGAAGAAACTAGAACTTCCACCACAGACCAGTCACCTTCCTGCCCTGTGATACCACACCTCACATCGACAGCACAGGTTATGACGGCTAAACACTGGAGTATTAGTAATGACTCCTCGATATGAAAGATGGAATGAATCATAAACTAAAATTAAAGTAAAATTAAAGCAAAACAGTTTCTTACAGTGTATTTGTATGACGGCCAGCTTGACTGTGGAGTAAATAATTTCAGTCTGAGTTTCTGTTGTGGCCAAACAATGAACCGCTGACTTGTGCTGGAAAATCCTTAGAATTTCCATCTCTACTTCCTTGTATTATTCTCAAGGAACTGATAATGCTGAGATGGTGTGGTGTTTTCCTTTTCAGGTGCTTTTAGAGCACCTTTATAGATCTATTTGATTATAGTATATATGAAGACATTCAACAGTTACACTGCTGAATAAAAGTATTAAAAAAAATCATGCTTACCCCAAACCTTTGAACAGTTCTGAATGTATGAGAAACAGAGCAGATATTAAGTTAATTGCCCTCTGCTGTTGTATAACACATCAAGATGTGTTGTGCCCAGTTTGAAGTCATTAATCTCCAACTTTTTGATGCAGCTTGAACTGAATGACTTTTGAGCGCTACAGTCAAGAGAAAGAAAGAGAAGAGTTTTAACACCGGAGCTGAGGTCATGTCTAGGTGTTTTCAGACAGACAGAATTGAGAAATAGGTACTGTAATTTCACATGTGGCAAGATGGTATCAATGATATCACCCACAATAACCCAATCCCAGCATTATGAATCTACAGTTGTTTGCCACATGTTTAAGCACTGGAGGACTGTGGTGACCCTTCGACAGATTCAAGACCAGTTGCATTAGGTTGTTAAAAACCACTCACCTCTCTGCGATTTTGTTTGCCATATGAGGAAGAAAGAGAGGCCCTTTACTTCATCTTTGTGATGAGGTTTCAGTGTGTTTACAGAGATGTGGAAAGCCTTCTGTTACTGAGGGTGGCTGCCACAAACCAAGGTTAGGCAGGTTCTTCACTCAGAGATAAGAGTAACAGGGATTGCATTTGCTAACCATAAAAGACTTACGATATGACATAAAAAGAACCACTGAACACGATGAGAAGTAAGTGTAGATCTGGTTTGGGCCGCATCCCTTCCCTCGTTAACCAACAAGGGAAACAGCAATGAGCATCCTATTCCTTAACTTGTGGTGGACATTAGATTCACATGAAATGCCCACAGATTGCCCACGAGTGGTTCATGGATTGTCTGATTGCACATGGCAAGGTCTGATCTGAGAGACTGACTTTCAGGTGTCAAGATCCACAGGATTTTAATTGGCCCATTGTAAAACAAAGGCTGTGTCCAAACCAACCCAACATCAAGAAGCTGCAATAATTTGTACAAAATCACGAAAAAAAAAATTATATGAGCTGGTTTATACTCAAATGGACAGTTGACCTATACCTAACTATAAAGTCCAAACCCTTAGCCAAACTATAAACCAAAACATCACTGTAATACAGTGGTTCTCAATAAGGGGGTCTGACTCCACTTTAAATCATTTACAATTAGACAAAAAAAAAAAAAAATTTGTGGGAATTTTATTAATATGCCAGGCCCATTTCTATACCAAGCTCTAAAATATTTTATTGAGTACAAATATTTTTTTAAATCCAAATCAAGTAAATCATGAACAACTGGAGAAATCATGCAGCCTTCAAATATTGTTGTGGACAATGGGTAGACTTTGAGTCAAAATGGTGGAGAACCACTGCTCTAATAGGGAAAAAAACAGTTATGAAAAAAGTTGTATGATTTTTCCATCTTGTACAAATTATTATGTTGTTAATTTGAGTGTGTGTTGTCCAAACCATTGGTAGGAAGACATGAAGACATCTGAATTCGTTGTTTGCACAACATCCTGTCTACAAAGATGTCTTCATCTGGTTGTTTTTAAATGTATCTCATGGCTCTGTCTGCAGCTTGCCTGTTATTGGAAGAAAAAAACGTCTAATGAAACTAAAAGAAAAACTCAAGTAACTCACTCAACCTGGGAGTAACAGAGCGTTTTTGTGTGTAATTTATTCCTCTAAATCAATTAAGTAAAGCTTAAAATGTTTTGTAGGAAAATGTAATATTAATGAACTTAAACTTATTTCAACATTTTGTATTTCCATTTAAGGTTTTTATGCTGAAATACTAAAATGAATAAAACTGAAATAAAAATAAAGCTGAATAGAGATACTTAAAAAATAAATAATAAAATAAAATACGCAAAATATTAATAGCAATATATAAAACGTATATAAATAACAAACATGAACTAAATGCCACAAAAGCCAATAAAATGCCTTCAATTAGAGTGTAATTCTGACTATTAAATAACTAACATCACAATTAACGTCACGCTAACACAGAGGTTTTGGTATGAGAGGCTACATATAAATATGTACCACCATTAAGGTTTTAATGGCTTTGACCTGCTGATAGTGAGCTCAAGCTGAGGTTTCCAGAGTCTGGGCTCAGTTTCCCGAGTTAGGAGAAACTAATGACAATTGATCTTTATCAAATTTTAAAACAGAGGGAGAGAGAGGGTTATCCTGCCCACGGCCTGACCATTGCGGCCTGGCTGGAGGTAGTCTGCATCAGGCAGAGTTTCATAGACTCAATGTATATTAAACCTGAGATGGAATTTCATACACAGATGATGCCTGTCTTCTGTCCTTCCAGCAAAACCAAAAGAAGTGTCTCTACTTTCACGTTATGTCTGTTTCCCTTCGTTATCTCTCTCACTCTTTCTTTCTTTCTTTCTTTCTTTCTCTCTAACACCATCCATCTGTCCTTTTTTATCTCACATCTTCTGTCATGTCTCCGGTTTGGTAGTAAAAATATCCTGCTCTGAAATCAGCAAGCGATCACTGTATGGTTTATGTTTCAAGACATACATTATATGCATTAAATATTGCTGTATAGTACATTATTTGTACTTGAAGCTGTGACCTATTTGTTAAACCAAACTGAAACTAAATCTAATGCATTGGAACAAGATAAGAAATATTTAAAAATAACTGTATGTATTTTATATGAATTTTTAAATATTTGTATTTTAAAAAAATATAAAATATATTTACATTTTAGTTAATACTACAAATCTATAAAATATTTATGTGTATCAGATGATTAGCTTAGTGAAACTATTTAAAGGATTAGATCACTGTGAAATGCTTTTCTCAGCCATCCTAGGTGTGTATATGACTTTCTTCTTTTTGATGAACGTATACGAAGAAAGCTTAAAACTCTAGCTGTTCAAAACGCTTATGCTATATACGACGCCTTCTCTATTCAACTTACGGAACTGACGCAACACCTGTACTGTTTTTTGAGGGGTTTTCTGGCGGTCTGGCGGAAGCTAGATATTTTACTTCATAACTTGTTAAATATGGGGTTTTTTTTTTTTTTACACAAATGCATCACTTCGCTTCAGAAGGCCATTATTAACCCCCAGAGCCTTGTGTAATATATTTATGATGGATGGATATGCATGGAGACACTTTCTTCACCTCATACTCATTTAGTAATGCTTAGTGCCATTATAAAGTTCAGATGTGTCAGGATATTTATTAATATTTGTCAGATTATATTCATCAGAAAGTCTTATACACCTAGGGTGGCTTGAGGGTGAGTAAAGCCTGGGGTAATTTTCATTTGAAAGAAAGTGGCCTTAAAGTTGGTGATCGTCTTTTCTTCTTTTTATTGTGATGTAATCCAAAAATAATAAATAAATAAACAAAAGAGAAAATCATAGGGTGGGACTTGATCTAGACAAATTATGTGCATGGATTAATCATTTATTATAAACACTGCTGCAATATTTAAAAAATTAATAAGAATGGTCAATTTTGATTTTATGATGTTTATAAAACAGATTTACCTGCAGAAGTTGGTTCGCTAGTCTCCCAGCTTGGCCAGGCTGGTTAAGCTGGAATGTTTTGCTGGTTTTAAAGGCTGTTGTTCAGACTGGGAGACCAATATTGTTAGAGTTTTTTTTTTTTTCAGGAGAGAAAACTTTAACTCTTTCCCCGCCATTGATGGGATTTTTCAGAATTTACGACTCAATGCTTCCCCGCTTCCTTCCGGCAATCCATGTTTTCACTGTCATACTGTAGGGGGTGTTATTACACAGCTTCTGAAAGGGTGTTGCTAAGTCTGCGGTTTTCCTGTGGAATTGGACAACATTAACACTCTTGCCGTAGGTTGTTATTCATGTCTGCGGATTGAAGTAACACTGAATCAGAGGCGTAATGTAACGAAGTAATAATACTTCGTTACAGTACTTGAGTATTTTTTGGAAAAATCTATTCTTTCTTGAGTATTTATTTTTCTGTAAATTTTTACTTTTACTCCACTACATTTCCTCAATAAAATGTATACTTTTACTCCGATACATTTCCCCAAAGCATCTTCGTTACTTACTACAAAATAAAGTTGGAAGAGTTCAGACTGCAAGCAAACATGTGCAAACAAGTGCTTGCACAACTGCGCTTGATTTCATTTTCCAGGTTGCGTCAGTTGCCGGAGCGGCTGAGAACAGTGCCGCACGAGAGCGACCTCTAGAGGCCAAATAAAAAGTATCACTCGTGCCTCATACGTGAGACTGCGCTCCACAGAACTGCACACTTCAAAAACGGATTTAAAACAGACAACAAAGCGGTATATTATACAGTACACTACAGTATATGTTTTCATATCACTAAAGTAGTTTGTTGACTAAATGCTGTATTAGTGGGTGTCTGCGTGTCCGTGTTGAACGTGCTTTTTGTAGAAAAAGCAGGGATACGATTTCCGCGATGCAGAAAACGCGGACAGAATCATTCATAAAAAGGGAATTTACTGTGTGACTGGGATTGTCAGGATTAATGGTGCAGGCTCGCGGTTCACTGCTGTACAATTCATTCAGAGACACAAAACATGCAGGATTCATATTTGAATAGTATTTTTTTCAGTTAACATATACTACTCCATATCGTGTATCAACTTGCATTTGATGTATTCATCCAAACTTTGAAAAAATTCCCCCGCAAAACAATAAATTCCTTTTATTATGAATGAATTCCGCGATTCCGTCCGCGTTTTCTGCATTGCGGAAATCACAGGGCCCATAGTGAACATTTTACTGTTTCATTTGTGTGAAACTACATCACACCATGCACACACACACACAAAACACACACAGAAAAAAGGGTCTTTAAGGCAACCCGTCAAATTAAAAGTTTGGTTATACTCTTTAACAGTATAATGTATGTCTAATGTCAGCAGTAATCCTCTGTTGTGCAGCACTTTGAATGTACAAAAATGTTGTTGTTTTTTTTTGGGGGAAATTTACATTGGAATAAAATATAAATGTTTTATTTCTTCATTTAAAACAAATAATATACATTTCTACACAGGCACACTTCAGTTTTGGTGAAATAATTCTTTAGCTTGTAAATGTACAAATTCCTTCAGTTTAATTTAAACTTGTAATTAAAATAAATAAAAGCGTGTATATATATATATACTTTAAAGTTTATAATTAGACAGCCCTGCGGTGAGTAAACAATTGTGCAGTGTCCAACCTACTCTAATACTGTTATAACCCGTTTACATGTGAACAAGGAATCTACAATAGGAAGAAAGACATTATAACATGTACAAGAAAAATCTATTTAAAAAAAAAAAAGACACAACTATGGGACGCAGCTGTCCAGCAGCAAGCATCACAATAGTGACAGAAAACTCAAGGTGCAATTGACCGTTCGCAAAAACCCGCCCCCTCTTGCTATATTCAACAACTCATGCGCTCTCACGCCACACAACATGTTCTCACGGAGTGAAAAATACATCGCGGAGCAAAGAGGACACTGACAACGTATGAAACAGTTTCATATTTCAAATATTGTAATTTTTAAAGATGTTTAAACAAATAAATAGCGTATAGTGTCTCTTTAATGTGACGTGTCAGATCGCTGTAGCTTCAAGCGGCTCGTGAAGCGATCATCTCTTCATGCTAGTTCATTTATAGCATCAAATAAACATGAATGAACATCAGAAGGAATGTTGTTTCAAGCGCGGAAAGATGTTAGGACACACAATTTTTCAAGTTCAAGTTCACCAAGGTTAATCTACTAACTCCCCTGACTGCTTTGTTGGACAAAATGGCGGATTTGGGGTTATGATTGGTCAGATCGCCTGTCAATCAAACTGTTTGCAAGGATCAATTAGGTCCCCATTCCTGTATTTTGCCTGGGGCCCTCAAATCTCTAAATCTGCCCCTGGTGAAAGTATACATAGCCTATAAAATGCCTTTGCGTGTAAAGATGGCCATTTTAAACATGATTGTTGGATTTAAATGAAATGGTAAAACTTTACAATACCATTTGTAACATTAAAGGTTAATGAAAGTGTTGTTCATTGTTAATTTCAACATTTACATTTTAACATTTTAAAGTTGCCTCTTACATTAATTATAATGCACTATAAATTAACATGAATGATCAAGGCATAATTTTTGCCATTTTTTTTTAAATTCAAATAAACAAAATGTAAGAAATAGAGTTAAAACAATCTTGCTGCTCAAACTGTGTATAGAACAATTTTTAATAATATTTTCTGCTCCTTTCGTATTTTGCATTTACTTTTACTTTTACTTTCAATACTTAAGTATGTTTTATATTAAAAAAAACTTTTCATACTTAAGTACAAAAAATATCACATACTATAAAACTTTTACTCAAGTAATATTCTAAACAGTGACTTTAACTTCTACCAAAGTCATTTCCTGGTAAGATATCTGTACTTTTACTCAAGTATGGCTTTCAAGTACTTTATACACCACTGCACTGAATAACATGATATTTAGCACCTGGAATGCAAATTTTACCAGGAAAACCCTGCCAAAAATACAGATTTTACCCCTCAGAGTGTGATTTTTGAAGGGGCTAGTTTTAGGCTAGTTTTGAGTAGCAACTGGGTAGATTTTGTTGTGAAAACCTGGCAACCCTGATCTCTGGATCAAAACACAGGTGAAGAAGAAGCAGAAACATGTGATAGAAGCATTGCTTATGCACATGTAAAATTATGTGATCATCAAACATTAAACAGAGTATAAATCAAAACATGCCTAATGTTACTCATTTTAAATGACTGTGGAGGTGTTGATGGACCCGATCTATTCCATCTATGTTTTTATCATTGTTCTGAATCCGATCCAGATGTAGTCTTTGACAAAAACAGCTTTTTGTTTAAAATGTTGCATTTTTAATGAAACTTTCAAAAAAGAAGAATGCAAACGTTTGTTTAACCCTTTCGCAGGTAATTTTAAAATATTCTGGCTGAGCGCCCAGTGTGAGTTTTTCAAGGCGACCGTTATTTAGAACGTCTCATTTTACTGTTTCCATGGTGACACGTCATTGCTTGTCACGTGACACACGGCAACCTCAAAAGCGCTGTATGACTGGTGATCTGCTTTTATTTAATTTTTCCTTTTTTATTCAAAATATTAACAAATTTGATGACTATAGCATGAAATATCTGACATTCCGATCGTGCACTATATGCGCAAGTGGATGTGTTTTGCTGTTTAAACACCTTTATAATGATCGCGTTTGTTGGATTTACAGCACGTGAATTCATCCTTCTCCCGTGCTGTCTAATTATAATGGAAATGATTGTTAGTGCCGCTTCCATAGACATCAGTGTGTATTTTACAAACTCTAAATGTATTGATTTGTTAGTACTTATGTGCATTTAAATGTCTGAAACCTAAAATAAACATTATGTGGTTGAAAACACTGCTACTGTTACTGACTCAGCGCCAGAGAACACGCGCAAGCACTTTTGAATTTGGCAGTTGATCACGTGATGCACTGAACGTTCTAATCACACCGGTGTGATCGTACGTGTCAAAAGCAGATTTTCAGTTCTTTCATTTAATATAGTGTATGTTCAGATATTCATACAACAAAATATTGTGGGAGCCATGAAATTTTTATGAAAATGATCAAAAATAGTGCCGCTGGCTGGCATATTTAAAAAAAAAAAAAAAAAAAACGCTGATGGGGAAAGAGTAGAAATTGTTTTTATAAAAACCACAATGAGAGACATTACTCATTTAACACATCTGCATCCTGAGAGGCAAGCTTTTAAGCCTTGTCTTATAGTCAACAGTCCTCTGGTGGCTTTAGAGTGAAAATATCACCCTGAGATGTTTAAACACCATTTTCTATAGATCTCCGGCTGGCGTGCTGCATGTGGCGAGGAGCAGTACGTGATAATGGCAGTGTGGTGTGCTGCCTGCAGTTTCCCTCTCCGCCAAGCTGCTGAGGCCACACCTGCCACAACTGATGCAGACTGAGCCAGCATGGCTGACCAAGCATGCCACCAGGGTCTGGCTGCGCACGGGCAGATCCGGCGGTGTGACGCCTGAGAGCCCTAGAGATATGATTTGAGGCCTGATGTGAAAGACCAGAAACCGCTGCCTACATCCCAGTGAGAGCCATGGCAAACTCACAGATCAAAAGGGAGGAGAAGGGAGAGATAGAACGGGTGGGCCAGAGAAGAATGGAATGAATGATTTTGGATTCAAATGTTATTTCAGGCAAGAAATGGATGGCTTATGATAAAAAAAAAGACATTAGACATTAGACGTACATTTATTTATCCAAATGCACTGAAAAAAATGGTGTTGTATTTCCTTTGAAACAGTTTTCATTCAGAAATTGCCAGTAAATTTCTCAAATAATTACAAAGGAACAGCTAGTAACACATTGGATTAACATTTTGGACATTTTGAAATCGGATTTTCTTTTAAAACGTACTCCAATAAACTTCGGAATTTTTTTTTTTTTGAATTTTTTTATTATGATATCAAGCTCCAACATGCACTTATCAGTAACGGCCCTGACATTCTGACATTCTACAGACCACACAGATTGATTTCCATTTTCACTCGTCATAGTGTTCCCATCAGCAGCAGTCGAATGACACACTGAGCGGGCCTCTCTAAAGGTCAGCCTGCTCTCATGTGACCTGTGGTTTAGCAGCACTCTATGCTGGAAAAACCCAGAGAGAGCAGCACGCTCACAAAAGGGGTCGGGGGACCTTCTGAAGCATGCTGCACGCTAAAAGCAGATCTAGGTATGAATCATAGTGTATAAGCATGACATATAAAAAGAATGACAGGTAAATGAAACTCATCTGAGGTACGTGCCTAAAGGAATGTCCCACATCAGCAGGATTCTTTATTTGCTCCTGACTTACTTGTGATTTGATCATGTAGTAGCAACATTTCATTTGCAGTCTAAAAACACAGGTTTACTCCACCAGTCAAAACACTGGACACACCTACACATTTTTTAATAATAGCAAACTACATTCATTACATTTTCTGTCTTGTAAAGAAATTTCTACATAAGCAATGTGTCTACAAAACTGATTAAGCTTTTAAATCAAAATGTTTTAAGATCAAAAGAAACAAATTCAGTCAAGTGTGTTCAGACTTTTGACTGGCGTCCATTTTTCTGGACATATGAAACACAAAATATTCAGACATTTGCAAAAACCACAAGTCCTCTGAATAAACACATGTTAGTTAACAGTTCAGCAATTTATTCCACTGACTTAATTTGATTATACAGAAAAAAACCAGGGAATAAATCAGAACAAGCATTTTAATAAGTCTGACTGAGAAACATTACTCCTGCTGCTGCAATGATTATTACATTTGACTGCAACGGTCATTACTTTTGACTGCAGTGATCATTACTCCAGGCAGCACTAATCCCTCAGCGACTGACTTTTAGAGGCCTGGTTAAAAGACACAAAACCAGTCCGAGCTTTTAGACCTGGTCAAAGGAAAACCACCATTTCTGAGCAATGAATATTTTCAGGCACGTGCCCCCTCGGGTTTTTGATTTGGATCTGAATCCAACTTCCAAAAGACATAAATAACAAATAATATTTTTACATTTGATAATGTGATTAGAAGGAGTTCGCGCTTTTGCTGGCGCAAGAGATGGTCAAGAGATGGATGCGCTCACTTGTCATGTATCACAACTATTCAGTGTTTACTCAAATATTACAATATTGTAGGTAGCCTACGAAATGAAAAGTGACTCAAAGTTGTCGTCTTTTGGTGAATTTCTTAGTTTTGAAGCTAAAATATGTCTCACAGCCTAGGCGATACGTCCAGAACCATCGAGTTCTCTCGTGTGGGTGGTTGGGGGAATCCGTCCAAAATTTTTCTAAATATAATTTTTTAATTTTCTGTTAAAAGGACTTATACCAATTGACCGAACACACTAGCTGAAATAAGACTACGCAATGTGCTGTCAAACACCAAGATAAGGTGCAGTTTGCCTTGCGGTGTCAGTGCCTATATGCTTTAAATTTGTTTAGTTCTATTAGCTACAGAATATGTGGAAGACTGAATTGATGCAGGACTTATAGTATAGTATATAACAGTAATATTGGGGAAAAGCAACAGTAAATGTGTTAATAATGTTTGTTGTCACTTCGATAATTCAAAAGTATAACCAGATACGATGACATTGCAGTAATAATTACAGTGAAAGCTTAAGTAAAGTTTTATTATAAACAATAATTTTTTTGGGGGGGATTGTTTCAACAGTTCTACCCGCTCCCCGGCAACTCCCAACTGGTGGTGCCTCAAAAATAGTAAGTGCATAACACCCCTTCCAGTGATTGCAGTGATTATTTCATCTGACTGCAACAATCATTACTTCTTACTGCAGTGATCATTACTCCAGGCAGCACTAATCCCTCAGCGACTGAGCTTTAGAGGCCTGGTTAAAAGACGCAAAACCAGTCCGAGCTTTTAGACCTGGCCAAAGGAAAACCACCACTTCTGAGCAATGAATATTTTACCCTCCCGATCGCTCAGAGTGACCACAGGCTGCGTTAAGAGTTATTGGCCAGAGGCAAAGAGGGCACTTAACAAATGATAATGCCCATTTCTATCAGGTAGAAGAGACACGGCCATCAGCTGAGAGCCACCATGGTCAAACCCAAACCACTGAATCCAGTGCTGACCACACACTCCATAGATTCAATAAGAACACACACACCATAAGAAAAGCATCTATAAGCATGTTGTAAATAGATAGGGGTAGGGCTGCAACTAACGATTATTTTGATAATCGATTAATTGGCCGATTATTTTTTCGATTAATCAGATAAAAAAATCCTAATTTTCTTTTTTTATTATTTTATTGACAAAAAACACATTATTGCACATCCTGACCAATGTTCTTCAAACAAATGTGCCAAATGAATGCTATGAACACATACAGTGCTTAATTTCTTAGACTACCCGTCACAGAAAAGAAAACACAAATATTTTAGGGATCTGACAAAAAGTCATTATTAACACAATGTCCAAAAAAACATTATATTTTGTTTGGCCTCCTTTGGCTTTGATAACAGCTTGCATTCTTGCTGGCATTGATTTCAAGTACTTTTCCACAGTCTCTGTTATTGACTGTAATTGGGCATCTAAAAAAAAGATGCCCAATTTTCTGTCTTTCTTGTAAAACAGTAAATTTGAAAATTCATGACGACAATATTTATATTTTAGCATTAGAAATACTACTGTGACTAAACAGCCTTTACATTCCAGTGTATTAACCATTACAGAAACATAAAAATGATTTTGGTAATCACCAGGATCATTAGTTTAGGTGACGGTGGTCTAATAAATTTAAGCACTGTATATACTGAATATAGTTTAAATCTCTACATTAAAAAATAAGAGAGTAAAGAAAATCAAAAACACAAACTCAGTGTTAACCAACAGTCAAGAGAAATGTTCTGCAGGAACACACACATAACCTATTACTGTCATTTCTTTATCCTGTAAATAATAGAAACGTCTTACATTTATTCAGTTACATGCTGTTATCCCTTTACAGTTACTACTCCTATGAATTCCTGAATGACATACTGATTTTTAAACCTAAACTGAACTGTCAACAACAGATATTTCAGCAAAATGAATATTTTTGCGCTGAACATTAATTGTCTCACTCTCTACCGTGTTCCGTCTTTCTGACGCGGGTGCGTGCGCGCCGGCGCTCATTCAGCAATGTAAAGTTTGAAGTTTAACGCAGACTGTCAGGACAAACCTTTATGCAAAATGGAAATCCTCACATGAATTTGAAACAAGTACTAGCCATGCTAAACACGGAGCTAATGCATTAGCTTGAAGCTTCAAATAAAGAGTGCTCATGTTTTGGGCAGTTTGGATCACGCACCTTTCCCGCAGCAGCTCACTCTGTTTCCTCCACTGTTTTTAAATGCATTTTGTCCATAGAAATGCATTATTGAGTGCTGTAATTTGACAAGTCTGGCGAACGTTTTGCGTGCACGTGGGCACACCCGACTAATCGATAATGACAATCGTTGTCGATGATTTTCATTATCGATTATTATCGATTTTATCGATTAATTGTTGCAGCCCTAGATAGGGATGTGTGTATTTGTGCGGGATGCACTCACGTTAATAAATAAACTCTGAATAACTATTATTCATCTTGCACATATCCAGTTATCACATTCAAATGTTACCATATTATTAACATTACCAATTGCCTTCTTTTCAGGAAATGCACATTAGACATCAATCACACATAACAATACCTGCCAATCCCATTTGTGACTTGAGCACGACCACCATTATGTCCACTTCCTCCATTATCATGCTGAAAATGACCATTCACTACCCACAAATGCACCGCACCAAGGAGATAAAAAAAGTGCACATTTACACATTCATTTTACATGAGCGTTGTACATGTACTCCATTAAATCTGTAAAAGAAGCACAAGAAATGTTAGACGCCATTCAACAATTTCCCTATAATTTGCTAGCTTTAGATGTTCTGAACCATCAACTAAACTTGTTCTCCTGTCTCTAGCAGTTCATCATGAGTTTTGGATCATTTTGCAGCTCTTTTTTTCTCACATCTAAGGATTTCATTGTCCTGTCTGAGGAACCCATTTTAGGAAGACATTTTGGAGTTCCACGGCCGCCTGTAGACATATTCTGATATTGATCAACCGGGTAAGAGATCTGATTCTTAGAGAGGTCGGCACAGTAATCTGGTTTACAGCTCTGTAGTTTGGAGACAGGGCTGGCAATGATAGCCCTGCCTGATTAAATTTGCAACTCAAGGGGGATTTTTTAACGTGAGGTAATTGCTGACAGGCAGTGGGTCAGACAGCCCTCGGCCCAATCAAGTGGTATCAGATGTCACGGTAACATTTCATGGCCCCAGAGAGGAAAAGAGAGCGAGAGAGTTATACAAATAACTGCCTTATCTGACTCTCTCTCACACATACATGCTCACATAATGTATCATCTGTGCTGTGCATTTAAATTCTTCAACTATGAGTGTCAGAGGTCATAGGTCAGTTGTCACCATCAACTAAACCACAGCAACCAAGAGGTCAAAGTTTGCCTAATTAGATTCGATTGAATATCTGAACATGCAATATATCATATATATATATATATATATATAATATATATATATATATATATATATATATATAAAAGAACATAGCAGCTACATTTAGACAACAGCAAAAAAGCATTTAATTCTAGCCTCATGCATTCTTTTTTATTAACAATTTAATATGAACAAAAAGCTGAGAAAATCGTGTTTTCGTCCAAGACTGTTATATGACATGGTCCCAGGGAAGCACAAGATGATCGTTCCAGAGAGAACAAAGTCTTTTAATAACAATCCGGGTAACAGTACACAACACATGACTTTACACAAACGAGAATGGACGAGGACTGAGGGAAAACACAGGGAGAAACGAGGTAATTGACGAGGCACAGCTGATGAAGATGAAGATGAAGTGGCGGGAAAAAACCAAAACAAAGAGCACATGTGGAACATAACAAACAGAGTCCAGGACAGTTATACAAGTAACAAAGACTACATACGGATTGAATTCAGAGCAATGATCAAAACATAGATGGAGTAGATAGAGTCTATCAACACCCTCAAAGCTTCCCAAAGCTCTTCCTCCATTTCATTTGGTAGCGTTAGGTTCTGCTTCTTCTTTTCAGAAGTGTGTTTATATCTGGAGATTCTGTACTATTTTAAGATGATGTGTAATAACGCCCCTACTGTATAACAGTGAGAACATGGATTGCCGGAAAATTCCATCAATTGTGGTGAAAGAGTTAATAAATATACTATTTATTAAAACCAATTTCTTTGTATGTGCTTTACTGCAAATTAATGTATATGTATATATATATATATATATATATATATATATATATATATATATATATATATATATATATATATATATATATATAAATACAAAGCATTATTGTAAATAAATACATTTCTATTTCATTATTCAAATAAATAGTTATAATTAATTACAAATTAATTTGGACAAATTATGCTTATTTTTTCCTGATATATACAATACAGACTGATATTTGTCTAAATTAAATTTAAAACAATTAATTAATGGAGCCATAAAAAGACTTTCATTTTACATCAAAGCTTCAATCTTGGACTAAACAATCATTGAAAACAGCTGAGGATGACCATACAGCATTGTTGGTGAGAGCTTTAGCGCAGTGGGTAGCGCTAACGACACTCATTAAATACAATAAAAGAAAAACATTTCTGCTTGCAGACAAATGTTGGCCCATGTGTGTGCGTCTGAAAGATAAAGCACCCATTTCGTACCGGTGCTAAATGGTTTCAAGAGTGTGTGAGCACATTAGTGTTAAAGGTCGTGTGTTTGCTGTGCTAACCTGTGACCTCTGGTCTATTACAGCAGCGCTAAGAGAGACAGAGATGCACACAAGGTGTGTGACATCTCTAATGGACATGTGCTCTGAAAGGGACCATCCCAAGACAAGTGAATTATTAAACAAGGCAAAACTGTGATCACACACACCCCTCATTAATGTACACACACTATCATAATGGAGACCGTCCACTAACTTGCATTCATTTTCCGTCCCTATCCATTTCTGCATGTTTATATTATCCTCAAGCCTTTATTTCATACGTTTCTCGCTTAAAGTGTGCTTCTCTCATTTTCTCTTTCACTCTTGATTCTTTCTCTATTTATTCTCTAAGTTTTCTCCTAAGAAGCCAGACAGTTCCTTATTCTGAGACATTTTTAAACATGTTAATATTATCAGTCACACTTTGCTATCACACATATTTTAGAGTCTGAAACCACAGGCAACTTTTAGTAATGATTCGTTAATTTCTCACACTCCTGCTTCCTGGATGCAATCAACGAAAACAGACAGACAGCCCATATTGTCTCAAACAGCCCAACGTGAGACACAGAGCTAATTTGCGTGAGGAAGATGATGATGTTTGTGTTTATAGGGGATCCCTAGAGGGCCGGAAATGACTGTCATGAACAGATTTGAGAGTGTTCTGAACTTGCTTACTCTCACAAATCCTCTATTAATCCTTGATCATATTACTTTATCTCACACAAATGCTCACACACATTTATCCAGCTATCCTCAGAGGAAAATGTTATAGCTCTGAAATTGCCATTTCAGAGCTCAGACCTAATGACTTTTCAATTTTTTCAGTAAAGCATCAACTTCGTTTTAGATATTTATCCTAAACAACCTCCTAATTAAAATAGAACAACAATAGGGGCAAGTAATTATAACAGGAGACTAACCTTACCTCTAAAAGTAAAGTCTTTTTAGAATATATAAAGGATTTTTTTTAGATATATCATATGTATTTGTAAAGGCAGGTTTGGTCAGAGTCTGGGATAATTTTGGTGGCAAAATATAGCCAAGTAAGCCCACACTCCGATACATCAACTTTCAGAATATCTTTGCATCAGTGCAAACTTTAGTCTGCACATTTATGTGCATGCACAAATTTATGTGCTTCACAGTTTGCATGCTCCAATTTTAATAAAGCAATAAAACACGAAATAAAAAACAAATACTTATGTACACATTTACCTAACTGCTGCAGGTGGTGATTTAAAGCTCGATAAAGGTTAAACAGGACAAAGAACTCAAGCTGTCACAGGAGAGGGTGATATGGAGACACGGGGTTCCACCTGCTGGCAGACACAAATCAGACGGATGCTTCTGTACCTGAATCACATTTGACAGCATGTAAACCATCAGAAGTAACTGACTCCATTCATCCGAGTTTATTTACATAAACATGTGAGTCCGTGTATGTATAGTGAGTTAATTAATTAGTTAGTATTGTGCAACTGATAAATGGCTATGTGCAGATCACATCTGGGTCAATGATTAAGCTCATTCTATGGCCCGGATCCATTAATAATATTAAATGAAAAAATGAAATTATTTATGAAATAAATCTATTAACATTAACATATATAATTTCATAGATACAAACACTGCAGTGTGTCCCTATTCACATATAGTAATTTTGCACAAACAGTACGAGTAGTATGTTCACACTTTAATATTCCAACTAGAAAAAGTTCACTTCAAATACCTGGATGATGCACTTAATTAACCAAAAAGAAAGAACAAATATGAAATGTTGGACACTTCATGTAGTTGAGGGGGAGGGGCATGAGATTCTGAATGACAAATAACTTTATAAAGCTCATACAGTAAACATACAAAGTGTACAACAGTCATTTGGAGAGCAATTTATTTTTTGTGGTTTAAAAAAGACAATAAATAAATAAATGAAGAAGACAATAAATAAATACATGCATACATACACAAAAATTAAAAGACAATAAAATTAAAAAAAATGAATAAGTTAATATCAATAAATAAATACAAAATAAATAAATAATTACATACATGTCAAAGTAGTGAAACCTCAAAGGGTTAGTTCACCCAAAAAAATAAATTATGTCATTAATTACCCTCATGTTGTTTCACGCCTGTAATGCTTTCTGTCCTCCATAGATAGCTATGCAACTGCCACTTTGACACTTCAAAAAGTTCATAAATGATTGTGTGACGAGCACGGCGGGCGAGAGCCGTGGGGGAACGGCGCGAGGCCGGTGACGCGAGAGTTAACGAGCTTCAGGTGCTCGGCGCACCGGTCTCGTATCTCCCACGGAGGAGCTCCGGAAGCATAAAGGAGGAGCGACGACAGTGGAGGACGAGAGAGGACCAGGCCTGGATTTTATGTTGTGTTTTATTTGGTTTGTGTGGGCGGCAGTCGCCGTGAGGAACTGCCGCCCTTATACTTTTTGTTTCATTGTAAGTTTATTTGTTTATTAAATACGTTGAATGTTCGCCGGTTCCCGCCTCCTTCTTCCCATATTTACGAACTTTGTTACACTGGTGCCGAAACCCGGGAGGAAGGAGGGACATGCTGTCGAAGAGCCCTCGCTGCTGAGGGGGATCGCGGTGCTGAGGAGATCGGGCAGCGCGGGAGTGAAGACCGCGAGTGGCTGCCCGAAGCGGTGGTACTGGAGCGTCTGAGCAACGGGTGGGACGGAGAGCTCGCTGCCGCGCCCCTGGGACGAGGTGGGGTGGCGGCCGTCCAAGAGGGAGCGGAGGAGCCGCCGTTCGCCGGGGGCCGAAGCCTGCTGCCTGCCGCCGCAACGGGGAGGAGCCGTCGTCCGCCGTGGGCCGAGGCCGCTGCCTGCCGCCGGAGCGGGGAGGAGCAGGGAACGGCGGGCTCGCTGCCGGCTGCCCTCATGAGGAGGAGTCATCGCCGGCCGCCAGGGGGCGGAGGAGAATCGGGCCGTCCACCGAGCGTCCAGTGCCATCGCATGGCACCGCGAGGAAGAGCCTCTCGGCGGGCTGAGGACCGAGCGGCAGTGTGTCTGGGAGCCGGACCAAGAATTTTTTTTTTTTTGTTTTGTTTTCCTCTCTCCACTCTCTCGTCCTGGTCGCTCCTTGTGCTTCCGTCTCCTTTTCTCTCGTCTCGTCTGTCCTTACCCCCATGCGCTGCGGCCGCCGGCCGAGACTGGCCCCCCGGGGGGGAGTAAGCGCAGTCTCGCGGGTACCCCCCGGCCTGCGAGGGGCGATGGGGGTATGTGACGAGCACGGCGGGCGAGAGCCGTGGGGGAACGGCGCGAGGCCGGTGACGCGAGAGTTAACGAGCTTCAGGTGCTCGGCGCACCGGTCTCGTATCTCCCACGGAGGAGCTCCGGAAGCATAAAGGAGGAGCGACGACAGTGGAGGACGAGAGAGGACCAGGCCTGGATTTTATGTTGTGTTTTATTTGGTTTGTGTGGGCGGCAGTCGCCGTGAGGAACTGCCGCCCTTATACTTTTTGTTTCATTGTAAGTTTATTTGTTTATTAAATACGTTGAATGTTCGCCGGTTCCCGCCTCCTTCTTCCCATATTTACGAACTTTGTTACAGATTGTAAAACTAATCCATATGAATTGAGTAATTTAGATCCAAATTTTCTGAAGGGACACGATCGCTTTATATGATAAACAGATTTAATTTAGGCTGTAACATTGATCAGAAAATATAAACAGAAGCTCAACCGAACGTGCTTGACAAGCGAGAACAAACCTATTGCGGAAGCTAAAACGTGCAGCGTAACATGAGAATGAACCTCATTGGTTCTCGCATGTCAGGCAAACATGCTTGAGCTTCTGTTTACCACAACTGATGTGTGAATTGATAAATGATTAAATGTGAATAAAAGCCTAAATTTAATCTGTTCCAATCTCTTCATAAATTTTTTGAACCATCAGTGTCAGTTGCGTAGCTGGAGAGACAGATAACCACTCAGATTTCATCAAAAACATCTTCATTTGTGTTCCGAAGATGAACGAAAGTCTTACAGGTTTGGAACAACGTGTGAGTAATTGATGACAGATTTTTTTTGGCTGAACCATCCCCTTAAGTTTTGAAAAATATAAAATAAATAGTGAAGGAGTGTTATTTGAGCAAACTTTTTCAGCCAAATCAAAGTCAATGTAACCAACATGCAGGAAGTCATTGTGTTGTCGTGTAAAACCATAGAATAAGAAATCACACAGAGGACCCTTGTATGCCCTCATAACTGTCAAGGCCAGTGAGGTTTTTATAAAACAACGTTAGTTTAGGTTGTCAAATGATAAAACGTAAAATCAATTACGTGATTTTTTTATAATTTGACAACATTTTTTTTTTAAAAAGACGTAAATAAAATCATAATATTAGTTTTTAAGATAAAGATTAAAATGTGAGCAAATGTATTCAAGGTGTAAGGAAAATATTTTATTACTTTTTACTTTTAAAATAGGTATTTTAAAAATGTATGAAACCAACAACTGCGTTTCTAAAAAAAAAAAAAAATTCTTCTCATTATCTTAAACATCCTTGTCTTTTACCCGCTTACAGGTCATACCAGCACATGTGATGTTGTTGCTCCATATGACTGAGTGCTTTGTGTTTTTACATGTTTACAGAGACATTTGACATCACTAATAGCTGTGTGTGTGTGTGTGTGTGTCTATTAGACTATTTGAGATGTGTCACTAATGGCTCATGTGGAGTCCCTCCTCACCCAATGACCTATCATGTCCCTGAACGAACATCATCTGTCACTTTTCCCTCTCTATCTCTCCCCTTCTCTCTCTCTCCTCCTACGGGAGTTGTGCTACAGTTCTGTCGGTAACCTCTGGGGTCAGATTGAATATATACTCTCATAAACAACATCTATTATTCACCAGCTGACACTGATCCTCAGCTTCGTCTCCGGGAATGGCAGTCCGTCAAAGCATGAAATATATCCATCTATCCGTCCGCAGTCTTTCATTAGGCATATCAATAAAAATCTGCCTCTGTTCTATTTAACGGAACGCACACATCCTATCTCGGTGTCATGGAAATGATGTGTTTCTTCCTACATATGACTGTCCGAAGTCATTTGTATCATTCTTCAAATACGTTCAAGGATTTTCAATAAATAACATGCAAAAAAGTATAGAAAGGTATACAGAAGTGCTCAGATTCTTAGCTACTTTTGGGTGCTGGTGTCCTTTCCAGACTTCTTAACACTAAATTTATGTAGTAGGATTTACTTTGAAACTATTTTTGAAAAATGATCTTTTTATAGTGCGTGAATGGCCCCAAGTCTGCACTGGTACTGGAAACTGGAAAGAAATCAGCAGATCTATTAGAAGAATTTTCTACCTGTCCCACATTTGGTGCAAAAACTAAACTTATGTGTAACTTTTGAACTAATCACATGAGTTTATGACACCCTTTCTCCTTCCTCAGGGAAATGATGTCATGTATCTCCATTAAATACATTCTCTATGGCTTGTCTGTTTTCATATACTGAGAGAAATCAGCCTCTAAACAACACCAATACATTATTTACTCACCAAACTCTCCTTTATTCACCAGAACCTTCATTAGACAAGGCTAATGTCACTACACAATGCTGGTCTTTCTGGCCCTACTCTTTTTACAGGTCTTCATGTGTTTGGCCCATAATCCATTAGATCCCTCTGAGGGCTTATTATGCACAACTCTAATGCACATGCACATGGCTTACAGATGAGGAGGGCCTGTCTGTGCTTCTCAGGGGCTTTCCCGGCATTTTCTTTGGGGAAAAGATAAAATGAGGGAAGAAAGAGTTTGTGTGAGAAAGAGATGCCTATATAAAGTATAGGCCTGAATCAAGATAAGGAAAAATAAAGCTTCCAGCAAACATACATTTTGTATAAATGTTTGGGTTTAGTAAAACTCTTGAAATAAATTAATACTTTATTCAACAGGGATGCATTTAAAGTGGCAGTAAAGATACTAATAATGTTAAAGATTTCTATTTCAGATAAATGCTGATTTTTTGAACTAAAATTAAGCAGCACAACTGTTTTCAACATTGATAATAATCAGAAATGATTCTTGAGCACCAAATCGTCATATTAGAATGATTTCTGAAGGATCATGGGACACTGAAGACTGGAGTAATGATGCTTAAAATTCAGATTTGCCATAGGAATAAATTTCATTTTAAAACAGTTGCTTTAAACTGTAATAATATTTCACAATATTACTGTTTTTACTGTATTTTTGGTCAAATAAATGCAGCTTTTAAAAAAAATGTTACTTTAAACCCCCAAATTTACCCCCAAATTCTCATTACATCATGTTTTTTTTTTGTAATTCCCATTACTCAGTTGTGTTTCTGATAATTGTAATATATTATTTTTATGAATTACATTTAAAAAAACATCAGTGATGCATAAATACTTAAATCTGCATTACAGTAATGAAACACAATTTTCATGACATGTGATTGTGGCACCTGAAACAATCCTTTAATTTGCCATAGCATCAGAACTGTGGGAATTTAGTACTGCCACCAAAAAAGCTGGCATGAAGCAGAGGGAACACGGAAAATGACGTATACCAGGGCCTTTAGCCACTATGTTGAGACTATGTCTTAAGAACTAGTTTGACCAACTAACCATTAACCAAGGGGTAATCGGTCTTACTTTTCCAATTCAAATTAGACCAATAATACAAAAATCAAGATCTCATACAAGTATTTTTTTCCAATCATATCTTGAATTTTGTGGGCATTTGTATTAATTTTGGTGACATTTTTGACACAATCCCTCATTGATTTCTGATTGCATTTAAAGCAGGAAGTTTTACATCCAATCACATTAATGATGATAACAAATAAATCGAGACAAGACTACAAGTACAAATGGTCTGGATTACTACAACACAGGTTTTTAGTGAATATATAAAATGTTATTTGGACTGAAATACCTTCAGTGAATCTGCCCCTGTGAGGCCTCCATTACAAACTGCTCTCTCTTGGACAGCTTACATTGACGCTGCTGAGACACACCCGGGGCTTTCTGGTCCTCACGCTTACTGTCGGCAGCACGAGATTCAGCAATCACTTCCACATGTGACAGCCATCAAAAGCCACGAGAGCAGTTCTCCAATTGGATCTCATTAAGAGCGGAAGCCAAAGCTGGCGTGGGGGTACGAGCCTTACATAAGCGAGACCTAAAGGATGGAGCGAACATCACTCTTTGGTTAAAGGGTGGAGAGCAATTGCACTCGTTTGAAAAACTGCTGTTTCTACTCTGCAAGTTATTGTGACACAAACCTGTACAAACATACATTTACAAAGAGCAAAACCTTGACCCACGAAGCGCGGTGGCTAATGCAGAGCAGATGGGAGCTCTCTTTCTCTCTCTCTCTTTTACAATCACTGACACCTTTCAGTCTGGTTCCTATCTCTCTTTTATGTGATCCATCAACACCTGTTGCTATAAAGCAACAGCATTTTGTGGTTCGCGGGGTGAACTGCTGCGCGTAACTCAGTCCAGAACAGAGTAGCGGACTCATAAATCAATTCTTCTGCATGAAACACATCCTAAGAAAGGAATAATGGGTACAGTATGGACGGTGTTAAAGAAAAATAAATCACGCTGTTATAAAGTTATGAAATTCAGGTGACAAATGTATGCAATGGTGAGACAGTTGCTGTTTCCATCTGATATATTAACTACTGACTGGCCTCTGTGCTTGATATCATATATGGTAGATGCAGTTACTTCTGGAGTTCACAGTCAGACTGGCTGTATTATTTGACGTATGTTGCATTGGCAATATGCAGAAATCACCAACTTAAATGAACAAGTTCTGGCCACGTTCTTTGCTGCGTATCGCTATAGTTAGAGTGCCTATACAAACAAGAAATATGGTGTGTGCGAATAAACTGTCTGAATAATACATTTGAATTTGAATTGATTTCACGACCGTTAAAAAAATTACACTCTATATATTATGAATGTGGCTAGTATGAAGGAATTCGGACCTACTTCATCCGCCATGTTGTTATTGTCAAGTGACCTGGGGCATTAATTGCGTCGCTTCACTGCCATTCATAAATCCTCTCCTGTGGCCTCATGGGATAGTAAAGTGTCCGTTGAGTTTTTTCTGAAATACATGACACAACATTTATATATTTATATAGATTTTGTAATTATAACTTTTGAATGTCTAAAACAAAACTCTGAATATCTTTCAACGATCTTAGTCCACTAACCTGGTGAACAAAATTTAATCTAGTCTTCCTTGAAAGTGCTCACTGTCTCAGCCCAGTAGCTTGTAAGGACGACGTTGTATCAAGATGAACTGATGAACGGCCAATCCGATTGGATCTGATGAATTTCAGTCAGTGCTTGTGTGCGTCAATCAGCGCTTGGGCTGTGGGTGGTCCAAGGGCGTGCGATTTGTGTCTGAGATTAATAGAGCCCCTTGATGTAAACATAATTACACCTAATTATTAAAGCAATTTTTTTGTAACGCCCGTTATTCTCAAGAGTGATTCTGAGCAGAGTTTTATAAATTACTTAAAAAATTTAAATATTGTATAATATAAACATTATAAAAATATTATTTAATAATTTTTTGTAATTATATTTAATTACATAATTGTACATAACTACATAATTAAACATTCTACGAACTATAAGTAACTTTGCATCTACATGTCAACTAATTCTCATGAGAGTATTAGTAGACTCTGCTTAGTATATGCCGACACTTTATTTTGACATTCTACTGACTATAAGTTTAGAACTTATTCTAAAAGCCCTAAACTAACAGTCTATTAATACTGTTAGTTGACATGTAGTTGTAATGTATGCTAACTATACCTACTTATAGTTTGAAGAATATCTAAGGTGGACCATCAAAAGAAAGTGTTTGCTTTTAAAATGTTTTATTATAATTATATATTATTTTTTAATTCCCATTATTCTCAATGGTGATTCTGATTACTGTAATAAAGTATAATATATAAAAATGTAAACTCATGCAGAATCATGCAAGACAAGAATCTGGCCACCATGGCCACCAAAATGTTTGCCTAGTTCTAGTTTGTGATGGTTGAAGGTTCAACACACTCTCATAAGAAAACGTCATTTTGCTGTCTTATTCGGTTTGTTTCTTTTTCCCAGGACATAACTCGAAGCTAAATTTTTACAAGTGGACATGCTTTTTCACTGTTAGTCTCCAAAAATGACAAAAGCACCATAACAGTCACCAATTGTACATGGGCCACAATGTGTACATGGGACCACTGGATAGGAGGGTCACCAGCATTCATGATCTAGTCATTTAACCTCACTCTGTCATGACAAGTAAATGGGTGTGTTTGTAATATTTTGGCTCGGTGGACGGATGGGTTGCCAGAACCACAGGAATGGGACCACCCAGAACACAGGCAGGACATTGGCTGGAGATCAGGAGAACTGAGGGCACGCTGTACCTGGGGTGGAGCTGCGAGTGTGTGTTCGCTCGCACGTGTACAGTATGTGGTGTTTAGAAGTGTCTGTGAATGGATGTTCCATTTGTGGAGAGGTGATATTTTTAGTCAGTGGTTCTCCTCAGATATGTGTGATTTCACCACTGGGTGAAATAAAACACGTTTAGTGAAAACTCTAAAGGGGTCATTGAAGGAAAGGGCTGTTCGTTTCAATTTGTACATACACTGAAAACTATTTGGTGTTGAAACAATTTTCAATCAGAAATTACTATTGAATTTGAAAGTTAATTACAAAGAAACAGCAAATGAAGAAAGAATCATATAGTATTTTCGGCAATACTTTACAATAAGGTTCATTAGTTAACATTAGTTAACGACATTAGTTAACATGAACTAATAATGAACTGCACTTACACAGCATTTATTAATCTTTGTTAATGTTAATTTCAACATTTACTAATACATTATTAAAATATTGTTAACATTAGTTAATGCACTGTGAACTAACATGAACAACTGAACAACTGATTAGTAAATACAGTAACAAATGTATTGCTCATGGTTAGTTCATGTTATTAATACATTAACTAATGCTTAACTAATGAACCTTATTGTAAAGTGTGGCCGTATTGTCTTGTAAAACATACTCTAATAATCTTTGATTTTGGACAACTTAAATATTTGTATTTGTTTTACCACATTACATAATGTATTATATCTTAATACCTGTGGTCAAAATCAAGTTTTTAATGTTGTTTATAGGTCTATGTGTTGTTTTTAATATGCTTTAAGATAAACCATGTGCGAGTTCAGTCAACACCATTGCTGAGAATTTTCTCATTAAAACTGCAGCAGAGACAGTCTCAAAAAGCCTGTTTCCTACTGTCATAAACATGCAATCAATCCCGTCAATGCATGGTGCAAGGCTTTTCTTCAATGACTTTCTATGATGTTCCAAAAGTTTCTAAAGATGATGATTTTTAGAAGGCAGCTTTCTGACTCTGAGATGGCGAACAGGAAAATGGTTTGTGTAACATTACCAAAACATTATTAGCTCTTGATCACATCAATTACCAATATATGTCTGACATTGTAGAGGGCGACACTCAAAACACATGACCATTCTCATCAACTTGTGGACAACCTTGTGTAATTCTATTTTCCTATTCTTCTGAATCAGTTTCTGGTTCAAACATACAGTATATGGATGAAATGAAGCAATATTTCCACTTGCCGTTGTGAAGCCTTTACTAAAGTTGACCGAGTGGATCAGGTAGTCCGAGTTGGTGTGAATGAGTGGAGGAGGGGAGTAATTTGCATATCTATGATTCTGCGTATACTAAATGAAGCAAGGGTGTAGAGTTACATTCTACACAGTGTACCATATGTAAAAAATGGCACAAAAAAGAGATAAGATACAAGCTTTTGAATAATGAAAATTAATGAATGACTGACTTGAATTTATTCCTGTTCCTTACACAAATATATTGAATGGCTTAATAAATCTTAAAATATTACGCATAAGCCATACAAACTACTTGTGAATTACCGGTGAGTTTTGGCCTTTCTGGTATCCCAGTTCAATATGAATACCGTTTCTCTATAGTGTAACTTATCTAGTTACATTTTTAAAGTAGTTTCCTACTGATAGCCTGACTAATTACTTTTTCAAAGGATTTTAAATGAACTTCACCAACTTGATGAACTCTCCAGGCTTTATATTACCCAGAAAAAGGATGCAGTCAGGACACAGATCCGTCAATGCTAACCTCCAGAGGCATGTATACAGTTTTCCTGTGTGTCTCCTGTGTGCTGCTAGTTGTTCCACTCTGAAAGAGAATAAGAGAGTTTATCTTTCTGTTTGTCTCCTCTGAGAGAGCATTCACTTCATCTCAGCACTTACAGCTTATAAACTTACCCGGTAATCATGTTAGCTTTCAGCTTCCCCCGACACGGGCGGCCCGTCTCTGGGCTAAAGAGACCTTTATAGCCCTATAATTGACTCTTTCTGAGCCCGAAGAGAGAGACAAAAAGAGAAAACAGTGATGCCGAGTAGACGGAAGACAGAAAAAGACAAAAAAATGCTTAAATGGAGAGAAGCAATACTTAAAGAGCAAATGCTGAAAGAATAATTTAACGCTAATTTAGTAATGAAAACACAATGTTTTATTTTGTTTTGAATTCTCTTACTATAATGAATATGATTCTGTTGCAATATAAGGAAGTCAAGTGTAGACCACGTTTTCAGAAATTTGCCCTGGTCAAGCTGAGGCACTTGATTTGTCTTTACTATTTGCACAATAGAAAGAAAATTAAGATGAAAATAAATAGCTAAGTTAGTTATAGCTCAGTAAAGGATTGACAGTCAGTTTACGTGAGGGTGTCAAAATAATGTTCACATTAATATTTTAATCCTATTAATTTTTAATTAACTGTTCAAATGGTTGGGTTCAATACAATTTTTTCAGTCTCTTATGCCCATCAAGGTTGCATTTCTTTGATCACAATACAATAAAAACAGTAATATTGTTAAATATTATTACAATTTAAAATAACTGTTTTCTTTTGTGATATATTGTCAAATTCATTCCTGTGATGCAAAGCTGAATTTACAGCATCATTACTCCAGTCTTCAGTGTCACATGATCCTTCAGAAATTATGCTAATATGATGATTTGCTGCTCAAGAAACATTTCTGATTATTATCATTTGATTATAATATTTGATTAATAGGACACTCAGAACACTCAGAGAAACAGCATTTATTTGAAATATAAATTAATGTCTTTACTTTACTTTTTCACCAATGAAATGTGTCCTTTACTGAACGAAAGCATTAATTGACTTAGAAAAATCTTACTGACCCCAAACTTTTGAATGGTTGTGTAAATGCTAATCAGAAAATTAAATGGCAAAAATTGGTATGATAATATATATATATATATATATATAGTGTCATGTTTTTGTTTGTTTTATACATTTACATTAAATAATCTCATATGTTTTGTGGAATATATTTTTTTTTTTTTTACTCTCCGTACACTTTTAATGCTGCCCTCCCCTCGTTTACTCTCTCCATCCATCTACGTCTTTCCCTTGAGGTCACTGAGCTGAACATTAAGCCTTGATTCAATTCCACCCCTATTAAATGGTCACTACCACTGAAAAATATTTGTTTTCAACATTTATCATATGATGCTTGTGTTGTGTACAGAATGAAGAATAGAGTACCCTTCTGTATCTAGAAGATCTGTGGAAGAATATTCTCTCTTCTTAGTTTCCCAGGTTATTCAGATTATTAAAATGTTCTTCACACTAAGAATATAATGGTTCAGTTCACTGAAAGGTTATTTGGGAACACCAAATGGTTCTTGTATAGCATTACTAGGAAATCATCCTTTTGGAACCTTTAAGAATGATATACTGTAGCAGCGAAATGTTAGATTATTAAAATGATCTTCACACAACACTTTAAAAAATATTTTAAAAAATATTTATTGGCATCTATGGTTCCATGAAGATACTTTAACATTCATGGAATCTTCGCATCGCACAAAAGTTTCTTTATTATGGTGGCTCAACGCATTGCAAATAGAAAAAAAAGCAGCAAGAAAACATCTTCATCAGTTTGACAACACGTGCGCTACAAATACTCAACGCAGCCAAATACAGAAACGTTTCAAGAGGACCCCAAACAAGTGACAAACGTGGCTTGGACATGCTTATTGTTCAATATCTACTCATCAGTGGTGTTGACGATGACGTGAAAAGTAATTTTTTTGTTGACTTTAACATCCTGATCGTATGTGCGCAGGGCTTGACATTAACTTTTTTGCTCACCATCCACTGTGACTGTGAGGTTTTCCAAAGTTACTAGCCACTCAGCATTTTTGACATCGATAACATGGGAGACTATATATATTTAGATTGTTAAAATGGTCTTCAGACTAAGAAAAAAGTGGTTCTTTTAAGAACTGTTCACGTAAACGTACTTTGGGGAACCAAAAATGGATCTTCTATGGCATTGCTATGAAAACCCCCTTGTGGAACCTTTATTTTTCAGTGTTAGTAAGCTGAAATAAAGGTTCATAATGTGTACCTCAGTTTTCTTGTCATTTATGGCCCTCGGGGGCCCTCAGGGGATGGATGATCTGTTAGTGGATTCTGGGAGCTGATATGAGCGCTGGCACAGGTGTCTGCCCGATCACACACCGGGCGTTCTCTCTCACCTCCTCCATCACTGTCACCCCACACTAGCCCACCCGGAGCCAGCACCACATCTAACCAGCACCAGACCGCCGTCTCTAGCCGTCCGTCAGTCTCCCCCACCCCTACGCTACATTTGCAAATCATTTATTTTGCTTTGGTTTCCTGTACTCTTCTGGTTTCCCCCCTACTCTTCCTCCTCTTGATCAGGAGTCGGAGACATCTGGAAGTCATTTTAACGCGTTAGTGGTATTGTGCGGCTGCCTATCGGCAAAGCTTTTCACATTCACGCTCCGTATTACTGAAAAGAAGCTGTACAAGAGAGAGCGGGAGGGAGAGAAGGAGAGAAGGGGTTATTCAGTGAGAGCCTGCAAAATGATGGTCTGCAAGTAAACACAGAATTAACTAAATGCTAAGTAGTACTAGAAATGGAAAGTTTGTTAAGACAAACTGGCTTGACATTGCCTTGTCTAAATGTTTAAAACAGACGCTTATATAAGTTTTGTGTTGTTCATAGCTGCTAAAGTGTTCATAGTGGCTGCCAGGCTGTTGCTAAGGTGTATTCTGTGGTTGCTAAGGAGTTGCTTTGTTGCTAGGGTGTTGTGAGTGGTTGCTAGGCAGTTGCTAGGACAATGATACACTGTCATTCAAACGTTTTGGATTGTTTATTTGAATGTTGTTGTTGATGTCAGTTAACGCGGTGCATTATTGTTAACATATGCAACGTTTGATCTTAAAAATGTATTAGTAAATGCTGAGATTAATATTAACTAAGATGAACAAATGCTGTAGAAGTATTGCTCATTGCTAATTAACGTTCACTAATGTAGTTAAAAGCACAATATGTAAGATTTTTGGATTGAAATACCTAAAAACCACTGGAACAGTGTTATATATTTTGTTGACTTGTGTACTTACATTATCCCAGATATTTCCAAGAAATTTTAAATTTAGTCTGTGCATCTGCCTATCAATGACATGCTTTTATTTTGTAGAAAGCATGGAAACACCAATATATATTTAATATATTATATGTTTTATTGGACAAGGGAACAACTGTTTGGATACCTTTATAGACAGAAAACGAATCACCCGTGGTAACGAAGGTGGAGAAAGTGCCGTTTATTCACAATCCCCAGCGGTGTGGGAATCGAACCAGCAACCTTCAAGTTACAAGCCCGACTCCCTCACCATTAGGCCACGACTACTCCCTATTATTAATAACTTCCTCTTGCACCGACATCTCTTCTCTTCTCTGATGATGTGTTTACTGGCTCAAGGGCGGGACAACCTGTCTCTCACATAAGATCCACCAATAGCAAACCACAACCATCCAATCAATTCCTCATGGACAAACTCAAGTCCCACCCTACATTCTTTCTTGTTCGAGAAGACATTTCACTCGGCTATACATCGGAATTATGTCAACTTTCACAAGACAAAAACAAAGATCAAATAAAAGCGCCTCGCAGACAATGACTGCTGTAACTCAGCGCACAGTAGACAGTGAGTTTATTATTCAGCACGCTCAGCAGAAACAGATCTCAGTGCTGTACTTAAGTCACTGGTAAAGATTTTACATTAGGACTTTAACTCTCTCTAAATGCTCTGTCTATTTTTAATGAGCTGCAGTCCAGAGTTCTGCATCAGAGATGCACACCAAGAATGTCAAAGTTAAACTGTTATTGACTAGACAAAAATGCTTGGTCCAGCAGGAAAAAAAAGCATGCTGATTATCCATGGATTAGAATATTCTGTTATATACCAGAAAAAAATCCAAAGGAATGCTAATGTAATTTGGAATATAATTTGTAACCAATGTGGAGAGATAAATTCCACTACTGGATATGTATATACTCATTTAATTTTATTTCAATTTCAGTATAAGCAAGTTTAGTACAGTGCTTTAAATATATTAATTTTGTTGCTAAGGCAACATATCAACAAACGTAAATTTTCATTCACATTTTTTTAATTAAGTGTTTAATCTATTTATATCTTGTTTTATTTCAGAAATAGATTCAGTTAACAAAATTTTAGCAATACTTTAGTTAACAATAACAACACACGGAAACCACTAGGAACACCTTGCAAAATAGCATTCTGATAAACACCCACAAAACTTTAGCAAATGCATAGCAAAATGCTAAAACTTCTTAGAACACCCTTTCAACTTCATAGCAACATCCTGACAAACACTCTAACATTGTGAGGACAACATTACTTAGATTTTCTTTGTAAAAGTTTTTAAAAACAAGTAACTGTAGTCTCATCTTGGCAACTGTCATTTAATTTCAAATATAATTCCAAAGTCACATTATTAGGCCTCTAGTTTCCATGGAACCTTTCTGTTTTCTAAATATTTATCTGTTATCTCACTTTGTATCTCAAAATCACACTATAATGATATGTATTCTGATACCTTCAGGATATAATTGTTCTTCTGGCACATGTTTCCATTTTCCACTGCAGGTCTAATGATGAATGCTGTTTTTCTTTGACAGGAAACACTTCTGCTGCTTGAGTTTTCCCTCAGAGGTGTGGGACTATATATCATACAGCACATAGGTAGAGAACAATCAACCAAACCAACACAAACCGTTAATTATAGGATCTCAGGACCGTACAAACACACACACACAGATTTGTTTCGCACTGAAACTTTGCTGTCTTTAACTGACTGTAACACCAAATTCATTCAATCATGTGAAATTATACAGTAAACAAGTCTTTTCCAAAGAAGATATTGTGAGTAGTGTTAACTTGTGCAAATGTTGTCATCACAATGTTAGGGTGTTTTGGGCGGTTGTCAGGGCATTGCAATGCAGTTGCTAGGGTGCTCTGAGCAGTTTTAGCATTTTGCTATGCATTTGCTAAAGTTTTGTGGGTGTTAACCAGGGCATCATTAGCTGCTTTTCCAACGTTGGGCCAAGTCATTCTCGTTGCTTAAAGGTAGCAATTTCAGAGAAGATAGCAATAGCAACCTAGCTTTGAAAGCATCCCACCCTCCAAAGCCACGCCGTTACTGCTCTTCGAGTTGTTTGGCCCTACGTTGAAAAAGTGGCTATTATGCAAGGTGTTGCAAGTGGTTTGAGGTCCTTTTTGACATAAATCAAAAGAGCCCATCTTCAAGTTTCTATCATAGCCTACTGTATGGCCTACTTGGGTCTATCCTAGAAGTCAATGTAAATCTACAGAATTTTATGTCTTTTATCATTCACCAGGCAAGTAGAGTAACTTGCACTTAGAATAAAGTAATAGCACATGTGTCTTTAAAAATCCATATGATTTGAGAAATCATGCACGTTTGTAACCAAAACGCTGCAGGACAAGCTACATAAAGAAATGTAATACGTAAGATTAAGGGTTTGGCGAGCGACGCTTGAAGAAAAAATAAGTCATCAATTGAAACTGTAAAAAAAAATATTGTTAGTTCAATTCATTATGTAAAAATATATAATGTGTGAAATATAACATATGAAACTCATTATTGACTTTCAATGTTTCTAGTCAGATTGACTAGATTCATGTGAATGAAAAGCCAGCAAAACGACTACAGGGAATTTCCACAGAATGCAATAATATCCATTCAGAGATTTCTTAAATTGCAGCTATTTCTTAAAAAAAAGAATTAGAGTCACCTAATATATGTAATGTGAGCTGGCCTGTTTTTAAACACATATGCACACACACACACACACACACACACACACACAGAGACAGAATGCATGATGACGGCAGTAGTTTAAGTATAGGGTATGTCCTTCAGAGCAAATGCCTGGTGATTCACTTTCTCCATCACTCTGATCCTGACCAGAAATGCTGGTGTTTATGAGATTGTGGTGTACATACAGGTTAAACAAGGTTTGCATCTTAGCTAGGTTAGTGTTAGCATAGCCTGAATATTAACTATTTTGCAAAAAGGAGATCTACAGTACTTTGCAACTTATTTTGGCCATGAACTGACAAATGAACATTCGTTTATAGGAAATTAAGATCATATTTACCTCTGTATAGTCATTTAAAGCATTTCAAACGTTAGACTCAATACTGCGCTCAGGCAGAGGGAGAATGAAGTGTGTTTTAGTCTGTGTGGCCTTCAGTGTAAAACAAGGGCTCACCGACTCGCCCGCAACCAAATAATGTCAAAAAGCAATTAATATCTTAATACCGCCATCAGCTGCTGTGGGGCCAAGCCTCTCCACCTCTCTCTGCCTCTCTCACTCTCTTTATTCCTCCATCAGGCCGTGGTTTCCCTGAGGTCCTGGTGGTCAGATGCGGTTTTCGGGGCAAGAGGACTTGAAGTGTGGGCAGCACAGTCCTCCTTTCTGAGAAAAGAAAGAGAGAGAGACTCATCTAATGCATCCATCTCTTTTCACAATCCATTACACTAAAGATGGGGTCAAGCGGGGTTTCCACTAATAGTCTAGCTTCTGGACTCTCATTAGGATGAAATGCATCTTTTAAAAGAAATGCAATGCACTATTCTACATTTTTGTTGCATTTTATTATTCATAGATCACATATAATATAAGTCTATTTTTTTTTTTGCACAAAAACAGACTTCACATCCAAATAGAACAAGTTTTTTTTTGCATTTAATCATATTGATATCATATTGATATTTAGAAATTCAAAGCACATAACTATGAATGTATAGTTAAAATGTCAGCCTAAATAAGGCTTAATGTTGTATTTTTTGTTGTTATCCATCAAAAGCCATATGTCTACATTTACATTCATGCATTGCGGCAGATGCTTATTAAGTGACTTAAATTCAAGGAACACATTTCATTAGTTTCATTAGAATCGAATCCATGACCCACGCATATAATATATATATATATATATATATATATATATATATATAGAGAGAGAGAGAGAGAGAGAGAGAGAGAGAGAGATAGAAGAGAAAGGAGATTCACTTTCGGGGAATGAGGGGGGGTTGTGTTGTATAAATAAGGACAAATCACTATTTAACATAACTATAAACAATGAAAGACTTATAGAAGAACATGTTAAGATATTATATTATAATATATATTATATTATATATTATAAAATATAAAATATGCAACTCTTACATGTATGAACCACCAACAAGATGAGAGAAATATTCCCTCTATTTTATACTTTCCTTGCTAAACACTAGTGAATCTGGATGTGAAGCTTCATAGTCTCTGCATGTGTTCTTCCTCTTACAATGACCTCTCATTTCTGTGATTTCCTAGAAGAAGAAAAAGAAAGGAGTAAGTAATAGACACAGAGAGCGAGTGATTCTACTGTACACCCAAGCCCACACACCTCGCCTGTCTGGGCGGCACTGCGTGTGGAGTGAATGCTGAGTGTGTTGTGTGGTTTTGGGCAGTCCGCTGGACACCATTAGAAGAGATCCCCCCACCGGCACCAGTGTTTCAACACCACCTCACCTACTAAACCAACAGCCAATTACAGCTGAGTCAGTGTAGACATACAGACAAACCACCGGCCATGTGCTACTTTTAGCTTTACGTTTCGAGACGCTCAGCAACGGCTGGGTCGCGCCATACAAATTTCAATTACTGATGAATACTAGAAGAAGTACAAGCTTTTTCCATGGACAAGTACTTTTTCTTGGCTCTGTGGTCATTTGAGGTTATGCAGTCAGGAAAACAGAGACCAAAAATGACTTCTATTCATTAAACTACACTGCAATTTTTAACCAGTTTAAACCAAAAAATAATATAAAATGCTAAAATATAAACCTGTTGATTTATGGTGAAAAGGTATGTTTAACAAAACAATGCTTATTTTAAAGAAAAAATATTGTAAAAAAAATATATTTTTTTTTAATTACAAATATTAAATATAACAATAACATATTACAAATATTAAAATTTATCATTAAATAAATTATTATATATAATATTTACATATAATTGTAGTTTGAGTTGGTAACACCTTGGTGTCACTATGGTAACACTTTACAATAAGGTTCATTAGTTAACATTAGTTAACTACATTAGTTAGCATGAACTAATAATGAACTGCACTTACACAGCATTTATTAATGTTTAAATTAATAAACATTTTGTTAAAGTTGTTAAAGTTAATTTCAACATTTACTAATACATTATTAAAATCTTGTTAACATTAGTTAATGCACAGTGAACTAACATGAACAAACAATGAACAGCTGTATTTTCATGAACTAACATTAACAAAGATTAGTAAATACAGTAACAAATGTATTGCTCATGGTTAGTTCATATTAGTTAATATATTAACTAATGATCCTTATTGTAAAATGTTAACATTTTTTATTAACATTTAATTAATTTGTTCACATCAATGCATATCATAGTACAGTAAAATATTGTAAAAAAATATTTTATTTAAAATAATGTAAAATAAAAACAAAACATCTAAAAAATAATCAAAAAATTATTACATATAATATCTGTAGCATTTACGGAAAACCTTAGTTCAGGATAGTCAAAATATTAACATTATTTCAATGAAAACGAAAAAGGCTACTGCAGGAATGGAATAAATAACGTTAAATATAGTGGCTGTTGTCTTGCTGTGCAGTTTAAATAGCCTCATGTGTAGTTTTTTTTTAAATTATTTAATGCATTTTTATGTCACTGAAGTTTAACTGAAGTTTGCAACCTAGCATGCACATCACAGGAGTCTGTGTTATCTCTGTTAAACTGCTGTGAGTGGGCCACATTCAGCACCAATTGATTTCCTCTCCCCCTCGCTGACGGCTCTGATAGAGAGCAGTCATAATTCTCTGCACTCGAGAGATTAAATTCCTGTATCGCTGTCAGCTACATTAACTCACTTCCTGGATCTAAACCCTATTAGCGTAGCAGGCCTCGCTAACATTAATAAATCAATGTTCCTGATGGCAGATGAAGATCCGGCGCTACTGTATGCTCTCTCTCTCTCTCTCTTAGTGCTGGTGATGATGAAGATTATATAACTTGAGCTATAGCTACAACTTTTTTTCTCACTTTGTAGACCATTACCTGATAAAACAGATGCATTTAAAAAGTTTCAGAAAAACAATGAAAGCTGACTTTATGTTTCTACTCAAGTGAAGAAAGGCAAGGAGAGGAGAAGTGAGGAGAGGTGAGGACAGAGGATAGGAAGAAGGAGAGGCGAGGAGAAGTGATGAGAGGTGATAAGAAGAGAAGGAGAGGAGAAGTGAGGTGAGGAGGAAGGAGATAAGTGAGGAGAAGAGAGGAGAGGGGAGGAGAGAGAAGAGAAGGAGATGAGATGAGAGAAGAGGTGAGGAGAAGAGAAGAGAAGGAGAGAAGAGGTGAGGAGAAGGGAAGGAGAAATAAGGAGAGAAGAGAGGAGAGGCGATGAGAAGAGAAGAGAAGGCAGAGAAGAGGTTAGGGTTAGAGGAGACGAGAAGAAAGGAGACCTGAGGAGAGAAGGAGATGAGAGGTGAGGAGAAGAGAGGAGAAGTGAGAGAAGAAGGAGAGGAGAAGTGAGGAGTAGAGACGTGAAGAGAGGAGAGGGAATCTAATGTAGCTCTGGGCCAAACTGACATTTCCAAAGATGCCAAAGAGAAATCAACTCCCGTCACTGATCCTTTAAAAAGCAGATTGATTTTTGAAGAGCTTGTCTGATGTTCAGGAACATTCGTCTGGTCCTGAACTCCCTGGCTTCATTACAGCCATTGTTCTCGAGTGTTTCCACTGATATGGACAGTCACAGGGCTTTAGGTTTATTTCTGTTGATTGCAGAGTCTTTTTCCAGTGGTTGTGCTTTGTTAGAAACTTGATTGCAAGCGCCATCCTCTAACTGCCAACGCTTCATTTAGCCCGTCTCAGCAATGAGATAGTTGATATGAGGTATTGATTGCCTTTTTTTTCAAACAGAGAAGGTTTGCAGTATGACACCAACGTGGTACAAACTTCAGCACAAATCTTTCCATATGTATCATATGTATTTGTGTGTAGATAGATAGATAGATGGGAAGAGAGAGAGAGAGAGAGAAATTTGTGGCCTAACTATTGTCCATAGCCACTAAATGTGTCCATGTGGTGTTTCTGCTCAGCATCAGAGTAGATGAATGTTCTCCAAGCCTGTTGCTCATCCTTCTTCTGTCACTGACACAGATGCAGCAGATGATCCAGAAAGACCCATTTTTCTGGTGTAGCCCCACCACAAAACTCTGGAACAAACCCACAGCACATACACAAGAACCTTTGGATCACAAGAAAAGAGACGGCCTGATCAAAACAGGGATAAAACGCACTTCCACAACCCCAAAATCATCTTCTGTGAGATGCATGTGGTGTAAATTTGATCAAAAGCACTGGCTTTTTTTCTATGGGTGAGGGCATACATGTCAGAGATGTGAAAAATACGTTAGAACTGTTAAATCTCGAGTAAAATAGCTTCTGGAGACGATTACAAACCGTCGATATGAACCAGCTGTGGCTCTGGCAGAGGGTATAAGACGGTGCTGCTCACTCTGGGTATCAGAAATTAAACCAGAGATGACTGGAGCATGATGGAACATCCAGAAACAATGAAGGGATAACTGTGAAAAGATTTCACACATTTATCACAGCACTTTTTAATCCACACTAACAACCTGCCAAAGTGAGACGCTACATCTCTGTCCAGGCTTGTGCTGTTCTTGCCAATTCTGGAACTTTGTTTTTCCGCTCTTCTCATGTTACAGTGTCCTCATGATAAATTGCTTGTATTATAGGATTCTTAATTTTTAGGTTCTTTTATCTTATCAGTAATTAGGATAATGAAACTGATAGTTCCAGTCCTGGTTGTTGATTGGTCAATACTGCTCTCCAGTTATGCTAAAAACAATATAATAGCAACTATAAGACATGAGACACCAGTTCTCCAGTTGTACATATCTCTATTCAGCACCCGTATCAGTACATACTCGGTTTATATAGCAGAGACTAGCATATTCGGATGGTACTGGGTTCCTCGGAGGACGTTAGAGAAATTTGTGTTTAACCATGTGATTTTAATCCCATCCTAATCTGCCATGTCTATTTTTTTCTCACACAACCTCAGTAAAAACCTATTTTTTTTGGTCTCAGTGCTTCTCTGAGAAATCGAATCCTGTCCTTATGCTGACGTTGTATTATCCTTGTACACTTTTCCTCATGTGTTTTTCGACCTACCCGAGTTACCGCTTGAGCAGATCCACTGATATAAATGGAGGGCAAAAATCAGTGAATTTATTTATGAATTACTTATAGACAGACAGATATTTGATGTAAAAATCCTACTAACATTATAACAGCGCCTCAGAAAAACTATAAAATAAGGTCCTCTTTTTACATAATACATTACAAAATAGAAAATGTCTATTCTTCGATATCCACCGACATCAGTGTGTGAGAATGCGTGTTGTGTGCTTGTGTACATGTGATTTTTGAAATATTAATGCACAAAGAGTGTGATGTTTCTGTAGTGTTCTGTTGGGTCCCATATCATAAGCACTCTCTGAACACTTCATTTCCCATTATAGCCTGTCGTTTAGTGCGATGCCTGAATGGATAGTTGGATTTATTTTTCCCTGTTGTCCCGGTAGAGATCCTCATAAACACTGGCTGAATACTGCTTGTACATTCACTAATACTCCTTATGAAATTTATGTGTGTAAATTTACAGAGACAAATCTCAATAATATTAAAATTTTAAAGGGTTAGTTCACCCCAAAATGAAATTTGTGTCATTAATTACTCACTCTCATGACGTGCCAAACCCATAAGTCCTTTGTTCATCTTCGGAACACATGATGAAATCCGCGAACTTCTGACCTCCCTATAGACAGCAGTGTCACAACCAATTTCAAGGACCAGAAAAGTTGTAAAGGTATCATTAAAATAGTGACTACAATGGTTCAACTTTAATGTTATGAAGTGACTAGAACACCTTTTGTGCACAAAAACATAACAAAAATAACGACTTTTTTCAACAATTTCTTTTCTTCCATGTCAGTCTCCTACGCTGCTTGTAAACACAGTGCATCGCTTCCAGGCTCTACATCAGAATGACGGCTCATTATTGGCCAACTCCTGCGTCCGCAGCACACAGATGGGTTGTGATGCTCACGTGTACAGCATCAGCCAATACTGAGCCCGTATTCTGACGTAGAACCTGGAACTACTGCAATGTGTTTACAACATGAACAGCGTAGGAGACTGACACAAGAGAACATTAAGGTTGAACCACTGTAGTCACGTTGACTATTTTAATGTATTTACTACCTTGAAATTAGTTATGACGTCACTGTAAAACGGTAAACTTTCAGATTGTTATTCAAAATATTAATTTGATCCCAGCGAAACACACTGCAGATAAAAAATCATTTGTCACTCTTTTATATTAAGTATTGTAAAAACAAAATGTAAAATAGTTGAAGTGTTGAAATAGTGAAATATTGAAGTATGCTATCATGAAACCTTTTAAATCAGTTCTCACAAGTTTAAAAAAAAAGGATGAAGTATAAACTAAAATGAGGCCTAACACTCACAAGACACTAGAATTTCTAATATTTCAAACACAAGATGGGGGTCAAAGTCATCATGTGTTTCAATGACAACAGCTATGTTTTAATTAACAGCTGATTGTGGTTCTGGCGTTCGTGCTCTCAGACAACAAAAGACAAGCACTTCTCTGAGGAAATGGGGAAGAGGGGAGAGCGACTTCTGTGATCCTGAGGTCAAACGGTAGCATCCCTCCACCACGTCCACATCACTTTAGAAACATTAACTTCACGGCACACCTGCCTCTTCAGTCAGATGCTCATCTATTTAGACGAAGCCTCATCTATCAAAACGGCTTCAGAGAGAAAATATATTGGCACCAGACCCTCCTAATCAATGCCATTACCACTACACCCTTTCCTAAACCCAGAGAGGGTCATCTGCAGGGTCACGCGGCGGTCAGACCGCGCTCGGAAAATGAGGCCAGGCTCAAGTTCAAGGACAGGGGTCAAAGGTCAAGCTTCCAGGGAAATAGGCCCAGCTGTGCAGGGATGTGGGAGTGTACGGGCTGGACGTCAGGTCCGTCTGGACGGGTGACCAGTCGCGACCCCAGCTTTTGTGCTTGTATTGGTGAGTGGCGGTTTCCTTATGGTCTTGCGGTCGGACATAGGGCTCTGCCAAGCTGCTAGAGAAATGAGAGACGCCTATCGGTTTAAAATAGTGGACAGAGGTCAAAAAGAGGCCAAATGACAGAGTTCATGTCATGGATAAAAGTCTGACAGCCATATGAGGTGGGCAAGATACTGTATTGCTCAGAAGCCTTATGATCAACAAACAATTATCATGTTACTAAAGTCTCTCAGAGCCTGACTTTTAACTGCAGTGCATTTTATGCAGTTTATTCTGCTCAAGCAATGCCTTTTTAAATAAATCAAAGATCATTTTGTTTTTACATACCATTTAGAGTCAGGTAAATTTCAAATTGATTTGAAAATGTTTGAAGATTTGAAACCACTATCCTAGGGTTTCCCAAACAGGGGTTCACGAACACTGAAGCACAACACTGTGTTCAGCGCACACTGTGATCCGGTGTTTACAGCATCTCAAATATTTAAAAGATTAAATACGTATCTATTTACTAGCATGTCATGCGACTATTAACTGAAAACAGAACCATGAACATGTGATAATCTCAGGGGAACTTCAAATAAACCTGTGCACCCTGACTCCCTGAAACATAAAGCCAATTACATTTGCATGCAAGAGTCCCACTCCTCGATCAGACTGGGGCAGACCACCAGGATCTGGCGGCGCTGTCCCGTGTGCTGTCCGGTCGTGGGCAGGAGTATTGCGGTGAGAAGAAGCTGTTTATACAGGGTGGGTCGAAAGTTAAATATTTCCATTCTAAAGTGTTACACTGGGAATATGAGAGCACGCTCTGGTCAGATCTCTGCCAATAATACAAGAGAGGAGAACAAACGGCAGGCAATTCTCTCCAGATGTATATGTGCACAGAGGGAAAACGTTTAATTTTTTTTTTTGTGAAGAATTATAAAATTATATACGGTTCAGATTTAGCTCTGGTCTTTAAACGTTTGGTATTACTCTTGCATTTCAGAAGAGACAGACGAAGGTGAAGAGAGAAAGATAAAAACATTTGAGTATATAAAAAATGCCATGCAGAGTTTTTTTTTTTTTTACCTTTTTGAGAGCTGATTCACTTCAGTTAATTCAGATAAACTTGGTATTCTTGTCTTATGCCATTATTGGAAGCTTAAAAAGTAATTAAAAAAATATGAGAAATAGAATTATATTATTAAAAATGTAAAAATATTGAATTATTAATCCAGCTTCATGGTTAAAAAAAGTGTTAAAATCATCTTAACATTTATGTTTTTTAACTTAACCTCGTCAACAAAATCTTCATAAATATATAGTGAATATTGTATATCACCAGTAATACTTGCAAACCAGAATAGAAACACAGTGTGTGGTGTAATGTTGGTGATCACTAGGTAATTTGTAGTATGTAGTATATTGTAATATAAAAAATGTTTGACCTTTGACCTTCACAAGACACTCACACACTCTCTCATGGGCTGCTGCTGTCAGTCAAGTCATGTTAAGAGCAAATTGTTATCTGTCAAGTCATGTCTCCTGTGCTGAGAGCCCCAATTTTTATTTTTGACATTTAGATCCAACACTTTAAAGAAAATTTCCAGAAAACAATTATATGCAGTAGTAAAAAAAAAGTTTCTAAAAAAAAAACCTTTTTTAGAAAATTCTTTAGATTTTGTTTCTATTTGCATAGGCTTTTTGAGTTTTACATACTCCCAAAAGTTGATACAACTTTTTATTTATTTTGTAAAATCGAATATATATTGGACAAATCAACTGGATAGACCCAGTACATTAAGTTTAGCTTACTAAAAAAAAAAATTGCAGTTAAAAAGTAAGGGGTCAGGAAGATTTTTTTAATGTTTTTGTAGAAAAGCCTCTAAAGGGTGCAGAAAATACAGCAAAATATTTTGAAATATTATTACAATTTCAAATAACTGTTTTCTATTTAAATATATTTTAAAATATAATTTATTAATGTAATTTTCAGCATCCATACTCCAGTCTGTGTCACATGATCCTTCAGAAATCATTCTAATATGATGAATCGCTGCTCAAGAAACATATCTGATTTGATTATCAATATTGAAAACAGTTGTGCTGTTAATATTTTTCCAGAACAGATCCATTTTTTAATGAACAAAGTACAAATGAACTGTGTTTATTTGAAACAGACATTTCTTGTAATAATATAAATGTCTTTAGAATTACTTTTAATCAATTTAATGCATCCTTGCTGAATAAAGGCACTATTTTCTTACTGACCCCAAACTTTTGAACAGTAGTGTATTTCAGATGTTTGCCGTGTTCATAATAGCGACAGCAACCACATATACAGCAGAAAGGGAAAGCCAGGGAAAATCTGACATGGAAACACCACAGAGAGACTAAGAGCGATATAACATGAAGGGGAAGAAGGAACGTAAACAGAGAGAAAGACAGAGGGAAAGAGGTAGACCACAGATCTTCTAGTCTGGGCCTCTAATGTCTCCACAAGCCCTGATGCTTTACACGAGTGTAAACGTACTCTGTAAGCACAGTATGTGAGGTTTCTCAACCTCCTAAACACTGAAGGAAAATCAGCTGCTAAAGAGAGTTTTTTCATCTTAAGAAAACATGTTTCTATCTCCAACTATACAGCACTAGATGGGTGGGGAAGGCAATAATTACCAGGCTTGGTTTCATTATTTGTGTTATAATGGAAGTTTAAAATTTCACCTTTCTTCCAAACGTCTACACCATTATGTAAATGATCTTCAATCACAGGGTCACAGCGCAGTCTTCCACAGACCACCTTTGTCTGCGTATTTGGACCGTGTGAAACCCGACAGGAATTACAAGCTTTCCTTCCCTCTATTTCACATTCCTTGTCACTTCGGGTTTTCACCTCTCCTTTCCCCTCCACAGACCATTTCTGTTAAAGAAAGAAGCAGATCACTCTTAGCGACAACTTAAGAGTCGAATCCAAACCTATAATCTTCTGGAAAACCTATCATTCAAACCAAAGCTATATCCTCAGAAAGCCCTCAACGACTTGCCATTCGCTTTTTTCGGAAGTGCAGAACTGACTTCCTGTTGATCCTGGTCATGTGATAAAGTAGGAAGTTAATGCTGATAAAAGTGCCAGACTGGTTTGGCCCCCTTCGGCTCTTTGTAGACTAACTGCTGCTATTGTTCCTCTAGGGTCATAATTAGTGTAATTAGAGGATCCGCTCTGGTCAGTCCTGGCACAGATTTTCTCAGTGAGTTTACATAGAAGAGACGCTATTGTTTGTTTGTTGTGAATGTGGGGGACACTGATGCTTTGGCTTGGGGTGAAGTTAAGGGGAAACGGTTGTAATTTCTACAGTAGTCATTTTCAAGGTGGAAGTGCGATGAGATCTACCTCCTGTCTTGTTTTATGGTTTATTTCCTGTTTTGATATTGAAACGTGCATATAAACTCTGTGCATATATCTACACGTATACTGTATCTATGTGTTCAGCATGGTTGCTTAAAAGTAGCTAGGTGATGGCAGTTAGTAGTTGTTAAAGTGGTTGCTAGCATAGGCTATAAGGTGATCTGAGTTGTTGCTAGGCAGATTCTGAGCCATAATTACTTTTTTATTCTAATATGCATAAATAACACACCAATATTTGTTAAAAATACATTTTAAAGAACTATTTTTGATGTTATATGCTACTGAATAAAAGTAGGACTGTATTTATCGTTGACGTTCTCTTAATTTTCTGCAAAATTATAGATTTTAACAGCATCATGTTATGATTTGGTGACTATGATTGGTGATTGATATTTTGGAGCATTAAATTAGATTAAATGAGGAAATTGAAATGGAAGGTCAAATCTTCTTGACGTGAAGATTAAAATCATAAATACAGACTATGTTTGACCGAAACCCTTGATAACTTCATTTCTTGAGGCAATCCAATTGGAATCTAAATTCTCTGTACTTCATTGATTCTCAGGAATTAGTCATTAATTATTTGGTTTATTATGGTGCAATGTTGCTTAATTTTTAATCACAAGCAAAATATAAAATGAATATTTGGTATACATTAGCAGTCTAAGATTTTTAAACATTTTTGAAAGCGCACTTTTTGATCAAAAATATATTTATTTGATGAAAAATACAGTAAAAACAATAATATTGTATTATTACAGTTTAAAACAAGTGTTTTCAAACGTAATTTATTCCTGTGATGCAAAGCCGAATTTTCAGCATCATTACTCCAGTCTTCAGTGTCACATGATCCTTCAGAAATCATTCTAATATGCTGATTGGCTGCTTAAGAAACTTTTCTATTGAAAACAGTTTGTGGAAATGTGAAAAGATTCTTTGATGGAATAGAAATTTCAAAAGAACAGCATTTATTTGAAAATCTTTTGAAATGTTTTAAATTTCTTTACTGCCACTTTTGATCAATTTAATGCATCCTTGCTAAATAAAGTAATCATTTCATTTAAAAAAAAAAAAAAAAAGACGTATAGACGCCAAATTTCTGAATAGTAGCATAACCATCAACAGCCCCAGTCCCTGTGTGTTTTATGCGATTGAAACACTTATTCACTGGCTTTAGGTAATACCCTGACCATTTACCCATCATTAATTGCCTGTAGAGCATATCCTCACTGACTTCAGCACATATTAACACACAAGTGACGTGTTGTTCTGTCCTGTAAGCGCTGTTGGTTTCCCGTCTCTTGTGGTCTAGTGCTCTGATCCAGCATCATAAGGTCTGATCCAGCAGCATACGGACTGTGGAAGAAATCTGGCCTATCAAAGACTTTGTGATAAAGATCTCTGGAAGCTTCAGCTAGTAAACAGCACCATAAAAGTGGCTTTTGGGGTGGAGTGCAAGAGAGAAACTTGAAGCAGTGCCCATCACCAATAAAGCCTCAACCTCTACAACTGCTCTCCCCTCCTGTCTCACTCTCTATTTACTGTTCACGGTTACAGTTCCTTCCCTTTCATTCTCTTTGCACACCCATTTTCAGTCCTTACACTACTGATTAAGAAGTGGGAATCCTTTCTGTAAAATTGCGTGTGGAAAAGTGCCAGTTGTTGCAAGGAAGTCATCCATGATGGCTGAACTAGGCACACCAGCACTTGCATAATGCCATGAAGAAACCTCAGGGCCTCTGTCGGTGGTATTGAGCTCTCCGCAGTTCTGCCAGGACACTGACTGGTTTCATACTGGAGTGACTGAAATATACAGGCAGCTGTATGAAGCCAGACTCAATAGCGCCCCCTAGTGTCTGCCTGTAAAACACTTTCAGACTGCAGTTCTAATCAGGTGAAAAAAGGGCTTTATTCATTTGGAGATAGACTGGAGTAGCAACAGTTTTGCACTGACAAGAAAGAACCACTGAATCTAGTTGGATATGTGTTGACATACTGTTTTGAATTAAATTCTTTGTTTAATTTGATTTGCAGACGTAAAAGCAATGCAGCGCACTAAGAGTTTTTCTGTTACATTTACTCAGATTTAATTCTTTCCCTCGAAATCTAATTCTGAAATGTCACGCAAATTAAAGACATAACAAAAAATGTTGTGCAGAAATTAGTTTTTGTGGAAAGAGGTTTATAGAAATCTCAGGAAGGTTTGATTTGAGGCCATCTTGCCATAATTAGAGGCTGTTATTGTGTCCGCCCGCAAATAATGCAGAGAACACTTTATTAATTCCTGTCTTTTTCCACTCATCTTTTCTTATTTAAGGAAGCAACTCAACCATTTCAACATCTTGTTTAGTTATACACAGCATCATGTTATGATTTGGTGACTATGATTGGTGATTGATATTTTGGAGCATTAAATTAGATTAAATGAGGAAATTGAAATGGAAGGTCAAATCTTCTTGACGTGAAGATTAAAATCATAAATACAGACTACGTTTGACCGAAACCCTTGATAACTTCATTTCTTGAGGCAATCCAATTGGAATCTAAATTCTCTGTACTTCAATGATTCTCAGGAATTAGTCATTAATTATTTCTTAGAATGCCTTGGTTGGCTGCATTGACAATCAGGTGTTCTAGGTGGTTGCCAGGGTGTTGCTATGTGGTAGCTAGAGGTGGTTGCTAGGCATTAGTACTATTCATGAAATTAGCACATTGTAGCTCAAACGTAGTATAATTGTAACACACATTCCCACACAGCGCAATATTTACACTCAGTGAATGGAACTAAATGGTAAAACTCATCTTGATTCAGTAACACCATATCAGTTTCATTTGATTTAAAAAAGAACATTCTAAGCAAAGCAAAAACATACCAAATAAGAAAGTAATCATCCAAACATATTGCCATGTAATTGTGATGCATGCAATCAACCAGAATCAATGGAAAATAAATAAAATGCACACATATTTCTTCTGTCACATTATAATTTCAAAGCTCATTTTATCTTAGAAACATCTAACAACAGCGTTTTTGTTGTTTCTTGTATAACAGCTAGTGTTTCCAACAGAAATGCATAACAGAAGACAAGGCAACACAGTAATGAGGACAATGTTTCAGTCTGTACCTTTGCTGAAAGTCTGTGTCCATGAGTACAATTTACATGGCCGCAAAAATCCCATTACCATCACCATCTGTCTTTCTATCACTGTCTTGTGCCTGTGACAAATGAATTTAGAATGCGTTACTTCTAATACAACTAAGCTTTACTGTAAGGATGAAGGATCTACTCTATAAAATTTGAAAGTGAACTACACGAGACGCTGACGATTAATTTCATTGTATTCCTGACAAAAATGCACGCTGTCTTTATTTCATGTCTTGAACTGATATCAAATAATCAAGCTCTCTGCCAAGCTCAACATCTTGATACTACAAGAGTGCATTCTTATCAAGAAATGTTGTGTATTAACATCATATTTTTAAAGTTTCCTTCAACTGTAAGGCCCCTTGGAGGTCATTGTTATTTCAGAAGTCATAACTTGTGCATCTCCACTGAAAGACAAATAAAAAACATTTAAAAAATCTGGACAGTTCCAACCAAGGGATAGTCATCTACCAGCTTGTCATGCTTGATGAAGACCAACTCTATCAGATGTGATGCATTTACTTCAAAGACTCTAAAATGCACCAGGAACAAAAACAGGAACAAATGAAACTCAGCATGTCAAATGTGCATTATTTCTACAAATGTATTTTTGTAACTTGTTCAATTTTTATTAACAGTCTTGGCTTCATGTACTTCCCTTACATCTGGGTATCTCTCTTTGATGGTACAAATTATATCCCAGTCCAAAACTTATATCCAAAACTTCCACTGGAAAAATATTTCACATTATTCACAACCTTAGTGAGCATAAAATAGACTTTAAAAGCATATAAACATACATTTCATTCCTCTTCAATAGGACTATGTGACAATCAAAAATACACTTAAGGTAATTTTGGGATATTTTTAAACAAAACTACTCCTTTCTCCCTTTTAGTAGCACAATAAAAACGAGGATATTGACTCTGCAGTCAGTTAATCCTCCAGCCTCCCATATCCTCTAGTGCACAAATTGTAACAACATCTCCTGTCATCACAGATTCCACAATGGATTCACTTGATTAAAAGCATATCATTCGCATTTTTCAGCAGAAATTAATTGAGTCATTTTCAGTTCCCATTAATGAAGTTCATACATACATATACATGTATACAAAATCCAATTTCACGAGTTCACACTTACCAATAATCAGATAGGGAATTAGTATGCATATTTGGCGTGCTGTCCGAGGAGAGGGCTCCGAGCTCGGTATTTGGCCCGAGCCCAGAGTACTCCCCCCGTATCTGGTTTAGGAAGTAACCAGGCAAGTGTGAGGAGACGGGGTGGTGGAGGGATGCTGAAACTGTCCAAAAGCATAGGCGAGTCGACTGCATCGATATATATAGGTTTCTGCTCATGCTGATTGGGCAGGCATGTTGATTGCTGATTAATGACAGCTGGCTGGAGTGATGTGATAATTAGCTAGATCATTTGAACGTGTTCCTCCCGAATTTTGTTAATAAAACATCATTTTGTGCAGAATATTTTGTTCTTTACAACCTACAAAAAACACTGCCTGTAAGTGATTAGAAGCTTCTATCACCTCACTACTGCAATCTTGGCCCGTTCCTCACTTGAAAAAGATTCCAGATCACTGACAGTCTTTGGTTTCCATGTTACCACTGCTTTCTACAAAGGCATCACCATCTTTGCCAAAATGGCTTGATACTTCAAAGAATTCATGATGTCCTTCATACAGTCAAGATTTCTACTTCCTGCAAAAGCAAAGAAACCCCATAACAAGACTTTGGTGCCATGTGTTGCCCAGGTAAGCGACACACACACTCACGGTCATCCACATGATGTAAAAGAAAACGTGATTCATCAGACCAGGCCACCTTTTTCCATTGCTACGTGGTGCAGTTCTGATGCTCTCGTGCCCTCTGTTGGCGCTTTTGGCAGTGGACAGGGGTCAGCATTAACAAAATAAACACACAACAAAATTTTGAACTTTTCTGGAAAATTCGTTTTCGTAAGCTTTTCGAACTCCCAAAACGAACCTGATTTTGTTCGAAATGATGAACAAAGTTTGATCTTCGATTTCACTTTAAGTATAGCAGGGCCTTCAAGCAGTCATGTTCGAAAACTTGAGGGGAAAAAACTCTTTAGCAATGTGAGGGGTATTTCAGTCAATCATGATTGGTAACTCTTGAATCTCAATCTTTGAAGATGTGCTGTATGTGAAGATGAAGGGGAGAGAGAGAATTACAGGAACACAGACATGTGGATGTTTCAGGTCACCCCCTCCATTTTCCATCCATACAGAAATAGAGTTATTTCAGTCGGCAGCTCCGGATTTCTGGTTTGCACGTGTAAATTACATGTCGCCAACATTAAATATTAAACCTAATCAGTGCTTAATTATTGATGCCATTGCTTTTTATACAGGAGTGCCATTGGTACTTGAGATATCCAGCAAAGAGCCTTTCTGCATTACTGTATCTTTGAGGTTAAGGTCTCTGGCCACGATTCCCACTCACTTCTCTTTGGTTTTCATGATTGATGATCACAGGAAGTCTGTAAAAGAGAGAGAAGGAATGGAGAACTAGATCAGGTTGGGCAGTTATGACTGCTCAGAGGAGCTCACAGGACGACTAAGTGCCCGAGTAAACCACAACTGAGTGTTTGATGCGCGTATGTGTGTTAGCAGAGGGTTCACTCTGGATTTGAGCATCTGTAACGATCGCCCAGGAGTGGTTGGTGATGGAGAAGATGGTTACCCACAATGCTCTGCAGTGGCTCAGGTGGAGATGTCTACACTGTGTCCCTGCTTGGTGTTAATCAATACACTCAAACGTTAGCAGGGTGGAAACAGTAGAACTGACAGCAAAACTGTTATTTTGATGAAAACATCAGAACAGAAAAAGCTATATAGCACTATTACTATTTCTCATACTAACAGTTAGTGATTTGAACTGTTTGTTTGTGCTAAAATTTTAAAAATAAAGGTCTTTATTGGCATTCTATAGAAACTTTTACATCCATAGAATGTAAAAATAAATTCCAAAAAAGGTCCTTTATACTGAAAAATCTTTCTTTAGATTGTTAAAATGTTCTTTGCACTAAGACAAAAATGGTTCTTTTAACAATTGTTCACTGAAAGGTTCTTTGGGGAACCAAAAATGGTTCTTCTGTGGCATCACCGCAAACCCCCCACCCCTCTTTAAGTCTTTCTACTTCAAAATGTAATTTTATAAAATGTCATGTTTTATAAAATGTGTTCCTTTGCATTTCTTTGTAATTATTTGTGAAATTTACCAGCCTTTTCTGAGTGAAAATTATTTTCAAAATAAAACTTACACCAAATTTTATTCAGTGTACTTTTCTAAGCAACTGCACTTACAGTTTTTGTATGGCAGACATTAAAATGGGTGAAAAAAATCCCATAGACTTGCATTGAAGGAGGGACCTGAGCCATCTCTTAAGACCAGAGTGAGCTCTTTTGAGAAAGTAAACCCGTAAAAAACACTCAAAACATCCTAGCAACCCCATAGCAACACCCTTGCTTAATCTTGCAATGCATTCAGTCATCCAATCAAAACATCCACTCCAGCTGAATAATCATTACTCACATCTAAGGGATGGCTAGAAAAATTACACACAATGGTGCATAATTATATAATTAGTATAGATATACACCAGCTGCAGTGACAGGAAAAGATTGTTTAAAAACTGATAGTGGTTACTTTGATCATTCAGATGTAATCAAATCCTGTATCAATCAGGAATATGTCCAAATACATATGTATTGTGGACATTTCACATTGCCTTTAAAAGATCCCAGCAAGTATTCACATCAACAAAACAGGAAGAAAAAAAAAACAGACGGAAGTGTAAAAACATTTTTTTAGATATACAGTTTTATAGAACATATAATATGTGAAATCAACTATGTATTCTTTACATCTGAAAAAGCAATCAAGGTAAAAGGCAAAGATATTTGGGATTTTAAAAGGCTGTACATATAGACCTAATTGCGATTTGATCGATCGAGCCCTGCAATCTATATATATAATCATATGTATTTTAAAAAAAAGTACGCATTGCAGCGATACATCATATCATTAGTTATTTGACTAATGCATCAATTCATTTTGATGTATTATTACACCTCTACTGCAATGCATGCTGGGAACTCTTATGCCCTTAACTTTTCATCAGTTTTGTTCAATATGATCTCAATTTAATTGATATATGAAATATGATATCAATATGAAATTCTGTTGCTCTAACATGCTCTAATTATGTAGTTTCACAAATCTAAATACAATGTTTCTTTATACCTTGAGACTCAGAAGATCCCATAAACTGAATATCTTTTTTTACAGTGAAAGTCACACTCTTTTCTGTCTTATCTTATGAAAGGCTCTTTTCATCTTTACATTGTAGGACCTGGTGTGACTTGGTGAAGAGTTTTAGTTTTTCACACCAAAAAAAAAAAAAAAACTATTTTTACATCTCTTTTATCTGTAACATTTGTGGTCTCTTTAATAAAAATCTCAAAAAACATTTACATAACTTTTTTTTTTTTGTGCCAAAGCTTAAAATTCGGAAACTTGTCCACATCCCTGTTTAGACTGCCGCCGGTTTCTGTGAAGCCAGAAATTTAGACTAAAAATATCTGAGGTTTCTCCATGTTTCTGAAGCAGCTCAGTGTCTGACCCCCAACACACACGGAGAGAGCCGCATCAGAGAGACACAAATATTAACACAGTTTCTATGTGTGTGTGTGAATGTGTGTGTGTCAAATCTACCAATTTAGAATCTGGATATCTGTGTCCATGTTGTGTGTCTCTGTCAGTTTGTGTCTCACGTCCAAGCGGTGTAGACCACCCATACAGAGAATCTGAGTGGGCCACTATTCACCTCTACAGCCCAGTCTCACCATGGTGGCGCCCCCAAAACCAGTCCTGACACACAGCTCACTATGTATGTGTGTGTCCACACCGAGGCCTGAAAAATAACCATTCATGTCTTCCATTTTTAGAAAATGGAAAGTTTTTTTTTTTTTGGTCTTAGATCTACATCAGACCGTTTGTTTCACAGTTTGATTCTACTAGAATTACTCACCCTTAGCCAGACTTTTGACTATCAGCTTTAAGTTTGGTCCAGCCACTTAGAAAGTAAAACACTGTCTGATGGAAATGCAAAGTGACCAATCACAGTTTTTGTATATAAACCAAATGAACACAAAAAATGCACAGTAGTGTTGGTCAGCTATACAGATGCACAAAAAAATGAGTGCAAATCTAAATCAAAAATCTAAAAAAAAAAAGCCAATAACGTTCCGCTCATGGAATATGCAAGTGTATTTGATGACTCTAACATGGAAGCCTTGGCAAACCGACAAATCAAGTGATGTATCCAGTGACAGACCTTGAATAATGTAACACCGGTGCTCAGCTCCCCTCTGTCACATTCTTTAACCCCTCAAAACATCTATGAGACATTTGCTGTAACTTTTCAACATTAAAAATACTTTTAAATATTTGTTTTGTAATTTAACTTCTTCTTTAAAAGGGTAATATGCTCTAGACAAGTTCGGATACTTCAACTTTATGTATTATAACTTATTTATTATTGGTATTGTATATATATTATAGTATATAATATTTACTTATTAATGGTAAAAAAAAGCATCGGGATGTCTTAAATGTTGATTATCATACACACTTCTGTCATTTTATCTAACTGGAATGGAATGTTTTAGAGTGTCAAAAGCCAACAAATACCACAAAACATCACACAATTCATAAAAACAATTGATAATACTTGTGTGCTGATATGTGTGCTGTTGTTACTCCTGCAAAATTGTCACTTCTTGGAGGACTATGAAGATGACATTTAACACACACAAACCAAAAAAATTGATTAGAGAAAGATTATTTATCAATAAACTCTTTCGTTTTTACATGTAAAAAGCACAGACCCATTGGAAAACCAGTTCAAAAAATTACTTGTTCTCTCAATTAATTTCAACAATAGCATTTATTTTGCACAAATAGCATACCCTACTCTTTTATTTTACTATTGTTATTTTATTTGAGGTAGTTTGAGGCCAAAAGAGGGTTCTCCTTTAACACCGGTCTCAGTGTGGCAGTTACATACATATACTGAAGTACACAGTATGGTGTGTTTAAGCCCGGATGTTTGTGCTTCTGTGGGTTTGAGTCCTCTGTGGAATAACACTAAGAGTAATGGGCATGCATGTGTGTTTGTGAGTGTAACTTCCTCTCTAGAGCTGGTGACAGAGCAAAATGCTCCATGATGTTCACTAACTCGTCTAGTGCGTGTGTGTGAGCCACTTTGTCACACATTACATCTTCCTGCACATGTGTTTCCACTGACAGTGATTGCGTCTTTAGCGTCTGGCAAACGTACAGTCGTTCCAGGTTCATAAAACCCCAAACCTGCAAACGTGTGGAGAGAGACCCTAAAGGACCCTTACAGTGTTACTACGCAGTCTCCTTTGATAGGATGTCAACCGGGTGGTCCCGCTGCTTGTGGAACGACATCAGCTGTGGCTAATAAAGCTAACGTGGGCATATGTTTTGAAGTGAGTGCACGAATCAAGTAATAATTGAGAAGAACATATTTTACGATTTAGACAACACACCAACAATTTTAAAAAAAAACCCAGGCTCATTGCAAAAACGTACTGCTGGCAACATTTCTGCAAGGTGATATTACGTTGCTTCTTGAATGTTTCGTGGCAGTTCGAAATCAAATGTCCGGTGAGTGGTGCTAAAAGCACATTCAGTTTTATCAAAAAAAAACATAAGCGTGAATTTTGCTGACACTTTTGACGGTATCTGAACTGAGCTGGATGATGACATCACTGTTTTTGGCAGAGCTCCTTTATAGCTGAATTGAACTTCATAATTGATGTACTTTACACAGGTATTGAACCAAACTGAATCAACACTGAACTAATTACAACTGAATAATGACACTATTGTCTTTTCAAAGATGTTTTACAGCAGAATTGAATTCTGTTTGCAGAAGTGATCATTATTGTCATGTTTATCACATGTTTAAAGGTGACTTATCTTGACTCTCTAGTTGTTGTGCGTATCGTGACAGTTTGGAAATGAAATTGAGTCAGCGGCATTGAAATGTTAATGGTCTTTGAATTCGAAAATGGAGTAACACCTAAACTAAACCTAGACTCTTCGCAAAGACCCCCCCCCCCCCTTAGTTACTGTTGCTACGTCCAACAAACCATGAATGAACATCAGAAGGTATGTTCTTTCAACTGCGGTAAGACGTCAATACACACCATTTTTCTAATCTAACTCTGCTGGCTGGTTTGTTAGTTGGACAAAATGGAGGATTCTGCATTATGATCAGTCAAGTTGCCAGTAAATCAAACTTGCGGCGAAGGATAATCCCGATAATCTGCCTCTATAATCATAAAATTGACAAAATCGTTGATTTCAGATAGAAAATGCAGGGAATTATATATTTGAGATACGTTTTTTCAATGAGCCTATAGGTTGCAAAAAAAGTCTCCTGTCTGACGTTCTCTCATTCATTGACCCCCCCCCCCCCCCCCCCCCCCCCCCCCTCTCCTGAGGATGGTTTACTCTGTGACTGGGCCGCCACCATACAAGTGTTACATTCAAACGGCTAATTAGAGGAGATGTGCGGATCAATGAGATGTATTGTAACTGGAATCTGAAATGAATCTCTTTAGGATCAATGTGAAGTAGTGCAGGAAAAACGGGAAGAGCGGAGAGGACAATAAAGGAGAGGAATGCAAATGGGGGGTTGGGAGTTTGACCTTTTCCATGAGTAAGAAAACAAATAAGTACACATTTAGCAGCTAATATGTGGCTTGGGAAGCACCGGCTGCCGCTGCTGTGCAGACATCATGAATGAATGCCGCCAAGATGCAGTCTTAAACAAGTTTATTTTTGCTCCTATGTATGTCAAACCTTATGACTTATGTTTTCAAACTGCACGAAAGCACGCTTCCATTCAGGTCATTTAATAACTCCCTGTCTCTGTTGTGGAGAAAGTCATCTCTTTCAGTGGAAGCTCAAGAGGCAGGAATTCAATTCATAATAATCAATTCTAATCATTTTATCTATCATTTAAATGTATTTTTTTGCAGTGTTTAAATGGATTTTATGCATTATGGGATTCAATTCATTTTGAAGGATAGACCTAAAGACCAATATGCTTTCTTCATATTTGCCCAAAATAAGGTAAAACAAAGAAATATCATAAAAAGCATCATAAATTGTGGTGCTTACCTTTTAGAACAGCCTTTACAAGAAGCGTGTCTATGATGCCTTCATGAAAGCATAGTCAGTCCACTAGAATGTGAAAATATTTTAAAATTGTATAAAAGTAAGAACAACGCAAAAAGGCAACATGGAAACCTGACTGTAGCAGGCCTAATGGCTGCACCATATGCAAGTTATAAGTGTTGCTAATATATTTTTAATGATAGTGAGCTATTTCTTTCTGATTTGCTTTAAATTCCTGTGTTCATATCACTTTGATGTCTCATACGAGCCTCGTACACTGCCATTTCAGTGGAGTATGTATGTGTAGTCCTCTCTTTTCTTTATAGTTCATAAAATGAACATATTGAACATGTTAGAGTTCGAGCCCTGTTTTCCTCTAGCCTAAAAAAAAAAAAACTGTAGTTAACAGACCAAACATATTTTTGAAATTAAGTGCTAATTATGTGGGTCAGTTCAATATGGCTCTTATTTGAATGAGGAGTTTTGGTTCTTTGGTTCTAGTTTCATGAGTGTAGTTCATGAGTATTACTCTCAAGTGTACAATTATACCTATAGCAGCACAACTGTTTGATATGCAGCAAATCAGCATATCAGAATGATTTCTGATGGATCATGTGACACTGAAGACTGGAGTAATGATGTTGAATCCAGCTTTGCATCAAATTACATTTTTACATGTATTGATATAGAAAAGGTTTATCAAATTAAATTGTTAAAATATTTCACAATTATTTTAATGTATTTTTTGAAAAAATCCAGACTTGGTATTTCTGATTGTCTGTGTATAAAACACACAGAAACACAGTGTCTGACCTTGAGAGATCCTCAGTTTTATGTCTGCCTGAGGTTAAATCCATTCACAAACTTAACATTTCTTTATGTCCTGCACTACAGCCCGGCACAAATCCAAGAATCAAACGGCCACTGTAACCATAATGAACCCAAACAGCAAGATGTGGTGGAGTCGCTTTCCCCCCCTGCATATCCTTTCATGCTTTAGGTTAACCATGATCTCACATCAGGTTTGTTATTGCTGTCTCAGACCAAAGGCAGGCCAGAAATGAAAGGCTCATTTGAGATGTGGTGTGATAGTTTAATTGGCACGTGCTGAATTGTGTTAGCAGGCATGCAGACCAGAGTGTGGGTATATATAACCAGAGACAATAAATTCCCTTGTTAGGGCAGAGCCACCGGCCACCCAGCCACCACAGACAGGATCCCTTCAGATATGTGGGCACATCTACTGTTGACATACTGTATGGACCAACACACACTCACAGTTTTGCCCTCAAAGCACAAGATAATTCTAGAACTACATAGACATTTATTTAAACTCAACTGTTTGCACACAAACCTGTGCTTCTCTGAAAATTTTCTGCATGAATTAATGCATATTTTCTAAGCAGACACATTTTTAGAACTATTACGGTAATTCTTCAGCATATCAGCAACAGTTAATGTGTCACGCAAAACAGCATAAATAACATGCGCTGATGAATCTTACACATAAGACCAGGAACATCTTTCCATTATTAGCAGTCCCACCAGGAATTTGTTACTGCAAGAATTAACACCAAAAAAAGCTTTCAATTTTGTCTTCTTTCCATGTATAAAACATGAACTTGTGGGATAAAGAAAGCAATATCTGCTAGTCAATATCCATAAGACCCAGGCCAATCAAATAAATCAACATGCTTTTAATGCTGAACTTTCATTGGAAAATCAGCATCACTACAGCCTCTACAGGACTGTTTGATTGAAGCAGCAGTCTGTAAGTTTTGCCTCTTTGACGTCATCTCTGTTTGAGAATGGAATCACAGATTGTAAAATTACAATTTTCACTGTAAAATTTCATCTGAACAATTAAGTAACAAATCTGACACTTTTGTTCAGACCAACTAAGGAAAAAAAGCATTACGATAAATCACGCTGCCAATGGTGATTAAATCTAACGACCGCATAGCTCATATCACATCAAACCATGCAAATTATTATTGTCGGATGTGTATTTTGGGTTAGGGGAAGGTAGGGAGGGGATTCTCCCAATGAGGTAGCATCCATTTAATAATTTGAATAAATATAATCATTTACACTCTATGATATTACTGCATCCAGTTCATGAACAAAAATACTAAGGTGCACATAGTATCTGCCAATATAAAGTATAGATAGCATCTGATTGCTATTTACTCTTATTGCAAAGAACTGATATTTTTACATGGTGTAAATAGAATCGCTAAGAAAATGCTGCTATTGTCACTTAGTATAAATAGAATATATTGCTATTTACAGTTAGTGCAAATAGCCACTGCCCATTATTGTTATACTTTCTCAAATTGTTAATGTTAACAACATCAGCATTGCGAAACTACGTGCATTTATCAGCATTACCTGTAGATTTCAATTTCTGTACAGTCTAACCTCTAACATTAATTTGTTATACCATACAATCTGCCATCAAAATGATAAGTTTAATTGTTCCAGCTGCTGTGAGAAAAGGCTATAAATGATCCGTCATCTGCAGCATCCTCACATTCCTTATAGCCTACTAGCTGGGACTCCTTCTTTTTCTAAACAGATGTGACGTAATGACGCAAAGGTGAACGGCTGCATGCTTGAATTTCCCGCAGAAACCTACCAGTACCATTTGAATTAGAAAACATTATTATAAGCTTACCGTTGTGAATCAGGCTAAGATAGTTTCGAACACAGGCTGGTTATGTACTTGGTGCTGCTTATGTACTTGCATTTTTAAGCAAAAAAAGTTATGGACTGCCGCTTTAACTTAATTAAATTGAGAACACTTTTCCACACAATTTTAGTTCATGCAAACTAAATTTAGTACAAATTTTCTGAAGAGACTCGATCTCTTAATATGATGAACAGGTTGAATTTAGGCTTTTATTCACATATAAACATTGATCATCAAACATAAACAGAAGCTCAACCGTAGCTTGATGTGCGAGAACAAACCTCATTGGTTCTTTCAGCTCAAACGTGCGTAACACTCGACTACGAACCTCATTGGCAACCAAGCAAGCATGATTTAGCTTCCGTTTACCATAACTGCTGTGTGACTTGATGACTGTTCATATCTGAATAAAAGCTTAAATTAAATCTGTTCATCATATAAACTGATTTTGTCTATTCAGACAGTTTGGACTAAACTGTTCAATTCATATGGATTAGTTTTACAATCTCTTTATGAAGTGCCAAAGTGGTAGATGCATGTACTGTCAATGGAGGGACATAAATTACTCAGATTTCATTAAAAATGTCTTCATTTGTGTTTAGAAGATGAACAAAAGTCTTATGGGTTTGGAACAACATGAGGGTGAATAAATAATAACAGAATTTTCAGTTTTGGGTGAACTAACTCTTTAAAGTAACTCAGCTAAATCTCTTTCACTTAAACACTAGCTAGCAATTGCTTATGTAAACACATCAAAAATAACTGCTATTTACTGTATTGCATGAGATGATCTAAAGCGACACAAATTCACTATGTTCAATGCCCTATGTTTGTAAAAGTAATGTTTACTTCATCCTAATAATAAACAGTGAGTTTTCACTGCAAAATAACATAAAAATGCTTGAAAATGTCATCTAAATGTGCAATAATCTTGGCCCACAATAATCTAGCTCCACAAACTGCTTGTTGGATTGACCAAGTAAGTAAATTGGGTCAATTTAGATTTTTATAGCGGCATATTTTATTACTTTTTTCCAAAGACCAATTTGAAATGAACCTTTCTTCATTTTTCAGATTCACCAATTGAGGCGATTTACTACTTCTCTGTAATGAAGATACAATTTTCAAACTCTAATTTTGTCCATTAATAATTAACCGGCTTTTAGCGTATGTGTGTGTGTGTGTGTGTATGTGTTTGAAGTATACAGTGACGCTGCATGTCACAGAGGAGAGGATTCGGGCCCATTTTAAGATCCGAGGTGCGGTTGAACCACACATCGTTCCGTAGTCATTTTATCCCGGCCACCTGTAGCCCAGCGAGGGAGCAACAGTAAATCACGTGACCACTTCCCAGAGACGAAACCCTAATCCCGAGCCTGATCGGGCCAGTCCAGGGATGGAGGGGATGGTGAAACTCGAGGCGACAGCTTCACCAATGAAGAGGTGGAAAAGTGGTCCCTGCGCTCGCCTTGTTGTGTCAGCACGGCCCCATTAATGTCACTTTAGTGCCAGCGGCCCCTCCCTCCGCACGTGCTGTAAGTGTGTGAGAGCAAGAGCACATGAGCGGGAATGTGGGGTGTGTTCCGGCTCTGGTGGATACTCTACACCCTCTTCACGCCTGACGGGCTGTCAGAGATTATTAGCGTGACCCGGTGGCCATCCTCGGGGAGAATACGAGATCTCGCTGATGCGCTCGGAACTGATCCGCACTGGAGGAAGCAGGTGAAGAACATGAAAACATGCTTCACCTGCTTATTTACACAAATATATTCATATTTCATTTGTTCTGTATCAAAAAACCAAGAGCTGCTTACATACATGCATTTTAATGCATCACAAGTCTGAAAGCTAAGGTTGTGGAGTGCAACCCAGAATGAATAGCAGCAAGCTCCCAGAATGCACTGTTAGAGACATTTCAGTTACTCATACTACTGTTAAAAAGCTGAAGGTCAATAATTCAAAAGATCAAATGTGACAGTAAAGACATTTATAATGTTACATAAGTTTTCTATGAAGGGGTGGATTCTGGAATCCACTGCCGCTTCAATATATATATATATATATATATTGAGCGATTTATCACGAAATTATCTTTCTAAATATTGAATTATTTAGAATGACTAACTTCAACTTATGTTAAAGCCTTTAATTTCCTTTTTATTTTAAAACACTAGAAAATAATGATGTATATTGTCTGTACCTCTGACTGAGGGAAAAGTACAACTTATCAGAATGTTTTGGAAAAGTTTCCTGTTCAGTGCAGAGCTCAGATCAACTACAGCCTTGAAGAAACTGTGAATCATGTGTATCTTTGTATGTGCGCTCAGTGTTCTGTAGAGGTCTGTTATGGGTACTAGTGGACTGTTGTCATCTGGACTGGAGACCTGAAGGCGCCTAGGCCTGACCTAGAAGGACATTCTGTCCCTAACTTCAGGGTCCGATCGTCAGCGTCATAATGGAAGGAGATATGCTTCTGACTATCTGTCCATGTGTGAAAAATTACCAGTTTTGTTTAGTGTTCTTAACCAATCAGTGTCTTAGTAACGACGTAGTTAGTGGACTCTGTTAGAGTATAATTGTTGTGGAAATGTGAATGAAGGAGAAGAGAGAGGGAGAGAGAGAGCGGCCTACGAACTCCTTGTGAGACTGGAAGCTGGCTTGTACTGGTGAAACTGTAAACTATTCTTTATTAAAATTTTCTTCAAATAATTTTTTTAAACTCTGACTCTGGGTCTTCATTTATCATATCTGGTTTTTTGGGTCTTTAACTGTAAAATCCCCTACATCTGGTTAAAAAAAATGCTGTTCTTTTGAACTTCGTATTCTTCAAAGAATCCTGAAAGAAAATGTATCACGGTTTCCACAAACATATTAAGCAGCACAACTGTCTTTAACATTGAGAATTATAAGAAATGTTTCTTGAGCAGCACATCAGCATCAAATATTAAAGAAGTGATCTTAAAATGTAATAATACTTCACAATATTATTGTTTTTACTAAAATTGTGATCAAATAAATAAAGCCTTGGTGAGAATAACAGACTTATTTCAAAAATATTAAAAATGATTTTTGTCTTTTGAGTGGAACACCAACAGCAAATAGTTCAAATGACTGGAATCAAATAAAAAAATTACCTAATATTTTATATATTATAAATAAGTTCATATTTGAAAATATACACTATTTGTGTTGCCTCCCATTTTATAATGACACTTTTGTATGATATACTATTTTGGTTCAATCACCATTAGAGGTCTAATCTGGTTCTTGAAGCAAAACCAGTTGAAAACCACTGCCTTACTGCCTTTTATGTGGTTTTGGAACTCTCAAAATGTTCCCAAATGTTTCCCACATGATAAAGTCCCATATGTGCAAATTTCAAGCCGCAAACCCAAACTCCATTTTTTACTAAAACAAAAAAAAACAAAAAAAAAACAAATCAAACAAACAAAAAATACATCAACTTAACATGCACATACTGTGTGCGTAACATGTGTTCACATGTAAAATTCATGTGCTACACAAAATATGTATAAACAGCTATATGTGGAAAAAGACGGACATTGATTCACTCTCTCTTAGGGTGGCAGGCCTGTGTGTTGTTGATGTGTGGCCTGGTCAGATGGTCTACCGAGTGCCCACATTTGCCACAGATCTATAGCCTCTCTCCCAGGGCAGAATCACCCCTCACCAGCCTGGTGTTCTGCAGCTGATCTCTGACTCTAACCACCAGTTAAACCCGACTCACTGGGGTATTTGGGATCTGGTGAATTACACTTCTCACAAGGCATTCTCCTCAGGGTTTGTTCTAAACCTCTAACCCTGAACATTTAACTTCAGCAATTCTTTCAGTCTGAACCGCTTTCAGACTCCATTCAAACCTGACAGTTGTTTCGATAGCAACTCTGATTTAAACTTCAGTAAAAATGGCCTTGATGTTAGTAATATTGATGTTTCCGTGAATCTTTTCAAACTGTCTTTTTTTAAGTCAATGATTCATTTGCATAATGACCCTAAAATGTTCATAAAAGTATCAACATTTACATTTAAATGTTTTATTAAAAATGATATCAACTATTCAAAAGTTTGGGGGGGTTTAAATGTTTTTAAAAGAAGACTTTAATGCTCACCAAGGCTGTATTTATTTGATCAAAAATACAATAAAACGGTAATATTGTGAAATATTATTATAATTTGAAATAAGTACTTTATATTTGATTATATTTTAAAATGTAATTTAATCCTGTGAATTGTCTGCACAATTACTCAAGTCTTTCAGTGTCACATGATCCTTCAGAAATCATTGTAACATGCTGATTTGTTGAATGATCAATGTTGAAAACAGCATGACATTTTTTTCAGAATTTATTTACATTATAAATGTCTTTACTGTCACTTTTGATCAATTTAAAGCATCCTTGCAGATTAAAAAATCCATTCATTCAAGTATACTGACCCCAAACGTTTGAACGTTTGTGTAGATGATGTTATATGGGTGCAAATAAATGATTCAAAATCATTCTTGTGTTCATTGTGAATCTAATTGGAAGCACTGACTGATTAAAAAAAATTTATAATTCCTATGAAAAAGCAAATACATCAATATTGAGACATCGGATATCATCAAAAAAACGTATCATCTAAAAAAAACATATCTATTCATCAGATAAGGTGTGCTCACATGCACACACAGATACAGATTCTTTGAATACAAAACACTGGAGGACACTCAAAGTCTCTCTGCCTCCCTCAGTGCATCAATAAATAAAGCAAACAGCATTAAGCATAACTTGAACTATATGATTGAGGCTCTAATTTAATAGCAATAGTATTAGTGTTTTAAGGTTTGGCCATTTAGGTGAAACTCTAAGCCGATGTGGGAGTAATTTGGCCGTAAGGAAATTGATTCTGACCATCAGGCAGTTTCTCATGTTCAAACAGAGGCTGCAGTTAAACAGGATCATTGCTGTTAAACACATTACCCAGGTACCCCCTCTGCTCACAGCCAATGATTATATGTCCAGGCTGAGGGATTGAAATTCTGCGCAAATATAGAAATGATCACGGAGCATGACTGGAAGGGAGAATTAAAGTCGTCTATTACGCCGCAGGAGACTATGACGCAGATGTTTCTCGTTTCGAGGATTATAAATGGATCTACACAGTAACATAAGAGCCAGTTTTGATGTATGTACACACTTGTCAGCGGACTTTATCATATTTGTTCACGGTGAGAATGCCTACTGCCTGTTGCTTTAAGGAAGAAGAACAAGAAACTGCTAATGACCTATGACCTTAAAAACATGAACGAAGATCTTTGGCTGGATGCACACTGCATGTACAAGTTTTAACAGTCCTTTATACTGTTGCTTGTCAGACTGTACGAACATGATCGCTGCTGTAGGTCATGTCACACTCTCAGTTGTCATTACTAGACTGTACGGCAGTCAAGAGGCGAGCAAGAAGACTCATCCAGAGTTTTGTCCTAGATCTTTTAGTATTCACAAAATCTTTTTTCAGACGGCCCAATTATGGCCAAAATTGTACAGTGTGAACCTGGCTTAAGACTGAATACCCAAGGTTTTTTGCCTATGCAAGAAAAGTTTATGGTTATTTGTAAGTCCAAGCTCCAGAAAGCACAGAAGAAACACATTAAAAGCTATATAAAAAGTTCATAATGACTCATGCACTAAATTTTAAGTCTTTAGAGGCCATACAACATTTTTGTATGAGAAAATTAAACGCAATAAACATTAGCTCAATAACATAAAATGGTAACACTTTACAATAAGGTGAATTAACTAACTATATTAGTTAACATGAACTAATAATGAACACGTACATTATTGATAATAAAAAAAATCACTAAAATTATATGATAATTTATAGTTTTGACTTGCAAAATAATAGTATTTTACAATAATGTGATGTTTAATCTTTTTTTGTTTAACAATATGTTGTAAGGTAACTTACATGTTACTAACTAACAGTTTTTTACTGTGGCATTTTTAGTTTTTTCTGTAAAAATTACAAACATTTTTATATATTAAATCTTAGTGAATGACACAATGGCGTTTGAACCTTATATCTCATTCAGTGAATGATGACATTTGGATTGTTTGTCATATGCAATAAACCATATTGTATGGCTTCAGAAGACGAAAAGAATCTATAAAACATTATTATGTAAATAAAAAAGGATTGGGGAAGGTGCTTTTATCCATTAAGTATGAAAAATCTGAGTAAAAAAAAGAGCTCATTTACACACATATAGGGTCTAAATAGTATAATAGCAAAATAGTCTGTTTAACTATAATGGTCAAAGAGAGGTTGAAAAATGAAGTTCTTTTTGGAGCAAAAACTTGATGACATTTTAAGTAGACTTCAGGGAAAAAATAAAGTGCTTGAAAAGTATAGAATATTGCTTTTGCTGGGCATACATACTCTCTTAATGAGGCATAACACGGATACACAATCTCAAATGCATCCTCTCTCTAAAACAGATTGAAACACACCTCATCTTGACTTGCACATCTCCTGGGTTTCTGTGGCCAGTGCTCCCTGCAGTGTGGCTGCCCAACAGGAGGCATTTACCGTACACTCCACCCTTCCCTAAGTACAAACAATCACAAAAGCACTGATGGCAGTAAACAGAACCAAAGCCACAAACCCACTTCCAGCTCCTTCAGTAATGCAGCCGACCACAGTCACAGAAATTCAGAGTGCTGCGGCGTCCCGTGCTGCGTCAGGTACATCTGCATAATTCACTTTACAAGGCTAAGGAAAGTTGTATTGCTCAGCTCTTGGTGTTTTTGGTATCTCAGTCACATTCAAACTTACGTGCCTTTTCTCCAAGTTCCTTTGGAGAAACAAAAATAGACAAATGATGACATTCAGAGCTATGAAATGAATGTGATGTGCATGAGAAGAATGAGATGAGAACTTCTTGAGTTCATATTGAGATCTCTTCCTTTGAGACCTTTGATTGTAGTTTTTGGTAACGCTTGAAATCACTTCTGAAACTATAAAGGAGACGCATGTGAGATAACTAGGGACTTTTACTCAGAAGAACATGTGACATGGGGGTGATTTTTGTGTGAACCAAAAACCAAAAAATAAAAAAATTTCAGCTGGTTTGTGACATCACAAAATCATCTATACACACGCACACTACCTTTCAAAAGTTTGGAGATTTTTTTTTAATAGCTCTTATGCTCTCCAAGGCTGTTATTATCTGATCAAAAATACAGTAAAATGTGAAATAATATTGCTATTTGAAATAACTGGTTTGTACTTGAATATATTTTGAAATGTAATTCATTCCTGTGATGCAAAGCTGAATTTTCAGCATCATTACTCCAGTCTTCAGTGTCACATGATCCTTCAGAAATCATTCTAATATGATGATTTGCTGTTCAAGAAACATTTCTTATATTTCAATATTGAAAACAGATGCTTAATAATTCCACAATTGTGGAAACAGTGATAATTTTTTTCATGATTCTTTGATAAGCGTTCAAAAGAACAGCGGTTATTTGAAATAGAAATATTTTGTAACATTATAAATGTATTACTGTCACTTTTGACCAATTTAATACATTTTTGCTGAATAAAAGTGTTGATCTCTTTGTTAAAAAAAAAAAAAAAAAAAAAAAAAAATCTGATCCCAAACTCTTTCTAGAGTAATTGTGAACTAGTTTTCTTCTACTCATCTTGTTTGTATTTAGATCTATATTTGAGGAACTTTGGTACTAACACACTCCACTTACCCATTTTCTGTACCTCTCTTTTCCGTTCCTCGAGTCATTCATGGGTAACACTGGCATCGCAACAGAGGGCTGACATTAAAGTGACTGACTGTAATAAGATATAAAGACCGAAATTATTAGATTTTATTGAAACCGCAGTTACTGGCGCAGTAACGCAGTGCCATTCAACTGTGAACGCACAAGGAAAGAGCCAAGACAGCAAGAAATGGCCCTGATTATACTGCACCAACCTACCGCAAATATATAACATCCCTACACACAGACCTACAGCTATGCCAACAAACTGAGAGGTATGAAGATTTTGAATATATAAAGCCAAACAGTGCCAGATACAGAGGGGTCTGAGGCCTCCAAAAGTCAAAACAAAAGGTCTGGAAAATCTTAAAAAAGGTACACTATGTAACTTCTATGTTTCGTAGAAAAACATTGTTTTGGTTTTGCTTCAGCTCTGCGTGACTGGGCTGATGAATATGAATATGGTATAATAACATTCACCACTAGGCTTATAAGATATATATCCGGTTTATATATTCAGACTAGCTGAAGACTTAATTGTAGACGTTACAGTAGCTTAACCCATTAACATACATGGTACTTACTTGAAAATAAATTCCAGCAGAGAATGAAACGACCCTAGACAATGAAAAGATAATGCTTTATAATGAACTCTGTTAGCTCCATATGGCTGTTTATCTGTGACGCTGTACTCACCGGTAGAGTAATAAAAATAGCATCTCCGGGTCGTGTTTACAAAATATCAAATCCCTCACTTCTCATTATTTCTGAAAAACCATGCCAAAGTTGATTCTGGTTTTATTACGAGCTCTGTTGCATTCTCTTTTTGCCAGCACACTTTCCACTGTTTGGTGTGTTTTTTTAAGCGGGTGATTCCCCAGAGGTTGGAGATTTAGCTGCTCCGTGTCGACCTTTCTCACTCGTTGTGACAACTAACCTATACTCACACCATATATGCGTTAAAGTAGCCAGAGGAACTTTTGTCTAATTTCGAATAAGACAAAGCACGCACAGGCAAGTGACATATACGCAATTTCCTGCGAAAACCATCCTGACAGATATAAAATATAAACACTTATAATAGGCTTACCGTAGTGAATCAGGGTAAGACGAAAACGTGTACTTCTATCATTTTTTTTTACTTTTGTATTTAAAAAAAGGTTAGTTTACCTTTAAGTAGTTTTAATTATATTATTTACAATAGGAATGAGAGTAACACAAATTCAGATATGCTGCCTTCTAAGATCCTTGCGTGGTGCATTGCATCAAGTTTAATGACAAAAATGTTAATTATAAACATATTTGAATTTATTCAACAAAAAAGTGTTGATAAAAACAATTAAATCTGATTCAAAATTAACTAGATGTCAATACAGTATCAGAGTGTTTGCTCAGCAGCATGATATACTGACAATGCCAAAAGACAATCTGGGTCGTGTACAGGTCGAACCTCAACAGACTGAACCGTAAACATCCAAAATGACGTTTATGTAGCAGAGCATGTACGAATAAGGATATTGGACATATTTATTTGTATTATTATTTATAAAACTATGCATTTATCAAACATACAGAATGTTTAGTCTGCAATGAACATGATGGACAAGCATTTGCTTCAGCTGGATGAATGGAAGTCCTTGTCTCTTCCTGTGTGTTTGTGTGTGGTGTGTGTAGATGGTTTCTCCACCACCTCATTGGCTTTGGGTTTCAAACTCATTGGCCGCAGTGGTGGTCTGCGCAAGACTCCTTTACTCATCTGGTCTGGAGTGATCTGTAGCTGTGCTCATTGTATCTGGACAGGAAAATACCACACAAGCCAACAGCGGCCGCAGTCGTCCAGACCTGCACGTGGTCGCAGCATTAAAATAACCATGACAGGAGGCCACACATGGATCCTCGGGTGGGTATGAGGGTAGGCCACAGTGCTATAGGCTCTATAAACAGTAAAAAAGTGACTTCTGGACGCTATTGTTTAACCAATCAGAAGACTTTGCGCTGCCTATTTCTAGTGCAAATTACCAAAACGGCTAACATAGCTTACAGCAAATTTAATGCTGTCCTTAAGTCAAATCAAAATGATCATATTTATGAGGCGAGTTATTTTTAAGCAGATTTATTATAGTTAACCAAAATTAAGGGCATGTTTACACAACAACGATGTACTAAAAAAGGTAAAGTTTTTCCTATGGTTTTTCACATACAGACGACAATATTGTCAAAATGATCTCCGTTCACACGGATTAGCAAAAACAATTAAAAGCACCGTACCTTTCCAGGCCAGTTGTTGCTGATATCATTTTATAAAGAAAAACTACTCACCTATAGACTGAACAGGTAATACGCATGCGCATTACATCACCTTTTTCTCAAATTCGTCTTTTAGTTTACAGAGAGACCGTAACAGTTTCTATGGATAACGGTAACATTTTCAAAGACTTGTATTTTCAGGCCCCCAAAACCCTGTTGTTGTGTAAATGAATGACCAAGATGCATAAAAAGTTTTGGTGTTGTGCAAACAGCCCCTAAAACTAAAAATAAGACCTTTAAAAAAACAAAACACTTTTGTAGCTTTCAATAAAATAAACGTTAACTAAAATAAACTTTAAAACAGCTTCCTTGTTTCATTCAGTTTAATGTGATGTACTGAAAATAACTAAAACTGAAATAAAAAATACATTTTTGAATAATAAAAATGACAAAACAAAGCTACAAAAATTTAAATTGAAATGAATAAAAACTATATTAGTGTCTGAATGATAGTAAAATAACACTGGTTTGCAGGTGAGTTTTTGATTTCAAACTACCAGTCTATCATTTTTATTCCATGTTTTTCTCAACAGTATCCACATTATTTCATGGAAAGAGACTGTAAATAAAAGGTCATAAGTTCTGCCTCTTGTCTAGATTCATCTGGAACGGCAATAAAAATGAAGTGGAAAATACTAGGCAAGGTCTTCTGGATCAGATCACTGTGTTAGTGGATTTGGAAAGCATGTTACTGCAGTAATTCTGTCATGTCATCAGGATTTTGAAGTTTCTTAAAAGCTGTTCCATTACGGATCTCTAGTCAATGATCCAGTTTTGCTGCTGAAGATCAATTTTCTTGAACAAAAGATTTGTCCATTGCAGTTATCGTCCAAATCGTGCCACATTTGTTCAGATTTATAATTCAGTAACATGTTTTTTTAACTTGTCCAAGCATTACATTTTGTCGTCAATTCCGATTCATGTCAGAGACTCTAGAGTAGCGTTCTCTAACACGATGCCCGTGGGACCCTGGTAGCCCGCATGGAGCCTTTGAGTCGCCCGCAGATCATGTTCTATAAATAGATGTCATTTTAATTTTTTTTCATAATTCTTACATGACATGATGGATTCTTTCACATAAAACATATGAAAAATATATCCTGCATTTTCACACACAAAATGTACACACAGTGTCTACGTATATATATATTATAGGTTTATATACTCTTATTCAGGATCATGTGACACTTGATCACTGACTATAATGAAAAAAATGCATTTTTAAATAAATTCAAATAAAAAAGTTATTTTAAATTGTAAAATTATTGTACAATATTACAGTTTTTACTGTATTTTTATCAAATCAATGCAGCCTTGATGAGCATAAGAGACTTTCTTCAAAAACATTAAAAAATTGTATCTATTTTTGAGCAAGTAAACTCAACTACTACAACTCCAGAGAGAAAAAAATAATCACAGAAAATGAATGATGTACAGTGTAACCGGAACAGATCTGTACACCCAACATGTGACGGTGAGAGAACCTGAGCTGATGAGAAACTAGTGCAGATGATCATTTCTGATGCACCGATCAATACCTGGAATGAATCTGACGTGAGATTGAATATTAATTTCACTCCTTCTAAATCAAAGGATCCTGTCAAAGCTGAAAACCCTGTAATGCTGAACAGGGCACATACACACACAACACAGGGCATGTACACACACTCGGTCTTAGTGTTGGCTTCAGATGAGAGCTAGTTTGGTTAGCAGGTGTGTGTGAGCCAGACAAAACTCTTCTGGCGCCACTCATGCATTTCCAATGTGTGACTGCCAACCTCCCCTCCCCACTTCCTCACCTGTCAATCATCAACCACCACACACTAGTACATACTCAAATAGGCACACACACTCTGATCCAACAAAAATTCTTCATGCATAAGCGTATGTGTAGGCTGAAGAGCTAGTAAGGCCAGGTATGCATCAAATGTCAGTTATGAAAAAATCTATTAAAACTACATGCATTGTTTTTTTAATTGTATTGTTTGATCCTATAGTTACACATAAAGTGGGTCATTTCGCTTCATATGATGACAATTTGTAGGTTGAGCATCTAACTCACATCAGATGAATGTTATGCACCATTTAGAATTGAGAAAACATGTTAACTCCACATTTATTTGAACTAAATTTGAATTGAGGAAGAAAACAGGATGCTGCAAATATAGCAAATGCAGTGGAATGAAACAAACAGAAAATCTGAATGTTATACTGTAATGTAAATAGTACAATTAATTCAATTCAAATCAATTCATGTAACGGTAAACTCTGAATCTTGCCGTTGCCTTGTTCTGAAGAAAGTTTGAAAAGCCTTTAAGAGTTTGAAGGTTTGTAGGATGGATGGACGGACAGAAAGGCAGGATGTGTTACCCATGCTAAATTTCAGTAAATTCCTCTTCCTGTCATTCCAATTCAACTTCTGGTTGGGTGTGGCCAATTCAATTCAAATTTGCACTCATGAATTTATCAATTTTGCATTTTCCACACCCTTGGTACGTACTTTACACTAAATAGTCTATCACGATGAACTACCTATGCTGTCTATTTTTCGATTGATTGATTATTTCCTTAAGTCACGTAACAAACAAAAGCTAGTGTCATCATATTCTGAGGGAAAACAAATATCAGTTACCAGATTGAGAGAAACTGAAGCAAAATTTCTTATAGACTTGGCTGTTTTTAGAAAGAAACATTGTTGTGGTAATCTTCAAATAATAAAGAATCCAAAAAAGTCTATTTTCTGCCAAGCCACTGTTTTAAAAAAAGATAAAAGAAGACCTAGACATAAGCAATTAAAAAATGGTTTCTCATCATCATTATGATTTCAAATGCTTTCTCCAGGTCATCTCTGTGTGTGTGTGTGTGTGTGTGTGTGTGTGTGTGTGTGTGTGTGTGTGTGTGTGTGTGTGTGTGTGTGTGTGTGTGTGTGTGTGTGTGTGTGTGTGTGTGTGTGTGTGTGTGTAGGTGTGTGCTTGTTTCCATGATTTATGAGGACACAAATTGGTATAATGACATGGGCATGACACTGGTGTGACATAAACGTGTTTTATTAAAAATGTACAAATGCAGAATGTTTTTCAGTGATAGGTAGGTTTAAGGGTAGTGTAGGGGGATAGCATGTACAGTTTGTACAGTATAAAAAACCATTATGCCTATGGAATGTCCTCACTAAGATAGCAAAACAAATCTGTGTGTGTGTGTGTGTGTGAGAGAGAGAGAGAGAGAGAGAGAGAGAGAGAGAAAGAGAGAGTTTTTTACACCATCAATCCATGCGTTAAAGGAGAACAGGAAAAAAAGGGATAGAGGATGGAGAATTTTCTGACCGCATACAGGCGTCTGGCTTCCTACTTAGACACTGTGTTTAAACCATCGCTCCATAAAGAACAGAGGCCTTCAAAGTCACTGACTTCCCATTGGGCCACAAATCGTCACAGCAACTGGTGGCCAATCTTAAACCGCTATGACCGAGCAGGGGAAGTGAGATCATACGCCTGCACAGCTTGGCAGAGGGCATCCGAATACCCCTCACCACGCACATGTGGGCCTGTTAAACATGGTGGGCAGGACAGAGGCCTTCAGCGAACCACAGCGCTCCTTAATGCATCCCAGAAAGCCCTCAGCCTGTACGAAACCCTTTAAAAACTCCCGTCTCTCTCAGTTACGGCTGCTTACTTACTGCGGTTAATACTCCAATCCAACTCCAGCAAGCTCTGATTCAGCTCTCAGAAGCTTGATTTTCCGTGCCGCTTCATCCTCCCGGTCGGGCTGATTCAGGATGTTTCCACACAGATGAAAGAGTGTGAGCTTCAGCAAAGACGATATAATCATTTCCAGCTCCCGCTGGAAGGATATCCTATGATCACACAGACAAAAGGGAAAGAAGGAAGAGAGACATGACAAGTGAGCATTAAGACAAACAGACACATGGTTCATTGGCATGCTGAGCGCTTCTCTGGCAGAGTGTCAGTTTATTCATTTGTATCATCTGAGAAGGTGAACAAAACCCTCATTCACGAGACCATGACCTTTTGGGAAGGCTCAAATTGTGTAAATATAACACACATTGTCATAGAGTTGGGAGATGTGGGTTGAAAGGTGGAGTTTGTGTCAATCTACCTGAGCAGCAAACTGCTAACAATTGGCTCACACTTGATTTCAGGAGTGTTAATATGTTGCCAATCTGAACCTGTAATTCACTAATAAGCATAAAAATGCATAGTATAAATAAAGGTATAGTTTATTTTTAATTATACTATTGGATATTGAAGGAATTCTATTTATAAACTACATTTCTGTTTGCTTCCTCCACCATCTCAGGCAATCTCATGTCAATATGGGATTGCCAAAAACAAGAAAGATACTGCAATGCATTTTAATAATAATGTCCAGTGATAAAAATTTGTTGGGAAATCGAGCTGGTTCATTTAAGTTGGTTTAAGTGGTTAACGTGGTCAAGAAGGTTGATTATGCATGGCAGACCATCCAAAAAACAGCTGGTATGACCAGGTTTTCCAGCTATATATCTATTATATCATTTAAAAGTATAATATGTACCCATAAAAGATGGAATATACAAGGGGTCCAAAGTGAGATCATGAAATTTGTTCTCTAGAGATAATAAATGTGTATATAAAGGCTAATTAGTGTAAGAGGTTCGATTTAAACACAAAAATCGGGGCAGAATTGTGCTAAAATGCAGTAGGTTTTGTGGTAAAAGATGGTGAAAATCAGGTACAGCTACATGAAAACAAATGAGAATCACTATCTCTCTATCTATCTCATACTTTCTTGAACTTTTCCATTTGATCTGATGTGTGAATCCTTGAGCTAAATGCCGGCTCGATAGGGAGGTCTGTTTGTACACAGCTGTGTGTCCAGAGGCAGTTGGCACGACCTGAGAGTCCACAACGACTTATTGTGTAAAATCAGCATTAAAGTAAGGTCAAACTGAAAGAAAAGATCTTGGGGATCGAGGAACACATGTTCACCATTCTGTGAAGTACATCTTTGTGTGACAACGGTGTGTGAGTTTGTTGCGTGCGTTTATGAGTGCTTCTTCAATTAATAGTTAACACCATTTTACACAACAAAATATTCAAATATCTAAATATCCTGGAATAAATATTTCAACTTGATCAACCTTTGAAGTTGTAAAGTGCATCACCAAATGCAACAGCAAAAATAATTATTGTTTTCAAACGGGTTTCCCAAACACTCCTGTCTATGGTCCATAAGGCAGATTATTTCAAGAAATTAATCGTTTTATTCAGCAAGGATGTTTTAAACTGATCAACAGTGACTGTACAGACATGTATGTTACAACAGATTTCTCTTTCAAATAAATGCTGTTCTTTTTAACTTCCTTTTCCTCAAAGAACCCTGAAAAAAGGAGCATGGTTTCCATAAAAATATGAAGCAGCACAACGGTTTTCTAATAATTGACATCAATAAGAAATGTTTCTTGAGCAGCAAATCATTACATCAGGAGTATGATTAGCTGAATTTAGCAATATTTAAGTATCAAAAGTCTCAATCTTTGGTTTGAGTTGTACTCATCTTGTGTTGAAATCTAAGACAGAGCCTCATGCTTCTTTCGTTAAAGATTAAGGGATCTGAGAATGTAAATATTTCCAGCTGATGAGCCGAGATGAATGAAACGGGCTGAAATCAAAGCCCATGGCAATGCCTTTCGCTGTCCTTATGAAGGAAAAACAGCAGTAAAACACACACACACACACACACACACACACACACACAAAATCGAAAACTTTTTCAGCTAGATTCTGCTATTGATGTAACATGGCGCCCCCTATCGACAAACTCCTTAGAGTAATTTTTGAGTGAAAACAGGACATTCTCATAGTTCTTTCACAATTATGAGTAAAATAAGGGTCTAAAAACATCACAGCTCTTGTGCATAATTAAAGCAGTGTAACAGCAGACAGACAGACAGACAAATGCGTGCTGTAATTTCTTTTAATTGGGAATTCATTGAGGACAAGAGCGTGAAAATTGATGCGATCAGTAACTGATCATATCTTTGGCTTCCATTTAGAAATATGCAGATGCACTGGTCTTTCATATTAACCTTGACGAACAGAACTATCCCATGTGACAGGGTTGGCGGAACTTACCATGCATTACACATAGTGTTCAAATACAAAAGTGTTTTTGGAGTTTCTCATTTTATAGGGATAATTATGGAAATATCCATAAGCCTGTTGTGTTCATGAGTGCCCCTGGGACACAAGTAATGACAGTTTACTTCTGAAGCATAAAATCAGTCCTGAGAATTATGTCTGATCAGATAAGTTGCATATGATTACTGACGTTCAACGTGGCCTTGAGTTACCAGACTGCTGACATGAGATGTGCATGTGATTCAGATTGTACATGGGCTGCTGATGTGTCACATGTGGGGTGTGTCTTTTTTTTTTTTTTTTTACTTGGAAACTTTCACCTGAAGACATCGATTTTACAGAGATGTGGATGTATGCAAAGCAATAACATGCAACAATTAAAAAAGTTGTTCAATTTTGTCATCATAACACTGTTTATGGAATGTTTGCAGAAACAGGTGTGGAAAACGCAACAGGTAAAATGCATTCTGGGACATTCTGGTCTCTTGTGCTCACCAAGGCTGCATTTATTTGAACCAGGACAAACTTTGTTTTTCGATTCTAAAAAGACAGTTCAACTTCCTTGCATTCAAAGTTGAGATGGAACTCTGCATGCTGTTGGCTACCTCAAATTCAAATGGTAAAAGGCATTCTCATTTCAATTCAGAATATAATTTTTTAAACCTCCAGGGCAAAGCCTGGAAAAGTGAGTGAACACTGTTGAATTCTATTGCAGTAGCTGTTTCAGGCATTATTTTCCTAAACATGCACAAGTGGTTTGGTGCTTGATAGGCTGGCCACCTGACAATACTTGTGTGTGCATGTTTGGACCCTCCCATGGTGGGTAACTGAGCTGGTGAAGTCAAAGCTTTGTTTGGTTTGGCCTGTTCAAGTTCATGCTCATGGGCAGCGGAAATTAAAGAAATAGTAATTAGGGAAATGGAATGATTTTATTGGCAGTGTTTTCTATACCAGTTACAACCCAGATGTCAGGCAGCTGAACACACTGTGGCTGGTCTGAACCATGAAGCAAAATGGAGGATGCATCCATTTATCAAACAACACTATAGTTTATGTAGTTTTCTGATGGAACCCAGCTGAATGACCTCCTACCATTCAGAAGTTCAGCCAGGAATACTTATTTTCTGAATACTGTCAATATACACAATAGGCCATACACAAAGCTTTCATCTTAAAAAGAAAAAAAAGAAAAGGAAAAAAAAAAGCATTTGGCCTTATTTTAATTCACTTTTGGGCAAATTTTGTCATTTGGCAGCCTGATGAAATCAAGAAAATTCATAATACCTGGAGAAAGCTATCTTTTGTTAGTATTATCTGGAGAGCAGATGCTTGACATGAAGCTGGTGCTTCTTGGATGTACATGACCCTAAATATATTTCATACCATTTTGAGTCAGACACCTGAGCTGCACATGCCTTGTGGTGAGTAAACAGTTTGATGTTAAACTAGGTTGGCAAGTTGGCTAGTTAGCGAGCACAGCTCGTTTAGCCCCTGCTGGTAGGTTGTGGAACTACACCACCTGACTGCAAAGACAATCATTCTCCTTTGACTGCCATTTAAAATTAATTCTTCATTCATTTTCAGTTTATCAAATGTCAAAATGTATATGCACATCAAAAGTATAAAGAATAAATCACATTTTTCAAAGTTTTTGAAAAAAGTCTCTTGTGCATTTATTTGATCAAAAATACAGTAAAAATATTTCTGATATATATCTCTGATATGTTGAGAATCGATTGGCATCACAGGAATACATATATTTTAAAAGTATATTCAAATAGAAAACCGGTATTTTTAAACTGTAATAATACTTCATGATATTACTGTTTTTATTGTATTTTTGATCAAATAAATCCATACTAGGTGAGACATCTTTCAAAAACATTAAAATATCATAATTTTATATTATTTAACTTATGGTACTAATATATTTATTGTATTTTAGTAGATATTTTACCAGTGGTCAGTTCGTTTTGAAGGGCTATTTATAAAATATTTTTTTAATAAATATATTTTTGTATATAAAGTGTGCATTAGATAACATTTATAAATAATGACAAATAGATATTTTATAAATATAGATCACTTATCAAAAATGCTTTTCTCTGCTTATTATTATTATTATATTTATTATTATAATAAATATTACAATACATGTTTTTGCTGAATCAAATGATTTTCCTGGTGTGGCAAATCTAAAATATCATAAAAAGAATTCTCTAGATGTTAAGTCTTGCGTTTGAGGGTGGTTTGTTCTTTTTGCCATCTGGATTGCAGAACAAGCACATCACTTCATTAGTGTAGCTTCTGATCTAGAGGTTGCTTTAATCTGAAATTGTAAACTCTAGTTAATTACATCCTCTTAAACAGAACTTCATTATACATAATCAGACTAGAGGAGCAGTGGAGTTCATTTCGATGGCACATAGCAGATGAGTCGAGATGAGTCACCATTGTATCTGAATCGCTGTATATGTATATATGATTTAATATCGTACTAAGAAAGCGGAACTACATATTAGGTCTTTAGTTCTCAGCCGAACTGAAATGTGTGACGTACTTCCTCTTGAAGACAAGCAAAATGGCCGCTAGCGCAGAGGTAAACAAAACACGAGATATAAAATACTTTGTGTTAATCTAACAGACGTGTTTATTGTTTACTTGTATGTTGTTGAGTTGTTATTATAACTGTGAAATTATCGATTATCTGTTGTCAGAACACTATTCTTAATGTTATGGCAAACCATGCTAACATAAGTCTTAGATAATCGAATCCCAGAGTTCAGTATCTGAGATTTCAGTGATATTATTAAGCCTTGTATGCGGTACATTGACATCTTCGCCGTTCAGGTTGTTGCTCCCAGCAGTGAAGAGGAAGCCACAGATTCTCCAGCAGCACTGAAGAGGGAAGAGAGACTCCGAAAGTTCCGAGAGCTTCATTTCAAGAGGGTAATTACGTCACATTTTTCCTCGTATCAGTGAAAACCTTAAACACAGACCATTTATTATAGCTAATGCCCAGTTTTACACCTGGTATTAACATCTTTCTCTCTATTACAAGTGGTCAAATACACCTGGCAGCGATATTTGTCTCCTCTAGCCACAGGCAAAATGCTACAGCCAAAACAATTGCTGTTTCATGCACTGGACTATTGTGCTTTCATAATATGACACGTTTCAGACTAGCAGAAAGACCAAAATACACATTTAAGTGCTTAATATTTTTTTCACACATGTATTTGCTTCAGCACATTTAAATTACAGTGCATATCTTAAAAGGCCATTTTCTCAAAACAACTTATTTCTTATGAACTCATAAGTCATAAATCTTTAGCGGCACTTAAATGCCCCAAAATTATATTATTCTGAAGGTTTTTACAGAGGGGTTTGTTCATATATCAATCGTCTGATGTGTAGAGCAATTTATTCTTAAAAACATTGTGAAAATGTTTGTTTTTTTACTCTTGACAGGTTTTTTTTATGATAAAACGGACTCCCCAAAATCCTGTCAGTGTAAACCTTTAACTCTAATATCAACAAAATAAGAATTTTGAACCTGGCTTTATCCAGCGTTTAGATTTCTGTTCTGGAAATTAATACAAATTGGTGCATATTTATTTAGGCGACGCTTTCAGAAAAGTTGTGAACAAATCAAAATTGTTTTAATATACTGTGATTAATCAACAGAGTAAATCTGGTCAGATCTATTAGTTAAGACTTTTTTTTACCCTATTCGCGCCTTTGGTGTCTTAAAGGTGCAGTAAGCGATTTCTGAGAAACACTGTTGATATTTGAAATCAACTCAAACAAACACACCCCTCCCTTCATTGCTCTCCCCCCAAAATGAACAAACACGCAATGCAAGAGTGGATGTTTCTTTATCATGGCGGAAGTGAAGATAAATAGTGAAAAAAGTGAAAGTCGTGACGTGTTGTCAAGTATGGTGCCCCATACTCGAAATTGGTGCTCTGCATTTAACCCATCCCAAGTGCACACACACAGCAGTGAGTAGTGAACACACACACACAGTGAACACACACCCGGAGCAGTGGGCAGCTATTGCGACAGCGCCCGGGGGAGCAATTGGGTTCAATCGGAAATTGGCCAAATATGATTAAATTTAATTCGGATTGTAATGGGTGGTTTATTCCTTTTTGTAATCCGATCAAGATGACATGTAAACCCTTGATCGGATTGAAAACCGAAACTGTGTAGAGTACTGTGCATGTGCAATGATGTAGAAATAGCGTAATGACGAATGTCGCGTGGAGTGAGCTGTTCTTCCCGTTGAATACAGTGTCATCCTAAATGTGTGTCCTGTCATTCTGAAATTCTTTTTCCACTCATTGTCTGTGACATGGAGCAGGACAGTCCTTGTTTCATGCTCATCAACAGACGACTGGTTTTGGTCTTGGGAAGGGACGCTTTTACTGATTGATAAATACAAGCAGCACGACGCAACGGTTCTTGTGCTTGTCGTCGCCTAATTAGGACCCGAAATAGAAAAATATGAAAAAAACTGCTTTTTAAAACAAAGAAAAGGAGGATGGTTAGTATGCAACAACAGCTGGAACCTCTGTATATTAAAGATTAAATCCGATTAGAAATTTTTTGACAAACATGCATATCAACCCGATCACTTTATCTAGCGCACATGTAAACACTACATTCTGATTCATCAGATGGAACGAATTTGTTCAGATTTAAGCAAAAAGTGTTAGTGCAAACGTAGCTAATGACACTCAAAACTGTCCTGTAACTACAGCTAACATTAACGACAGCAAATATTGGTTTTGTGAAATATTAGCAAAATCAGTGTTACTCACGTATGGAGCAGGAAACGCTGCACTGGTAAGCTCCTGCCTGATCATAACCCTTCTTTTTCCAGTGATATTACTCTGACCTTTTCTCTTTTGTAATGTCTCTCGGCCATGTCTCTTTCAGTCTTCAAATTTCACTCTTGCTCCCTCTCTCATACCATCCACTTCCGATCCAGTTTCAACAGCGTTCCAGATATTCCTTACTGTACCTTTAAGTGGAGAGTCTTAGTCAAAGTGCCACATGACACTTGCTTGTTGAGGCGTGTGTCGCACCTCTGACGTAAGTCATGTGAAAGACCTCTAGTGTAGATTGAGAGCAAACTCTGTACTGGTGTTGCTTTGGGTGAAAATATTGCTATTGACACAGCACAACAGTATCTGCTCTATTAACACCAGTATGAAATGTGGTTCTGTTGGTAGAATGAGGCCCGAAAGCTGAATCATCAGGAGGTGGTGGAGGAGGACAAGAGACTGAAGCTGCCGTCAAACTGGGAGGCCAAGAAAGCTCGTCTAGAGTATGAGCTCATGGTGGACCAAAAGAAAAAGGTATACAGCACTTGAGTTCAGTTGTTTCTGCTCCATCAAATTTAGCTGCAAAAATGACAACACAAACACTCATGCTGTCTGAGTTCATTATACTAAGACATACTGTAAAATGAATGATTTCTTTTCTGTCTTTGCAAAACATGTGTGAATAAGTAATTTCCACAATTTTAACAGAGTTTGCTCTTATACACCGCCATTCAAATGTTTGGAGTCTGTAAGATATATATATTTTTTATGATTCTTTAAAAGTTTTTGTTTATTGAATTTTTTTGAAAGAAGTCTCACCAAGGCTGTTTTCATCTGTAGTAAAGTAGTAAAACAGTAAATATTGTAAATTATTCATACAATTTAAAATAAATGTTTTCTAATTGAATATATTCTAAAATTTAATTTATTCCTGTGATGCATATCTGAATTTTCCGCGTCTTTACTCCAGTCTTCTCTGCCATATGATCCTTCAGAAATCATTCCAATATGCTTATAAAAACATTTCTGACTATTATCAATGTTGAAAGCAGTTGTGCTTCTTCAAAATGGATCAGTTTTTTGAACAATTCTTTTATAAATAAATGTGAATTGAATTTGATTAAAAAACAATAAAGCGTCAATTTGAAGAAAAATTACAAAAATCTCACTGACCCCGAAGTTTTAAACAGTTGTGCGTTTGCTGTTATTTGGCTTCCCGGTTTTCTATATGCCAGTATCAACCATTAAAAGCCCCCATATCAATCAAACACTAATTATGATTACGCAGTCTGTGAGGACGAGTGCGTAAAGCTGTGATTTCTGTTTATGTTTCAGGAGTGTGCGGAGCGTGGCGAGGACTATGACCGTGTGAAGCTCCTGGAGATCAGTGCTGAAGATGCAGAGAGATGGGAGAGAAAGAAAAAGAAGAAAAAACCCTGATCCAGGATTCTCGGGTATAAAACACTCATCTCATTTACATCATGAATATTATTAAGCAGTCTGATTGATGGACTGAGGGCAAGAGGGAATGTGGCTGCCATGTGTGATACTAAAAATGTGAAAATGAAAACTTGCAGAGCCTATGTTTCACGCCTGGTTATCATTGGTTCTGGCAATTATCATATTCCTTCTGGTTCTCCTTGTAAGACCCCTTTTCCAGACCCCCACAGCTGGATGTGTGTTTTATTCATCTGTGTGTGTGTGTGTGTGTGTGTGTGTGTGTGTAGGGTACGCTGAGGCCCAGTTGAGACAGTACCAGAGACTGACAAAGCAGATCAAGCCGGATATGGACAACTATGAGAGACAGAGAGAGGAGTGGTGAGACTTTTATTATCATTTAATCTCTTAAATATGCACACACTATTGAAGCTAGTTGTAATTCAAGACTCTAATTCAGCCCTGAAATCGCAATGTGTGACTCAGTGCAATTTTCAAATCGTAAAGCCTGTGGTGTAGTTAAAGGGTCATTAGGTCATTAATTACTCACCCTCATGTTGTTCCACACCCATAAGACATAACATTCTTATCTTTGGAACACAAATTCAGATATTTTTGATATCTTTGTTATATGACTCGTCAATAGACCGCAATATAACCACCACTTTCAAGATCCAGAAAGGTACGAAAGACATCATTGACGTGACTGCAGTCGTTCAACCTTAATTTTATGAAGCAATGAGAATACTTTTTGTGCGCAAAAACAAAACAAAAATAATGACCTTATTCAACAATCGTTCTTCTTTACGCAACTGACGCAGTAAGTACAGTGAAGGCTTCCGTGTTTGTGTCCGAATGCCGGCTCAGTATTGGCCAAAGCTGTTCCGGTGAGCAGCGCGATGCATGCATGTGATGCTGGCGCAGGAGCCGGCCAATAATGAGTCGGCGTTCTAATCTAGAACCTGAAAGCGCTGGACAAAAACAACGCATGAGAATGACACGGAAGATAAGATAATATAATGTATATGTTCTTTTCATTATCATGAAAGTAAATCTAGGCTGATATTGTCAGCCTTCCAAAATGACAAGAACAGTTCTTCTGAAGTCTCTTGGTGAATGAGCTTTGAAAGCTGTAGCGGAGGGAGTCAAATGAATATTAGAAAGTGAGTCAAAGGTCAATTTTTTTTAGCTGTTCTGGTGATGCTTGTGGTACATAAATTACACACTATATAAATATGGATGTCAATAAATAGTCAATGATTTGCATGCATTTCATTTGCTCCTAGTGGAGAAGATTTCCACCCCACCTCCAACAGTCTGATTCACGGCACTCACGTTCCCTCTAAAGACAGCATCGACCGCATGGTGGAAGACGTGGAGAAACAGTAAGAATCTGTTTGTTTTTACGAAGGGAATATGGTCGATTTCAGATCTTATACTGAGCAGATGCACCTGGTGAGCAGATCTGTCCATACACTATTACTAATTGCACACTTCAACGTTCCTCCATCAGAGTCTGAGCAGATAGCGGCTCTTTTGAATGTGATGTTGCAGCCAATTTTAGAGCTCAGCTCCTCGTGTGTGTTTGTTCCTCGCTCCAGATGTTTGTGCCGTTGCGTGCCTGTCGCACATGCATGTGTGCGCCGGCGAGGGTTTGTTTATGCGAGAGACGACATTCTTCTATTTTGAAGGAGCTGCTTTTAGCTTCTGAGAAACATTAGACAGGGCTACGGCTGCCAGATTGTGACGCACAAACACACTTTGAAGATGTTTGAAGAAATTTCTGTGTGTGCGTGGGGGGGCATGGAAGTCTCTTTGATGGACTTTGAAAACTGACATTGTCTGTTGAAGCATCGAACTTTTCGAAATGAATGGTTGGGTAATATAGCAGATGTGTGGTGCTCATGTGACGATGTAAAATTGTAATGTTCTTTTTTGACCATTATGTTTCCTGAAGTCATTCATTTATATACTATTTATTAATATTTTGAAATGGAAAAAGCACGCTCGAATCACCCGTAGTTCATGCCAGTCTTTCCCTACACCTAACATTATTTATAGTTCGCCTCCAATCCAATAACCGCAAAGATAACCGTTACTTCAGATAAGAAACCGAGTCTTAGCTTTCAAATTTTTTTTTCAAGTCGAACAATAAATGGCTTTTTTCACTCTTAAATGTGACATGACATCGCTGTTTTGTAGCGCCTCAGAGCGCGAGTCTTCCACTTTATAATACAAGTTATAGCATGAAAAAACATGCATGAACATCAGAGGGCTATGTTGAAAGATACAGGTACAACGTACAGAAATGTATCATGTCTCGTGTAATCGCCTAATCAGTGTTTCAACCACAGAAAGACATCAATAAAACAGTTTGTGAACAATATGTAACTTAACGTTGGATTTACTTCAAAAAAAGTAATTACGTTTTCACATTTTGTTAGTTCGCTATAGAAAACATTGGAGATTGATGAAAACTACCTTATGTGCAACCGAGTTATATAAACATTTTAGTTTTTATTTGAGTGTAATTGAATATAGCAGTTGAATATAATAATTCTGTTGTTAATTTTAACCTCTAATATTATAGTAATCTACCAAATGACGGGATTAATGTCATTAGTTGGGAAAGTTTTTTTTTTTGCTTAAAGTCAAACTAAACTGTAGGTATCGGTTATCGGCAGATGTCATTCTGAATAATCGGCTACCGGTATTTGCGGAGAAATTTAGTATCGGTGCACCTCTAGTAATTTTAGGACTTCAGCTAATATAGCTTTTTTTTCTGTCTAATATTTATAATTTCCTTTATTTCAACTTCATTTCAATTAACAATAATGTCTTATTATTGTTTTAGCACTACCTAAAGAGCATGACATGTCATTCAATGGATTTTGTATCATGACTTTGCGGGCAAAAAAAAATTACATCTGATTCAAAGTTTATTATCAAAAACAGCGATTCAGTTCTGTAAGTTTGTTTCAGTTTAAACCATTTGTTTTAATTTATCGATTCAAACCACATTCATATTTGTTTACTGAAAACTATTCTTTTCAACTAGGTTTTTATTGTTTTGGTTCTTCTATTAAACATTTTGAATGTACTTGATTGAAATTCTGATTTATTTATTTTTTAATACTATATATTCCAACCCTTTTTAGAGTTAGACGTGTGTGTGTGTGTGTGTGTGTGTGTGTGTAATCTCCATGAATGTTTTTTTGTTTGTTTAGGATTGAAAAGCGCTCAAAATACAGTCGCCGCAGGGCCTACAATGACGATGCTGACATCGATTATATCAACGAGAGGAACGCCAAGTTCAACAAGAAGGCTGAACGTTTCTACGGCAAATACACCGCAGAGATCAAACAGAACCTGGAGAGAGGAACCGCCGTGTAACCATGGAGACTGTTTCTATGGACTCCACCCCTCCATCTGCCAAGCAACTAGAAGTCATTCACAAATATTTTTAAGATGTGTGTTTTTCTCTCCCTCTCCATATTCTCTTAGAAACGTTTCATTCTGGCAGAATGATTTGCCTGCATTGGGAAAGCAGATGTCTACCTGTCAGTGTTTTGCTTTTGTGTGTGTAAATTCGTTCATTTCAGCAGCAGTTGATATTTACTTCAATAAAACGTTTTCATATCAAACACGATTGACTTCACGGTGCTTTATGATGTTATTTAAGCAGGTTCGAACCCCAGCATAACGCAGGTTAACGATGAAAAACACTTGCAAAGTGATGGTCACATGAAAACACCATCGTTCGAAACGTACAAGATAGACTAATAACTACCGTTTAGATCACAAATTTGATAGTAAACAATATATACTCTACAGTATTCACTTCGTAAGTATTATATTATAAATGCTGACAATAACTGCATGGCTATGAAGTAGTAGACTTGTTGAAGGCATTAAAGTTTAGAAATACCTTCGTGTACTTCGCCATGTCAGTGGTGTTATTGTTAACTAAAACTATTAAAAACCATTTTGGAAAATTGAAATGTTTAAAAAAAAAAAAGTGAAAAACTTTTACTTCCATATAAGATGTAATTGTAATAAGCTATACAGCATAATTACTAAAACATTAATAAATACTATATATAAAAAACTAAAATAATAACAGGCCATGTTCTTACTGAAATAGTTATTCTAGCTTAGTACTTCATTGTGGCATGCTAGTATTTCTAAACTAGTGCATTTTAGGAATGAAAACATGTTCATTTACTAACTGTGAACTAATTGAAGGAAGAGACAGTTTTATTTAGAATTATATCAATGAACCCTTGAGGTTTAAAGACCACGTTGACCATTGTGCATTCATTTGCATTGAGTGATTAAGCGGCTGCTGTGAGAGTGAGAACTGGACGTGATCGTTTATCTTTTCTGAAGACTCCTGCGACATCAAAGTGTCAGTTTTTGCGTTATCTCCGTCATCGTTGCCCTGGAGCTCCGGGAGATTAGAGAAGAGGCTTGTGACCTGAACCGACTTCAAAGCGAATCACTGATCTTCAGCACTTTCTAGTGTGATTTATCGTAAATGGTTCGTAGCATTCAGCTTTCAAGCCCCCGTTCAAATCCACAAGCTAAAATCCTCCCCAGAAGACCGTATAGGACTGAACGTGTATCGCAGATCTCTGGCATCTGCATACATGAATATGTTATGAATTATCCCGGTGGGGGTGGGGGGTAATTGGCTTTAGGGCGGCTGCTTTCAAAGCTCGGTGTGTAGAGAATTAGAGCCGTGCCGTGTTTATGATTTCCTGCTTTTGTTCTCAGTGGCAGTTTTGGCTGCGGGTGATTATTAGGGGCCACACAAATCAAACCCTTTGATATCTGAGCTGTTCATTGGGCAACTTTGACTTGCGTTCTTCATATAAATCTCATTCTCCAAATTTGATGAAATGGCTTCTACTGAGAGAAAGAATGCCATTCAACAATTTCCCCTCAAATCCGCCCGCCACAATCCTCAAGAGCCGCAGTCGTAAGTGAAAGTGCTGGGAGTGTTTTCTGGTTACCTCATGTCCGACTGCTTTACGATCCATTGGCAAAGACCCGCCCTCTTAAGTTACTGTTGCTATGTCTGACAAGCCATGCGCGCTCACGCTACACATCATGTTCTCACGAAGTGAAAACTACATCCCAGAGTAAAGAGGACACTGACAACACGTCGACAGACAAGACAGAGCAGGTTACTTTTGATATGAAACAATAAATACCGCGGCTCTTTAATGTGTCGTGACAGATTGCTGTAGCTACTCAGTTTGTTCACCAACGTTAATCTAATAACTCCCATAGCTTTGTCAGACAAATTGGCGGATTCGGGGTTATGATTGGTCAGATCGCCTGTCAATCAAACTGCTGGCGAAGGGTGTTGCTCTGTGTTTTACTTGCCTGGGTTTGGAAATCAAGCAAAATATAAATTTTTGGTTGAAAAATAATGTGTAAATAGAGCATACTGCTTACTGCTTTTTCGATATGCAATATATATGGAAAGTTTGGGATTTTTTAAATGTTTTTAAGTCTCTTAAGGCTTCATTTATCAAACCGTATGATGTTCGCTGCTCAAGAAACATTTCTTATTATTTTGAGTGTTGAAAACAGTTAATATTTTTCTGGAAACCGTGATTTGTGTTTTCAGGATTTTTTGATGATTCTTTTATTGTAACAATGTAAGAGTCTTTACTTTTACAATTTAAATTAATGCATCCTTACTGAATAAATTAATGTCTTGCATAAAAAAATCATACTCGCCCCAAATTTTTGTATTGCGATATGCAATAAGTAGATGATCTATAGGCCTACTATACATCTTTGTGTAGCGACTGTATCCCACAATGCAATGCACTTGACTTGACCTTATATTTCCAGTGTGTTGAATGAACTAGAAGATTTGATTAAACTGATTAAACTGCTCAAATTAATTTGAATTGAATTAATTTTTTTTTTTTTTTTTTTTTTAAAAAACTAAATTGGTGGGATATGTCATTTACAGCATATATCATTGGTGGGGGTCAACTTGGTCTCACAATGCTTTTGGAAAACGCAGCCCAGAGTGATGACATTTATAGCTCAAATGATTGGCTCAAAAATAGTTCTTCAGCCTCCAGGTATAGACCTCCTACTTCTTTATAGCACTGTCTCTCTTTCTTATCAATCAAATGATTCTTTTAAGCGAAACGCTGATAAGACGGATTCAGTTATTTCAGTAGTTTTTAGAGCTGTCTGTGTGCCGGAGATTGATGGCTATTGAATGAGTTTCACTTGCAGATTTGAGGGATAATGATGGATGATTTGGGAGAAAATCAGTGTGCAGGCGCCGCAAGATTACACTCATGTGATGAGCGCAAATAACCGCCTGGCATCCGTGGCATCACAGAAAGCGAATTAAACATCAAATACAGATTGCCTGCGAGGGCTTACATGTAGCCTACCATTTTTCTCAAACTGAAATGAAAAGGCAGTTTGTGTGTGGTGAACAATGGCTTTCTTTATCTGCATCTTTATACACTTTTTTTCCCCCAACTGTAGTTGTCTCTGTGTTCATCAGGACTCCTCTGTGACTGTGCCAGGGCTTTCCAGACTCGAGGCCTTTGGTGTTTCCCTTAGGCAAACTACAAGTGCACATCAGAAAGAGTGAGGAATAGCTGAAAATATGTGTGAATAGAAAAGGGAGTCATACAAATCTGTGTATGTGCGCACCTTTGATTTGAGTGCATCTCTTATCAAGTGATCCATATCCCGATTGTTACTTCATCCATAATTACCGTGTCCATCCCAGAGGCACCGGACATCTGATCTGTCATCTGGAACAGCTAGGACCATTGGCACAGCTGACAGAACTGAGCTGAATAAACCTTATGCTATATTACATCATCTAGCATATGCCAATTCTGCTTTGAAAGTATGAGGTATGTAATTTTTTTGATGTTCAAAAATAACCAAATTTAAAGGGATACACAAAAATCTAAATCATTTACTCGCCCTCGAGTTGTTCTAAGCCTGTATGAATTTCTTTCTTCTGCTGAACATAATAGAAGACATTTTGAAGATTGTTGTCGGTAACTAAACAGTTGATGGACCCCACTGACTTCCATAGAACTATTTTACAATGGAAGTCAATGGGGCGCATTAACTGTTTAGTTGCTGACAATCTTCAAAATATCTTCTTTTATGCCCAGCAGAATTCACACAGGTTTGGAACAACTTGAGGGTGAGTAAATGATAACAGAATTTTCATTTTTGGGTCAATTCATCATCAGTCCTTCCAAAACGTGTTTTTGTCTTACCAAGATCCACTATGGTAAGCTTATTATAAGCATTTATATTTTAGACCTGTCAGGATGTTTTTTTGCAGGAATTAGCGTACATACGTCATTCGCCCACGTGTCACGTCATCATTTCTGTAAATAGAGATTTTATTGAACGTGTAAATTGCCTTTGTCTCTTGTGATGTGTTAAAGTTTATAGATCTAAATCCTTTAGTATTGAAATGATGTTGACCACTGATTGATGACAATGGCAATTTATAAATTAGTTACTACCATGGTCAATTTGGCCAGAGTATATAAAAAAGTATACTTATAAAAAAAACTGTAATATACTCACTTATAAAAAAAAAACTGTAATATTTGACCATATTGTCATGATAAATATTGTAATGTTATATAGTGTATCTTTAAGATTGAAGTGTGTAATTGTTTTGATGTTAAAATACTTAATATACAGAGACATCTATAAATAAATGATTTCCACAAACACTGTGGCGCTATTAACATATTGATCCGTTTGATTGATCATCATGTATAGAGACCACTCTACATGATCCAATCAATTCCTGAAGGATATCAGGTCGCACCTTATCCCTTCTCATTGATCATGTTTCCCTCAGAAATGTCTTAAGTTTTTTAAAATCTTAAATGATTTAGCACAAACAAACTAGCATTACCGTTATTACAATTATGGACAGTACCGATAAGAGCTAATTTTATGTCCAATACAACATCATTACATTTCACAGTATTATTAAATTATTAGTGTTACGTAGTTTTTTTTTAAAAATTTATTTAATTATAAAGCAGTTTATTTAAAATGTAATATTTTACAACATTACTGTTTTAACTGTATTTTTATCAAATAAATTGGTGAGAAAAACCATTAAAGAATCATGATGGCATGATAATCTAAATATAAAAATAGAAGAAATGATCATGTAGAATGAAACATCCAGTATCAAGTGGTTCAATGTAATAATAATAATGATAATAATAATAAAATGGACTGGTGAATAAATAACATGATACTTTACAATAATGTTACTATATTATTTAATATGAACTAATAATGAACTGTACTTATACAGCATTTATTAATCTTTGTTAAAGTTAATTTCAACATTTACAAAAACATTATTAAAATCTTGTTGACATTAGTTAATGCACTGTGAACTAACATGAACAAACTATGAACAACTGTATTGTCATTAATTAACGTTAACGAAGATTAGTAAATACACTAACAAATGATTTGCTCATGGTTGGTTCATGTTTGTTAATACATCAACTAATGCTTAACTAATGAACCTTATTGTAAAGTGTTACCGTTTAGTTTAATACTGTAATGTATTAAGTCTGAAATGAGTTCACAAACCAATTTACTTTTATGGTACAATGTGTTCACAGGTGAAACATGACATTATAAAAGTTCAGGACCCGATTGTATCCATCAGGAAATAATTGTCTTGGGAAAAGTGTCCGTTACAATGTGTTCAGGTAGCTGCACTAAAAAGGGATTGAAATTAAGAGGGTTTGGCGACTGCTGAAGAGAAGTCATTTTAGAAAGTAACATTTGGAAATCACTTTAAATTACTTTAGAAGAATGTGCTCTGATGAATCATACACAACAACGTGCATTGACTTTAAATGTAAACTCACAGCTCCCATGTGTTGCTAAATCTTCTTGCTCAGATTTCGAGTATTCCCAACTAGTTTGTCTTCTTTCATTTGCATATATATTAGCTAGACACCTGTGGAACGCAGTGTACAGCCGTGTGTCAGTGAATGTCTGAGAGATGCATCATTCCGATCTTATCAGCACACAGCAAAAACAAGAGACATAGATCCTTCAGAACAATAATGTCTCTTCCTGTGCTCCAAAACATGCTTCATCAGATTTTGTGGTGAGTTGCACAACACTGACTCCGCTTTATTCGTGCACAAACAAATGTCACATAATCACCGCCGGTGAGTTTATGAAATGTTTTAGATTCTCTGCATTAGGGTGGAGAGTAAACAGACGAGCTCATATAAAGCTGCAGATGCTCACATCTGTGACAAGAAGAAAGTTGGAGGTAATAACTGAACCTTTTAATCAATATCAGTTGAGGCACTAGATAAAAGGTGTGTGGTATTTACAATCCTCCCTCCGTTCAAGCTGTAACCATCGCACCAAAATCATCAGGTTTTCTTCAGAGGGGATTCCATGTGGAGTCAAGAGTGAACATGTTGAAAAGAGCAGCACAACAAAAGGCATTTTGCCACAAGCTCTCAGAATACAGGCTAAAAACACACATACAGAGACGATAAAGGGAGACACAAAGACCTTGACTTGTGCCCGTGCCAAACCAAGCTTCTCTGTAGACACTGGGTGCTGAATACAACTACTGGATCATGTACAGAAGTCTTTACACCACAACTTATCAGACTAAAATCATTAATTAAAACCACCAATCACCTGAGGGAAGAGTGTGGGTGGGAATGAGCAAGAGAACATTCCAAATCATTTACTGTGTTGAGAAGGACTATGCCTATCCCTCTGTCTCACGACAACATGTCGGCACACATCAGATGCTGCTCATTCTGTGCCAGCAAATGACAGTTTGATTGAATGACTTGATTTGAGAATCAAAATAACAGGCAGCTGTTTTCTGTGCTAATAGTATCACCAAGTGGTGATTGTTTTACTTGTGCTGAAATTTGCTGTTGGGTTAGTCGGGATGCTCAAACAACTTGGGTTGACTCAAGTCATACAGCTTTTTTGTATTATTATAATTTTTTTGTGGGCTCTAACATTGTTTTACTCTTATTTTATAGTGAGCAATTATGGGATATTTGTCTGGTTTGTAATAACCACTGTAAAAAGTTTTGATGTCTGCCAGCCTAAAAAACGACTAATGTGCAAGTGCAACAGCGCCACCTAGAGTTTAGAACATGAAGATCAGATCGTATTCTCTTCCAGCAAATTACCCTCTCCATATTGCATATATTAAGATACTCAGAATGCTTAATTGGGAAATAATATGTACAAAAGTATGGACACGTCACTATTTTTAATGTTTTTGAAAGAAGTTTATTATGCTCATAATGCTCTTGCATTTATTCAAAAATACAGAAAAAGTAATATTGTGAAATATTATTACAATTTAAAATATTGGTTTTCTATTTTAATATACTTAAGTATTATTTATTTCTGTGATGCAAAGCTGAATTTTCATCAGCCATTACTCCAGTCTTCAATGTCACATGATTCATCAGAAATCATGAAGTTTGGAGACTGGAGTGAAAATTCAGCTTTGCATCACAGAAATAAATTCTATTTTAAAGCATATTCAAATAATATTTCACCATTACTGTTTTTCTGCATGTTTGATCAAATAAATGCAGGCTTAGGAGACTTCTTACAAAAATATTAGAAAATGTAAGATATTCAAACTTCACTGGTACTTTGTATGATTTTGTTTCATTCACATGGCAATTTTTTTGGTCATTAGAAAGGTGCTTGAAATTGACAGCAAAATGCAAAAAAGCTTAAAAACAACCTTTATGTTGTTATTAAATCATATATCATTATTTTTTAAATTTTGGTGTATGACTTGGGATATGTTCTATGTTTTGTCACTCACCCAGAATTAGTTTAAAGTAACCGATTTGATCTAAACATCAGATTACAACTGCGTTCGGAAATAAGAAATTGCAAATGAGCAATTCTGTAAATACTGTAGCAGGTGATATTAAAATAGTGGTTTATGTCCTGGAGATATATATAATATTTATGTCAGATCAAAATGCAAGCATAAACTAAATTGGAAATAATTAAACTCAGGTCAAATTTATTACAATTTCAGAAAAAGAAGAAAAAAAGTACACACCAGGATTTTTAGCATTGTTTATTCAGAAACACTCACGATACAGCACAAAAATACCAATATGTACACAATATTTCCCACCTGTTTGACATCCTCTTGCCTTCTTCCAATAAAACCCACTTTACATCTGAAAGAAAACATTTGTGATGAATGTAGATGCTCCCTACTCCCCCACCCCACCCACCCTAGTGATCACTACAAACTATTTACACTATTTACAGTCTTTTTACACCATTGTTGAATCTCAGCGTTTATATTTAGAAGAGGATTTGCTGATGGGGACCCACTGCCCATATGGCTTCCTGTCCGCCACGCTGTCGACTCTTGATGTTACCTTACTGTCATGAAGCGTCGGGCTGTTTGAAGGTTTGGCTACAGCATTCTGTGAATATAAAGAGGTTCAATTAACTTCAATATTTCAGTATATTCAAAAACAATCATCATATTTAACTAAGGTTTCATGAGCTTACATTGAGGCTGAAGGTGATTGGCCTTCTCTTGGGTGATGTCTGAGAAGTATCTGCCTCACCATCAGTGGCCGTACCGTTTACCTAAAGACAGAGAAAAGAGGAAAAGGATATTGATCACACTGTCTGCTTGATAAAAGCCTCACTTCAGTGTCACATGATTGACAGTTCTAAAAGAAGACGCCCTCATCCTGACCTCAAGTCATGCATGAAGAGACTGCAATACCAGTGCTGCCCTTCTAATCAAGTCTGACATCAAAAAAAAAAAAAAAAAAAAAATTCATCATGGGGTAATACCCATTTATATTTTCAATAGAATTTTTACAAGCAAAAATGAAAATCTATACACAAAGGTTTTGTTCACACTGCACCCATTTCAATTCAGACTTAAGACTACATTGTCATTTTCTAAGTAATGAAATTGGACTCCTAAGATGTCGCAATTAACATTTTCGTACATCAGTAGCATCTGGAATATTTCAGTTTTTCATACGTCATGTGAATGAGTCTGAATTCAAACTAATACATATCCAAAAGTTGAACACACATTTATGCCTTCGTAAAGATTAGATTTATAATTACACTTTTTTGCATTATACAAGCTGCTAATCAGCTCTAAATGGATAAATATTTGAATCTTTGCTGCTTATGAAAAAAGCCAAAAGATGATTAAATGACAGAATAATTTCCAAACCCCCATCCATCACCGTAGAGTGAGATCTGTCTGGTCTTCACGCACGTTGAACAGAGGAAGGTTCTGGTAATGACAACGCAACCCAGTTCAACCATCAACAAACAAGTCATTTCTTGTACATCTAATAGAGGTAAAGTACACTTCTATTCACAAGTTTGGGGTCAGTAAGAATTTTAATGTTTTTGAAAAATCTTACACTCAATAAGGTTGTGTATAATCAAAAATACGGTAATATTGTGAAATATTACTACAATTTTACTTTCATTTTAAATAACTGTTCTACTTTAATATTTAAAAATGTAACTCATACCTGTGATGATTTTCTGCTCAAGAAATATTTGTTTTTTAATGATTATTAATGTGCTGCAATATATTATTATATAATTTTACATTATCAATTAATATTATTAAAATATTTTATTGTGGAAACCTTGATGCATTATTTCAGGATTTTTTTTAATAGAAAAGCAATTACTTGAAATAGAAATCTTAAGTGACATTATACAAGTCTACTATCATTTTTTAAATTAATTTAATGCATCCTTGCTGAAAGAAAAAAGTTAATTTCTTTAGAAAAAAAAATTTCTCTTTCATTTTATTGACCCCAAACTTTTCATATACAGTATATGCTGTTGTGTGGTGGCTTAGCTTTATGGGAGGTCAATCAAAAGCATGTGGTCTATTTTTGTTCGACAAGGCTACCGCTGACATCATACACGGTTACTTAACCTTTGCAGTTGTGCATATAAGACTTAAAGCTGGTGTCATTCAAGTCATGTGACCTCCCCCTCTCTCCCTCTTTGTCCAAAGGGTGGAGGAGTTTCAGCTCTACAGGAACAGAAACGATACAAAAAAAAACAAAGCAATTGAAGCTAAATGCAGCTCCTCAATAAAGTGAGAGGAATAATAGCCATGTGCTCATTCATTCATTCACACACATACACACGCACAGTAGTACATACTCTTTAACATGTACCGTTACCTAATCCGGACATGAGCCGTTCATCATTCCATTAAATCCAGGCAAAATCATTCATGTCTGAGGAGACAGATTACATGGTGACCCAGGTTGGGCAAGTACAGCGCGCAATCACATTTTAAACAGACGCGTTTTCAATGGGTTAGTCTACGTCCCGAGATCGGATATAACAAAGTACAGATGAGAATCTTACTTGAGAAATTATCTGGAATTCTGTCAACCACTCGGGACGTTCATGCAACAATAGAGTTCTAAAACACTGTGTGTGTTAGTAACACATCTGCATTTGAGTGTTTGTGTGTGAGGCTCACCTGTGCTAGTGTCTTCTGTGGTGACAGGTCAGCCCTCACCCTTTCCTCTTTATCTGATGAAGATTTCCTCTTCTCATCCTCCTCCAGCTCCTTCAGGCTAGCTGGTAGCTCTAAGTTCTGCACTCCCAGAATCCTGGCAGCATTTGCTTTGGCGACATTCAACAGATACTTCTTCTCTGTGGGAGATTTCAGGATGCCAATTAGTAATTTTAGCTCCTTTTCATTGGTCAACATTATCAACTAGTCACTCAACAACCGACTACAAATGCCAAAAAATTCTTAATTTTTATTTGTCTCATTTGTAAACAAGACATAATAGAAGTTCATTTTATTTCATAAATTTCGCTGAAATTCAGGTTATTAACAGCTTTAGTCTCCATGAACAGTTATGTACGGTAAACAGCTGCTAAAAATATTATAATTCTGCTTTTGTCTTCCATGTAGCATATTAAACAATTAAAGGTGAAGCTGATCTTACCCTCAAGGCTGAGGCGGACGGCAGAGCGTTCACGGCTCCGAGACCGGCTTCTGTATGCCCTTACGTTTATGGGTGAGCGGGAGAAACGGCACCGGTACCTCCCTACAAACCTACTCCCCCTCCAGTAGGCCGGAGAGCGGCTGCGGGACCGGGATCGGGATGGAGAACGCCTGGAGCGTCTGGAGTAGCCGTATGGAGATGGAGAAGGACTACGGCGATGGTAGCGTCTGCGGTGGGAGGAACCCTCAGGAGTACGGCTGTAGGAGCGAGAGCGAGCACGGTAGCGGCGAGGAGGAGAATGGTGTCTGTGGCGGCAGCGTGAACGGCCCGAGCAGCGCGGATGAGAGCGGGAGCGTGAGCGGGAACGGGAACGCGAGCGTGAGGAAGAGTCACTGTCAGAGGATGAGCTCCGTGACCTGCGGGAGGAGCGGCTCCCTCTGCTACTGGAGTACGAGCTATCACTGCTGCTGCTGCTGGAGCGAGAGGAGCTGCGCCCGGATGGAGCTTCCTGATCAAAGATGAGCTTCACACGCTCACGCCCACGGCTGGCTTCCTGCTTCATTATCAAACCTACCAACACAAAGCATTACACGTTAGTCATTAAATCAATCAGTTTACTTTCAGTGATTAACATCCTTTAATGCTCAAATTTACATAAATCTGTATGTGACTTTTCCCAACATTCACTTTGCCTTTTTTGTGAGGGGGAGGGGAAATTACAAAGAACAAATCTCTAAACCACCCTCTGTAAAAACCTTCAAACAAGAATTGTGAACCTGGCTTTATCTAATGTTTACATTTGGGTTTTGGAAATTTATGCAAATTATTACATATTGACGCATTTAAACATAACACTTCAGAAAACGTAAAATTAAAAACATTTATCAACTGGAGCGCGTGGCATTTTCGTTTTTTTTTGTTTTTTTTTTAAATAAGATTTTGTTTGTTTTTCAAATCATAATTTGGGAGATATTTTTTTCTAATGAAAACTTACACCGAGAAAATAAAGATGGCAGTAATGAGCAACGTTTAAGAAGCAAGAGAACGTTCTGGAACTGCAAGTAGGTCAGGTGATGTTGTGTAACAAAGTCTCCTCCCCCTCCTGTCAATCAAATTACACAATCTCGATTCTGGAACATTCCGTAACAAAAGAACACTAATAGTTAACCCGCGTTAATATAACATTACAGAATCCAAATGTTATAATCCATAAGGCAATAAATCTATTGTGATAATGTTCACTTTCAAATATTTACTGTTACCGCTAATTCAGCAGGGACTGTAACGTTAGATGTACAACAAACAACATTAAAGTACTTGTAATAAACAACATTAAATAACTATATATTGGCTACCATCATCATTTCGCTGTATCTTACCGTCAAAGTGACTTGATCCAACAGTAAGTCTTTGAGGAAATTGCTCTATATCGCCCGATTCTCCACGAGCGAATTCAAAACGGAAACAATTTGAACTCCAGCACAAAAAGCTGTTTCCTCGTAGGTATCCTTCTCAATAAACCCACAATTTCTCGAAACAAAAAGGTATTTGTGAATAGGTAGACTGCAGCGTCCTGTATCAGACGTTGATCTCTCGCGAGTGGTTCAGCGTGAAGTGGCTCGTGTGCAGAGACCGTTCGTTCTTTTGTTCAAACGAAACCCACTGACGTCATCGGGCAGCTAGAAAATTCGAGAAGCACATCAACGAAAATTCAAACATAGTCATCTAAGCCATGATTCAGTATTTTTATAATCAAGTTATTTTCTTTATTTTTTTCAATTGAGTACATTAAGACTATATTAAGATAATTTAACATCCTTGTGTATAGGAAATACTTTCATATACTTATATATATATATATATATATATATATATATATATATATATATATATATATATATATATATATATATATATAAACAAAATATATGAATAAATATGAATAAAAGCGTGTGTCTGTTTTATCGTGTTACTTATGAATTCATAAGTAGCGTTATATTAAATTGTTTCTCGAGAACTCGTGTTTTATCGCGAGATTTTACCTTGTTCTCCAGTGAGCTTGCCTTTAACACAAATAAACTCACGGTTACGTGAGCTGCATGATAGAGCGTTTTTGTGCCCTCTGAATAAAAGGATAATATCTTGTGCTTGAGGATAGAGGTCCTGACCATGGCGATTGAGAACGTGCTTCCGGCCAACTTTGGCTATGCGATTTTAACATACATCTATGGTTTTGTCATGTTAGCATATCTCGGGCTCAAAGTTGGTGGTGCAAGAAAGAAGTATGGGATAAAGGTAAGATAAGGCGTCTCTTGCAATGTATCCAACTCGACTGTCCAAAATTACACTGATGAGTTTAATGTTGATTTCTGATTTATGCATGTTTTATGGCAGATGCTTCGGTTTAAAGTGTTCTTCTGCGCTCGTGTTTTGTCTACAGTATCCCACCATGTACAGTGATAAGGAGCCAATTTTCAACTGTATTCAGAGAGCGCACCAGAACACACTCGAGGTGTATCCACAGTGGCTGGTGTTTCAGACTATTGCTGCATTAGAGTATCCTGTGAGTATCAAAGAGTCGTGTGCCATTTAGAATGCCAATTTGAAGAAACTGAAACTCATAAAACTGTTGTAAATGTTTTTTTGTTTTTTTTAAATATTACATTTAATTTGGAATTTGTTCAGTTGAAATGATTTAGAAATATTTCATATATATATATATATATATATATATATATATACACACAAAATATATTGATTGCATTGACATTAATACATTTTATGGAATTTGGTGGAAAAAGATTCATTTTCTAGAATACATTGGAATACCTTAAATTTCGGTGTCATCCCAAAAATTTTAGTGGGCGTTTTGTCAAATAAGTTTTGATGAGGTTAGTGTGTTAACAGTCTTAAACTTAGTTTGCATAAAAACTTAAATATTTGAGAAGAAATTGGCAGAATTAGTCTAATGAATCATGTGTTGAAAGATTTGGGTTTGGGAGTTTATAAAATTTCTTTTAGTTGTATTTCAGGAAATTCCTCTTTCTGTCATTCCAATTCAAAAACCAGTTTAATGTGTAGGTAGCGAATTCAAATTTATACTATAATGGGCTTTCAACTGAAATGTTGTTTGTTCAAACCCCACAAGGGTTTATATATAATCTACTATCATTGTGCATTTAATCAAAACCCTTGACTTTTATCAGCGGTGGAGCAGAGGCGATTGTCTTTGCAATAAGCACACTATGCATGTTCATTTAGTCTCTTTTCATGTGCTCTCCTTTTCTCATATGAACACCCTCTCACCTAGATCTCTTCAGTTTATCTTGCATGTTTTATCTCCCCTATCAGCTTGTTGCCTCTGTGTTAGGAGTCATCTGGGTTACGAGCAGGTTCTCTTATGCCTGGGGTTACTACACCGGTGGTAAGTCTTTACAATGTACATATGGAAGCCTGAAGCCAAATCTCAGATGTTTCTCTGAAGTTATTGCAAATGCAAAAGTACATTCACATCTGTACAGATGCAAAAATCATTTATTTGTGCATTTAAATGACATATGTATATTCATGCATTTTAAATAACTACACATTTGCAAAATACTGTTAACCCCAAAATAAAAATTTAAAGGGCTAGTTCACCGCAAAATGAAATTTCGGTCCTTAAAGGGTTAGTTCATTTTAGAATTCAAATTTCCTAATAATTTACTCACTCCCAAGATGTTTTTGTTTCTTCAATCGAAAAGAATTTAAGGTTTTTGAGGAAAACGTTCCAGATACAGTTTCAGTGAAGCTTCAAAGGGCTCTACATGATCCCAGCTGAGGAATAAGGGTCTTATCTAGTGAAGCGATCAGTAATTAAAAAAAAACATTATAAAAAAAACATATACTTTTTAACGACAAATGCTCAACTTGCACTAGCTTTGCGATGCCCCACACATTGTGTAATCACAAAAGACACGTGTGAAGTAGGTGGAAGTACCGAGCAAGTGTTTACAAAGCGAATGTGCAAAGACTAAGTCAAACGGCCTTTACAAAAAGGAAAAAATTAAAACAATGATGTTGGACGACTTTGAAGTTGGAGGAGAAAATGAGATTTTTCATCCTATCGCGCTACTTCCACCTACGTCACACATGACCTTTCCAACGTGATTACGTAATGCATGGCGCAAAGCAGAGCTAGTGCAAGATTAGCATTTGTCGTTAAAAAGTATATCTTTTTTTTTTGGAGAAAATGACTGATTGTTTCGCTAGATAAGACCCTTATTCATAGGCTGCGACTGTGTAGAGCCCTTTGAAGCTACACTGAATGTTTTCCTCAAAAACCTTCATTTCTTTGCAACTGAAGAAAGAAAGACATAAACATCTTGGATGACATGGGAGTGAGTAAATTATCAGGAAATATGAATTCTGAAGGGAACTCACCCTCATGTCATCCCAAATCCATAAGATCTTTGTTCATCTTCGGAACACAAAATAAGATATTATTGATGAAATCCGAAGGTTTCTGAACTACACATAGGCAGCAACATCATTGCACCTTTTGAGGTCCAGAAAGGTATTAAAGACCTTGTTAAAATAGTCCATATGTGACTACAGTGGTTCAAACTTAATGTTATGAACAAGAATACTTTTTGTGTGCAAAAACAAAACTAACGACTTTATTTAACAATTTCAACTGTTGTCATGCACAGTTGATGTAGTGATGCAGTGCTTTCATGTTCAAGACGCCGGCTCAGTATTGGCCGATGTTGTACACGTGAGCAGCACGACGCATCGGTGTGAGGCTGACGCAGGAGTCGGCCAATACTGAGCCGGCGTTCTGACGAAGAACACGGAAGTCTGCATTCACCATGTCAGCTGTATATGACAACAGTTCAGATTGTGTAAAACTATTACTTTAACAGAACATTCAGTGTTTAGGTTGATCTTTCAAACATTATACGAGTTTTAGCCCTCATCACCAGTGTTGTTTCTCTGTTTCAGATCCTGCTAAGAGGATGCGTGGTGCATACGGATACATCGGGCTGTTTGGAGTCATTCTGCTCTCGATCTCTGTGGCTCTCAAACTGCTTGGAGTCCTTTAAGTGACAGACCATACAACATAAAACCAGTCCTTGTCACTTAATCAAATCTTTTTTCACTTTTTTTCACTCCTTTTTTTTATCGCATTGTTCCATCCTGTAATTTTTACATGTATAATATGTAATCAACTTTTTAGACTTTCAAACTCAATCTTTATGCTGTATTTCTCAGATTTCAATTAATGTGACCAGATAATCATTTCATGATGCTTCTGTGCAGATGTCCTGCGTTTGAGTCTAGCTTAGGTTTTTTTTGTTTGTGGACCACAGTCTGTACAAGATATTTCAGGTGCAAAACTAATGACTACTTTAGACAGCATATCAGAGACTGTCCCTATGTTATATCAATAAATGCAGAGAAATTAATAATAAAATGTCTGTGTAAGATTCAAATATACCAGGTGTGAGTGTTTGATTTTATTTAAAGTGAGGAAGTATGGTAAATGAAAATGAAATTATGATTCTGATCACCCTGATAATATATAAAGTAGCATATGGCAGGGCTTTAGGAAAACTGGAGCATAAAATTATTTATAAACAGACCCTAGAGCGTTACTATGGTGTTGTGGGTGGTTACTATGATATTCTTACTACTACATATGGATCCTTCCTGGTTTTGGTTTGTTTTTTGAGAATGTCTTATAGATTAGCACCCATCTCCACACAGTTTCATGTTATTTGTCACACACCAGTAATATGGTACAAGCAATGTGGCAAAGTTTATTATTTACAGTTAGTTTCATCAGAACACTAAGTATGACCAATAGTAATACAAGCACCATGAATAAACAGATATTATAACTGTATTACTGTGTGTGTATATATATATATATATATATATATATATATATATATATATATATATATACTGTAGTTTGAAATATATATTACTGTAGTTTGAAAAGCTTTATAGTCTTTACACTTTAGTTCAATCTTTCCAGGGTGAAAACGGTTTCTTTATAGGCATTGCAAAAGAGCCGTTTTCTGCTCTCTTCACATTTTCTGATATGTTCGTGTTAACAAGATATATTTATTTACAAAATACTGTTTCCTTGAAAAGTAACGTAAGGGATTACTCTTAATTTTTCTGTAATTTCATTACAGTTACTTCAGATGTTACTGCATAAAATACTGTATAAAACAATGGGTTTAACAAAAAAAGTGTAATGTTAAAATGTATTTTTTTAACAGTCTCCCTTTAAACACTGTTTATGCAACCTATTATTATTATTATTATTAGAAATAATTAAAAGAGTGGTGTTAAGTATATTGTCATATTGTTCAACTAGTCGAGGTTCATATGGGATTTAGAAAGTAGCTAAATAGTAATAAGTAAATCAATATATTTTTTAGAGAGAGAGATTAGTACAGTATTGTAATTCCTCTGTAATTACTGCTAGTAATGAATTACTTTTTATAGTAACTTAATCGAATTGCACTATACAGCTGGTCATGTGATGTCAACATAGCGCCCTTCAGGTGGCGACACGCTCCAAGTAGAATAGCTTTTTCTAAAACTTGTCTTTAAAAAAAAATTTTTTTTGTAATTTTATCAGAAGTGCTGTTCCCAAATTTAGGTGTAAAACCTTTAGTAAGTGCACATTTTGTTTGATAGGATATGTTCAGGATGATGGAGAGCGCACTGCGCATGTGCGGCTCAGATCCACTGTTTGAGACGGAAGACTGCGGAGTACATCTCCACTTACAGCGAACCAAGAGAAAAACTCAAGAAAAGTGCGGGTAAGAATTTATTGTGCTATAGAGCACGAGTCATTGAGATAATTCATAAGATATTCTCTATCACCGTGCTTTCATTTATCCGCTATTCTTTATATAAACAGTGATATAGCAACTATGGGTTAGAAATCATCCGGACGTGAGAGATCAATCATGTTTACAGCATTAACACTCGACGTTTTCGTCCAAAATTGAGCGGAAACGTAGTTTTGAACTACTATATTAAAGATGGCGTGTGTTAATATTTAGATTTTGGTCGCTAACATGACAAATGGAAATCCTTTTGTGTGCTATTTGTGTTTGGTTCAGGATGATCATGTGTGCTCTGCGTTTGCGCAGTCATTGGTGCTGCGCCGCACTTGTGCAGTAACAGTGGAATGTCTTACCTTTTAAATAAAAATAATGTATATTTATTATGACTGCTGCTAAAATAAGTTGGTGAACACTTATTTCCCCCTGTGTTTTTTAAATGATTTTGATTTTGTCTCTTATGCGCACCGAGGCAGGATTTATTTGATTAAAAATGCAGTAAAACACTAATATTGTAAAGTAATATTACCATTTATTTCTATTTTAGTATATTTTAAAATGTAATTTATTTCTGAATAGGAAGTTGGAATGATCAGCATTTGAAATGGAATGTTTTGAAACATTATAAAAGTCTTTACTGTCACTTTTGATTAATTTAATGTGTTCTTGCTGGAAAAAAACTACTTTAACTTTTTTTACTTTTTAACTTATCCCAAACTTTTGAATGATACTGTATCATGGTTTCCAGAAAAAAATACTTAGTAGCAAAAACCTTTTCCATATAGATAGATAGATAGATAGATACAGTTTTCAAATGATTAAGTGAAAATATCTATTTATTTGCCCATGATTGTCACTGTAATTTCTTTAATGTTAACTTTGAATAACATATAAGCAAAATGGCCTTGTTCATTGCTCAATATGAGTAAGTTTCTTTACTTGGAATACTAGCACAGCATCTCAAAAGAACCATATTTCTTTGAATGATCAGGTGAAATCAGTAACATGTCAGGGTTTCTGGATGGGATCAGATGTGGTGATTGCGAGTGTAATGTGGATTGGGGTGAGAAGAGAAACACCATCGCCTCCATCGCAGCCGGAGTTCTGGTACGTCCTCCTGAAGACATTAAGAAAATCCTGTGTCCTCTGCGCTTTATCTCAATAATCCAGTGATTCCCAAACAAATGATCTTTCTTCTCACACTTTGCACACGTGCAGTTTTTCACAGGCTGGTGGATCATCATAGATGCAGCGATAATGTACCCTAAAGAGGAAGAGTTCCACCACGCATATCACACCTGTGGGGTTATAGCGACTATAGCCTTCCTCATGTGAGTTACACCTGTATAGATTCTCTCCTTCCTGTTGGTGCCTCCTCTAATGAAGGGAACAAATCATTTCTTTAATTGTGTCCACCCAGATAGACTCTGTGACATAATTTGATCTTTCTTCCTGTTGTTTAGCCTTGATTTAACTGCAGGGTTGTGCAATGACTGCCGTCACCATGACTGCTATGTTGAACAACCTGTTGAGTTTCACTTTCTGTGGAAATCAATCAAAGACTTTAGATATACAAAGACGGTGCACTCCTACATTAATGATTGGGAGAAACTGTTCTGTTCTTATGACTTTACATGCTCGTTGTCAGATTTCATTGTTGATTTCAAATATGAAATTTAATCTTAAGCTTGGTGAACAGCTTTGGAATATTTGATGTTTTCCCAATTGAGAGAGATAAGAGCTGTACTTGTATGACTGAAAGATGGCCGCAGAGTGAAATGACTTGCTTTTAAAGGCACAATATGAAAGATTTTTTGGATTAAAATATCCAAAAACCACTAGAACTATATATATATATATATATATATATATATATATATATATATATATATATATATATTATATATTGTCTATGTTATATATTTTGTTGACTTGTGTGCTTGCGTCATCCCAAATGTTTCCAACAATGTTAAATCCAGAGAAATCCACAATTTTAACCAGTGCAGTGGCCCGTGTCATTGCGTCGCTTGTCAGTGATGTCATATCCATATTCCGGTTGTACTTCCGATGTAACCATGAAAACGTCAAAGACGTTTTAATACATTGTGTTTTATTAGACAGATGAGCAGCTGTTTGGATTCCTTTATCGACAGAAAACTAATCATTGTTATATATCTCATCATGGTTAGTCTTAGTGCTTGTTTGTGCCACAGAGACAGCACTATTTTGTCTAGTGGCTAACATAGCATAATCAGAACAAGCTTTATTTGTAGTAATAGTAATGCAGCATTTTCTATGGCATGCAATGTATTTTGAAATTAATTGCATGCCATTTAGCAACACAATTCATCCAGCTTTTATTAATGATATTCTAATATCGATCTAGCTTACTGCAATGTGCAACAAGTAGAGTAACGTTATAACAACTTTCATCACACTCAAATGTATTTTTAGAATGATCGTTTTGACCAAGTAAACAGCGCTGCCTTGTAGTAATTCTGCACTTGAGGCTGTGTCATTAGAATGAAATAAAATAATGTGAATTTAAGTGATCAAACATAACTGTAACAAAGTTCAGCAAATGTTAAACTTAACTTTAATTGTGAAATAAACCTAAAGAACAAATCCAAAGGAGCGGCCGACTGTGGCATGTAACCATAATAAAAGCTTCGGAGCTCCTCCATGGGACTCGAGACCGGTGTCCCCCTCAGGTGTCTCTTATTAACATTCGCTCTACCGGCCTCATGTCGTTCCCACTGCTCTCGGCCGTGCCCCGCTTCATACCACAGTAACACTGATAAAACTTTAATACATTAGTTCATCCATGAACACAATTTCTGCCTTGAATCCTGTTGGGTTGCTTTCCATCGGCTGTGGAGGTGAAGATGACAACTCCCATGATTCCATGCTCCTCAGGCTATCCCTTTGTTATTATTTTGAATAAGCGAACTCTAGAGGCAAAACTCTCATGCTGTGCCTTTAAAGGGACTTTGTTTGAATGCAGGATTAACGCAGTGTCAAATGGCCAGGTGAGGGGAGACAGCTACAGCGAGGGCTGCTTGGGACAGACTGGTTAGTATTGTGTTTGCATCTCTTTTTTTGGTGTTATTGTAATACTACATGAGTGAAAAGTGATTTCAATGTGTTTGTGTTTTTATGTAGGTGCCAGAGTTTGGCTCTTCATCGGGTTCATGTTGGCATTCGGGTCTCTCATCGCCTCTATGTGGATTCTGTTTGGTGGATTTGTTGTGACTGGTAAGAGAATAAGATAGATTTTGCTTAGTTTTTTTAATAGAAAAATATGTTTCAGGTTTCTGTTTGAATATAGTTGCTAATTAAGTTTTTCTATTTTTATTATTTTTTTTATTATGAATGAACAGACCACAAGGATCTGTCAGTGTATCCTGGTATTGCAGTTTTCTTCCAAAATGCATTCATCTTCTTTGGGTAAGTTTGAGAAAAGAGAGAATCTCACATCAGAACAGATTTGATATATCACTGCATTAACTTTAGGGCTGGGTGATATCTTTTTTTATTGTCATTTTTTTTCTTAGCTCAGTATTTTAACAATATATACACTAATTTACAAAGGTTTGAGGTTTTAAAAACGTTTTTAAATATTTTCGAAATAAGTCACATTCTCATGAAGGCTGCATTTATTTGATCAAAAATACAGTAAAAACTGTAATATTTTTAAATTTTTTCCTGTGATGCAAAACTGAATTTTTAGCATCATTACTCCAGTATTCCATGTCACATGATCCTTATTATTATCAATGTTTAAAACAATTGCTTTGTAATATTTTTCATGATTCTTCTCAGAATAGAAAGTTCAACACAACAGCATTTATTTTAAATAAAAATCTTTTGTAACATTATAAATATCTGTCACTTTTCAATCAATTTAATGCATCCTTGCTTAATAAAAGTATTAATTTCTCTAAAAGGAAGTCTGACCCCAAACATTTTAAAGTATTTATGTATTTGCTCAGAAATGACTTAAGGGTGTGTTTTTTTTGTTTGTTTGTTTTTTCTCATAAACCAAACAAATTCAGAATGTTTCATGCAAGATGTAAAATACAGCAAAATGCATGTTTTATTTCAGTAAATGACCACAAGGAAGGATATTTAATCATTTGTGCAATATTATACCTATAGTTTACTTATATAACCTGTATTTGTAATATACTGTATGTGAAATGCCTTGTGGAGACTTCAATAAATATTTTTAAGTGATTGATTACATGGATTAATTGAATTTTACATAAATATATTGGAATGTACATTTTTAACTGATTCAAAGAGAAGGAAGCTTAAAAAGAAATAAATTTTGCTACTGATGCTTTTAAACATCTGTTAGTCCCAAGGCATTAAAATGACCACAAGAATAATTTTAAAGAAGCTCGTTAAAGTGCATTAAAATTTGATCTGATCATTAATATATCGCCCAGCCTGTAATTTCCTGAGCCAGAGGTCTGAGTGTTTGAGGATGCTTGCAAATTATAATAAATTACTCTGCAAATTCTGAAAACACATGAAACTGCGATGTTTTGATTGAGCTCTGATTTGTGCTTCTCCTTCACACTTGCAGTGGTCTGGTGTTCAAGTTTGGCCGAACTGAGGACCTCTGGCAGTGAAGCTCCATTTCCCTCAATCAAATCCCACAGTCCATCAACACACAATTCCTCTGTACTTATTGCTGCTTATTTGCACTCGCTATTTCTTTCTCTCCCCTTTTCAACCCAACAGACGACTCCCGTTCTTAAATATATTCCATCATCCTTTCTTTGTCTTGTTTCCTGTGTGGCCACAGTGGACGCACACAAGAGAAATGCAAATCAAATCCAAACTCTGCTGTTTTGACCTCACCCTGTGTTTAAAATAACAAATTACAGGTATGCAATAGAATTGCAATGATATAACATATTGAAATTGCATAATTCTCAGATTCAAAGTACATAATAGAGCTTATATCTTTAGCCTGGCTTTTCTAGAGATCTCAAAAGGAAAGAAAACGTTGATTTGCAAAATATAGTAAGGTGATATTATTTGAGGGCAGCAGGGAGCTTTTGAGCAGAATCGTTTATTAACCAAAATGAGTGTAACAGTCAGCTTTACTGCATTTCTATTTTTAATGTTTTGTCATTTGAATAGAAGTCTCTTTCTCTTTTTTTTTTTTTTTTTTACATAAGCCATCAAATTTGTATCTGTCAGATCACTTTCATGCATTATTTCTTGAAATTTCATGTTTGGTCAGACCAACCATAGTTCAGCCTTCAGTCAGTTGACATCAATACAAACACGCATTATTTAATGTCTTACTTTTGGAAGATATTTTTATATTATGTTAAATGGATTCCCACACCTTTTCCAGTCATTCATTATTACAGATTTTTACAAACTATTTTACAATGATTGCACCGAGCAAGATTAGTTTCTTAGAGCTGAGCGTCACCACAAACAAGTACATTCACTGTCAACTTTTTACTCTGCAACTAGTAGAAACTAACAGCATATTTTCCTTGACTGTGGGAACCCTGGTTATGTTTTCAGTTCTGATGCATTAAAGGGTTAGTTCCACCCAAAATGAGCAATTACTCACCCCTCGTGTCGTTCCACACTCGTAAGACTTTCATTCATCTCTTGAACTAACCCTTTAAGGCAAGTGGGAGTTGTATAAAAATGTTAATGTTTTTAAAAAAAAAAGCACAATTTCTTATTATTTCATTGGTTATGGGACAATAAGGTGATGTCAGTCGGAGATTTTAACTGACAAATTAGAGATTCTGTAATTTCTACATGCTAAAAGAATGTAATACTTCAATGTAATCCATGTCTCTCTTCTGACAAAAAGTAGCTACACTTCATTCATCTGTGGGTTTAAATTTAATAAAATTATTGTAAATATGTATAGAGCCGGTGTTTTTTTTCTTTATGAATGTTCAATCTTTCACTATATCCATATATTCAAACACAGATGGATAATAGGTTTATGGGCTACAGTCAATGTACGGTGTGCCATCAGGTTATTTTTATATATATTAGTTGGTGTTTTGGTAAATTTGTTTGTCATCGTCATGAAACAAACCCTTCAGTGTATCTTGCTTCCACTGAAGTAATTTAATATAGCCTTAATTTCCACAGGCTTGGATATTTCTTTGCTGTTGCTTTGTATTATTATTTTTTTCTCGCAGAAAGCATACTGATTTCCATTCAAGGACATTTTATATCGTAAATTGTTTACTTAAGCAACCTGACTTCTTAAACACACACACAGACATACATTTTGTGCTAACTGCATTCATGCATTTATGCCTGGAGGTCTCTTATTGATGTTTCCACAAGTTCTTCACTTCTGTACCACCAAATTTGGAAACTACAGTAGGAAGAAATGCATAATTAGCAACCATAAACATGTTTGGAAATATGAGTTAATGTTTATTCATTTAAATTGAGTATAATGTTATTAATTCCACTTTTAATGATAAAATATGAATGCAAACACAGTGAGAGTATAAGGATTGGCAGTTAGCCATGGTAGATACCATATTTAAATTGATACAAATAAACAAAACCATTCACCTCCCAGAATGCCTGGTCATCAAAGCACTTTCTGTCTGGCTGGGGTCTCCAGATACTCCATTTAAGGAAAATCCCTGCAAATTTTAACTTTAGTTGTATTTTTAGTCTGCCTCAGTAAACCAAAACACAAAACTAATCGGTCAGGGTGATGGCCAACTTTACACATTCTACTAACTGTAAGTAACTTTGCAATTACATGTCAACTAACTCTCATTAGAGTATTAGTAGACTGTTAGGTGAGGGTTAGCAGATATTATACAGTCTACTCTAATGAGAGTTAGTTGATATGTAGTTACAAAGTTACTTCTAGTTAGTAGAACATCTAAAGTGGACTGTCAGTGTTACCTTTTCTTTTTAGAAAGAATCTTAATCTAATACAAATTAGCTCACAGACAAAAATGCATGTCAAAATATGCACCAGAAAAAAAGTATTTAAAACAGCCTAAGGTGCTTTCTTTGGAGGTCGTAGTTTATTCATATGTCTGTCTAATGATCTTCATCGGTGGTATACCTGTAGCTATGCCCATCATCAGACTCATGCTCACTGTTATGAGGAGAACACAGATGTGATGCGCAGCAAACCGCACAGCTCTGAGAACACAAATACAACCATCAACAGGTCAGAAAAACATCTAGAGCTCACATTTTACGCTTGTGATCATTGCTTTAGCTTAACAATTTATTGTTATATGATTTATTTAATGCCATTTTATGGATATAGATGTCATGATTGAATAAAAGTGAAAATCATTTTACATTGTGCTACTTTCACTACTGGCCATCTTTAGAAATAAAAGAGCGAACCATCCCAGAATTCCCGGTATGGCGTGAACGTTGAGGACGCCACAGGTGTCATGACAGTCAAAAGCAAACTGCATGTGATCCTGAATGAAAGAAAAACAGAATGATTCCTGACAGTCAGTGAAATGCAGTGCCAATAGAAAATCATCAAACCCCTTCGAAATAGTTGCGTTATTTGTCGTACAGCTTGAAATCAAAATTTGATTCCCATTGCAAAACAAAACTTTTTTAGCTTTATTTACAAATTTTTCTCTACAACATCAAACTAATGGATGCGCAGAGGATAGAGCGAACACCGGTCACGATTTAGAAGTCTAAAATGAGAATTTTTAAAGAGAAATGTCGAAGGATTTCGATATAGGAGAAGCTTGAGTTTGTTGCCCAGCCCTATTTGTTTGAACTGCGAGAACCATCTACTCTCACTTAGGCTACGTAGCTCCTACATCTTACGTCATACGTCGGGTCAGAGTTCACTTGTGTTCGGCAATCTCCAGAAGCCAGTATAAAGTTAGAAATATGGATATTTTTCTTACAAAAATGCATTGCTTGGCTTCAGAAGGCCTTTATTATTCCACTGGAGTCATATGGATTACTGCTATAATGGACTGATGCGCTTTTTGGGGCTTCAAAATCTAGAGTACCATTCACTCCCATTATAAAGCTTGGAAGGGTCTGGATATTTTTAATACAACTCCGATTGTGTTTGGCTGAAAGAAGAAAGTCGTATACACCAAGGATGGCTTCAGGGTGAGGATGTTATGGGATCATTTTCATTTTTTGGTGAACTATTCCTTTAATCTTGACACAACTCGTGGACTATTTCTGGGCGACACCAAAAGAGACTCACAAGGGCATACATTAAATTTGTTTTATCCCCAAGAAGCAGAATATACGGCATGGGATCATTCGGTGATAGTTTTGCATCTTTTTTTAAAAAAGCTTCATGTTGGTCTCTATTCACTGCCATTGTATGGTTGTTTTTTTCAAATTCTCCTTTTGTGGTCCATAAAAAAGAATGGCATTATAAAAACACCAGGGTAAGTAAATCATTTCATTTTAGGGTAAACAAAAATGACAAATGTTGCATTGGCAACTAGCTGACAAACAATTTAAGCTTAATACATTATTTCAGGTAATGTTTTTATATAGTTTTTTAATGTTCTTATTTATAAAATAAGAACATTTTGTGGTTGTTGTGGCTTGACCTTTAGATACCGGACCCCCAAGGCTGATAAGAGAGCAGCACAGAAGCCAATCGTCATTGCAATCCATGGAGCGTGGACTGCTGTCATGGCAACTCCAAAGGCAACACCACCAGACAGGGCAGAGCTCTGGATATGAACCTGTGCAGTGAACACCAATGAAATATGATACTCTTAGTGATGTGTCTAGTATCTAAAAAACCGGTCGACATTCCTGGATTCACAATGCATTTTACTTTCATAATGGGACATATTTTAGGATTATTCCTACAGCCACTCACCATGTTCATCTTTCCTTCGGAGCTGGTGAGCATAGAAACAGACATCGCCATGACAACACTGACGGCGAGAGACAGATAAGTCCCATATATCACTGTGAGCTTCAGATCTCTCTCCTGATACACCAGTGCCGAGTTAAAACTGGGCCAAAACATCCACAGAAACAGTGTTCCTGTGAGAAAGAGAGAAAGGGAGGAAGTTCCCTGTGCATAATTTAATTAAAATAATTACACTTCAGTCCTTAAATCTGATCGAGTGAGCATCGTTCAAAAGGGCTGTTATAAGAGCACTGGGACTTTCAAGCCGTTCGTCTTTATTTGTTCCAGACAGACTGTCAGTGGTGGAGGTTTTCAGTGACTCTTTCTGCAGGTTACACAGTTATACCAGCAGGTGGTGACGAATGACTCACTGAATCATTCATTGAGCCTATTGAACCGACTCGTTCACAACTTTTAAGACTCATTTAGGATCGAAACAACTCAATCATTATTATAGACTTGCATCACACAAATTGTGTGGCCATAACACACACTTCTTGAGTGTGTCACAATGCATGAAACATGTCATCAGATGGAGTGATTTAAAGCAGTAAATTAGAATATCATATTAAAATATATACTTTAAATGAATGAAATAAGCACAGGTCCTATTAAATATTCACTTGGTAATCATTAAAGCTCACTAAATCATCTTATGTGCTGTCATGGTTACAGTTTAAAACCAAGGTTTAGAGCAGAGCATTGAGGTATTTTCTGAGTTTAAGAAATAACTGGTTATTTTACTCACCAAACATTGCGAATAAGCCAGTGTTACAGTCAGTTTTCTCTTTCTCATGTTTTGGATTGATTCCCTCTCTGTGCAGCACCCATGATACCATCAAACCAAAAAGAGCTCCGAAGACATGCAGTAACATGATGCTGTACAGTGGATCTGCCTGTAACATGAGCACTGTTTCAATCATTGCCTTACAGTATGAAAATAAGCAGTTTGTGAATGAAATAGTATGTTCATTCTTAATACAGTAGGTGGAATGTCTTACAAAATGTATTCAGACAGTAATTCACACTGTTTTGCAAGCTGGTTTTACTGAAATTTGCATTTTAAAAAGAGACTACTTACTTATATAGATTTATATGCAAATCTTATTAATATTTTGTATTAATTATTAATTCATTAATTATTTTTGGAAATGATATTCCCAACAATACCACATTATATTAATATATTTTCAGTGTTTGGCAATAATAATAATTAAAAAAAAATCTTTAAAAAAATTCAAAGAGCAGAAAAGCTGTCTGTTTGCCAGATATAGCAGGAAGCATATAGCAGTTTTTATAAAATGAGACATTTTATATTACATTTCTTAACTGAAAATGGCTTGGAATGTACCTAAAAGTTAGGATATAGAAAATGTTGAAAATGAATTTTTATCTGGGAATGAAATACTGGGAATTTTTAGGATCCACTGATTCAGGAACAATTCATTCGGGAGCAACAAACAAGTAACTATAGGCTTGTTCGACTTGAAGCAGCGCTGCACTGACCGACAGGTGTATGACGTCAACGTACCGCGTCAACTCTCGCTGTACTTTGATGTCATACACGGATCGGACTGTGCAGCGCTGCTTCAAGTCGAACAAGCCAAACCTCTTTATGATTGAATCTTTGAATAATTCATTAAACTGAAATAAATCATTCTTCTGTATTGAAATTGGCTTGCAAAATACCTTAAGATGAGGATAACAGGATAGTGATCATTTTTATCAGGGAAAGTAATACTTCTCTTACACGAAACAGGGTTCGCAGGATCCACTGATTAATCACAAATCCGGTGACCTCCACCAGAGCCATCAGTAAAAGCTGGACAGGATTCGTCTTCCCATGGACTGCTCCCATGGCAACCAGAGCGGATGCTGCACAGAGCTCTGCCTCAATCACACTATATGAGGAAAAGATATTTAAAATATATATATACATATGATGAAAGTAAAGATAAGCCCTTGTCATGAATAAGAAAATCGATTTTATTTTTTACATACTCTCATGAATGCACGTACGACCATTATTGCCATTTTATATGGACATTTTTCTTACAAAAACCCATCACTTTGCTTCAGAAGGTTCTTTAACATTTACACATTCTGGATTGCCTTTGTAAGAAAGCATCTGCTAAGACCTGTAATGTATGCACCTCTTCATACTGATGTGAATCTCTCTTCTGTGGTGGCGTTGTGGCAGCAGGAAGCCATTCATCATGACGGCCCACTGGACAGCCATGGCTGCTAACAGCACATTAAACCCTGATCCACTGAAACCATACCGTACAAGGAACGTGGCCAGGAATCCAAACCCCATGAATATCATCACATGAATATCTTGGAATTCTGTAGAAGACAATGCATTTCCAATATTTGCAATGCGTAAATTTTATGAAAAGCAATAAAAGTCCGTCTTTTATACGGCTTGTGGTTGAGAAATATTTCTTATCATCCAAAACCAGAGATGTTGTGGCTCCACACCCCAACGGCAACATGGCACACATTTACACACAAAACAAAGCAAAATCATATTCATTTTAAGTACGTTCATATGAACATGAACTTTTGCAAGTGGTTTTGGTGTGTTTAAGTTACTAAAAAAGACCAGGAATTAATTTCTGAGCTGAATATATGACCAGTCTTTTGTTGCATTAGCATGCGTTAATATATGAACATAGCAGGTTTACAGACTATTATGTGATTTGATGCTGTATTCATGAATAACCATAGGTTTATCCTTAGAACAATGAATGCAAGCTTGAACCCTTACAAGATTCACAACACAGCTTTAATGTAAATCAGACTTACTAACCTGCATATGAGCGGATGAAAAGCTTACTGTCAATCTGCTCATGCTGCTCTATTTTCACAAAAAAGACAAACAATAGTATAAAGATGGTTTCCAGCAGGAAGGCCACAGGAGGAAGTCTTGAGCGGAGACTGGGGGCGTACTGAGGAGCCATTATGACTGTGACAAACTCTGAATGTCTGTAATCAACACCAGCCAGAGATGAAGAAGAGTTTATAAGGTCACATGCATGCATGAGGCATGGAGGTGTTTCCAAAAAAAATGTCACCAACATGTGCAATTAATCATCATGTTGTGTGTGTAATATCAAGTATGGCTAGAGTTTGTTTGTATAGGACCTATAAACAATATTATCAAAGAAAATGATGCAATTAATGTAAAAAGTAACATAAAAAGCACCTTTTGTATTCTATAGTGTTGATTGTTGAATATGAAATTGTTGAAAATTCATGTTCACTTAATTGACCCTTCGCAAACAGTTTGATTGGCAGGCGATCTGACCAATCATAACGCCGAATCCGCCATTTAATCAGACAAAGCAGTCTGGGGAGTTGGCAGATTGACGTTGGTGAACTTTAATTTAAAAAAATTGTGTGTATTTATGTCTTTCCGCGCTTGAAACACCATTCCTTCTGATGTCCATTCATGTTTATTTGATACAATGAATGAACTAGTATGAAGAGATGGTTGGTTCACGAGCCGATTGAAGGAGCTACAGCGATCTGTCACGACACATTCAAGAGCCACTATACGGTATTTGTTTTTTAAACTTCTTTTTAAAAAATTACGATATATTAAATACGAACTGTTTCATATGTCTGTCGACGCGTTGTCAGTGTCCTCTTTGCTCCTGGATGGCCTTGTAACTAAAGGGGGCGGGTCTTTGTGAAGGGTCAATTTGAGATCAAACGAAATATTGTGATTTACATTTTATCCACTACATTAAGAAATATGCTGAGGGATACATATTGCATTTGTTATATATATAAATATATATCATTAAATTAATTTTTTATTATATAATTCGCTTGTTTGTGAGGCTTTGTTTAAATACCATTTTAGCATTTGACAGTCAAACAATGTAAAATGTACATCTGGCTTCCAAGAAAGAAAGAAAGAAAGAAAGAAAGAAAGAAAGAAAGAAAGAAAGAAAGAAAGAAAGAAAGAAAGAAAGAAAGAAAGAAAGAAAGAAAGAAAGAAAGAAAGAAAGAAAGAAAGAAAGAAAGAAAGAAAGAAAGAAAGAAAGAAAGAAAGAAAGAAAGAAAGAAAGAAAGAAAGAAAGAAAGAAAGAAAGAAAGAAAGAAAGAAAGAAAGAAAGAAAGAAAAGAAAGAAAGAAAGAAAGAAAGAAAAGAAAGAAAGAAAGAAAGAAAGAAAGAAAGAAAGAAAGAAAGAAAGAAAGAAAGAAAGAAAGAAAGAAAGAAAGAAAGAAAGAAAGAAAGAAAGAAAGAAAGAAAGAAAGAAAGAAAGAAAGAAAGAAAGAAAGAAAGAAAGAAAGAAAGAAAGAAAGAAAGAAAGAAAGAAAGAAAGAAAGAAAGAAAGAAAGAAAGAAAGAAAGAAAGAAAGAAAGAAAGAAAGAAAGAAGAAAGAAAGAAAGAAAGAAAGAAAGAAAGAAAGAAAGAAAGAAAGAAAGAAAGAAAGACATCCTTGTCTTGTCTCAATCCAGTCTTCCAAATGCATCGTCCTTACAATTCCTTCTCTCCAATAGATGGCGATAGATCTTCCTATTAATCTGCCATCGAAAGAGAAGAAGAACCATTGGAACAAAGTAAATCTTTAGTTTTAGCGCAGCGGGATCATTTACAGTTCAGGCGTGTCTATATTATTTGTGGGTAAAATATCAACATCCGGAAGGAACGTCGCTTTCCATTCGCATAATTTAATTGCATGTTGTTACCGTTATCATTTATTGCAATTGATATTGTTACGCTCTCTGACCACTTCCGTAAACACACAAATGCTTTATATATGTCCTCGCTGGTTGTCTATAGTCATCGAGTAAAGGTCAATAACCTGGAAACCTCGTCTTATCGGGATCAAGGGATTCGCGTGACCGAGTAATTCGTGAGTTTCTGTGCCAGTATATATTGCTGTGTTCTTATGGTTTTGATTTAAATAGAAACATTTAAGGCTGGACAAGTGAGATTTAATGCTGTTTAACTAATGTTTTTAATGTAATGTTAACTTAATATTTTTAATGATGCACTTTTATCAATGATCAGTATCTAGATGTAGATATGAAATGTTTTTCACTTACAAGACATGATTATGATAAGACACGTGTAATAGGATTGGATTTGATATACACAGTCTTAAGCTTTCTGTGTTTCTGATGTCACGCTTGATTTGAAGGTCATGGCTGAGGTTCAGATTCGTCGCTACCGAGAAGAAGACCATGAAGAAGTAAAGGAGGTTTTTACTATTGGTATGAGCGAGCACATCCCACCGTCCTGCATGCACATTCTCAAACAGCCCCTAGCTCAGATGTTTCTGGGATGTGTGTTTTGCGCTTTGCTGACCAGCTCAAAGTCAATCCTTTTGCCTGTTCTAGCAGTCACGCTGCTTTTGGCCGCAGGCCGTCAGTGTGTAAGTTACATGTTCACTAAGTACATTCAGACTAGCCTTGATCAAGATCTCAACCACATTCAGCAGACCTACCTGGATCCACCTAACGCCTGCTTCTGGGTGGCTGAGAGCCAAGGTCGTGTTGTGGGTACAGTAGCGTGTTTACCTGCAGAGAAAGATGGGAACTTCGTGGAATTGAAGCGGATGTCTGTTAAAAAGACTCACCGTGGACAAGGCATCGCCAAAGCGTTGTGCCGTACGGTGGCAGACTTCGCTCGTGAACGTGGTTTTCTAGGAGTGTTGCTTCATACCTCAGTGGTCCAGACGGATGCACAGAAGCTCTATGAGCACATGGGCTATGAGAAGATCAGAGAATTCAGTGCTCCAGATTTTATTGCCAAGCTGACTAATTTCACATTGATGGAGTACCAACTCATCATAAGACCACAACACAACTGAAACGGCAACTTCACTAAGCCCAACATGCTATTGATGAACAGGCTTTTAACACTTTCAGATCACTAAAGACGCACACCACTATCATCATTTGTCTATTTCTTAAACATTAATTAATTAATTCTTTTATAAGAAACTGTTCATATAGGGGAAAAATCAATTTCTTGTACAAATTAAAAAACATAAAAATCTGGTTTACTTTAACAACCCTCGACTGAAGCAAAACAAGGTCTTTTGATCTTGTCTAAGCACCATTAATGTACCTGTGAATGAGAATGAATATTTAAAGAAAATATCCAGTATTTGGACCTGAGGAAGATAGTCCTTGGGATAGCTTGTCACTTAAGATCATTTCATTTATTTATACATACATAACCTGTCCTCTTCTATGAAATATTAAAAAATATATATTCTATAAATGAATGTATTTTGTCAACAGAGGCATGAGAAGTAAATTCCTTGAAACTGAGTGATGTTGTTCAACAGGAACCACGTGCAATTCGAATTAAGTGTTACATTTCCACCTCCGTAGCATTGATGTTGATTACAATGGCACTGAGAATGTGACAATTATGTTTCTGTATTAATAGTTGATGCTTATTAACAAAGTAGCATAATCATCTCTCCAATATTATCAGATGACCTTTTTCTGCTTTGTGTATTTAATTTATGAAAGAGTGAAAAACTAATTGTCCTGTGACTGAATGATTAACTGATTCTAAACATGTAATAGAACGTCTAGATAAATTGCTTTGTAATGAGACCAAATGTAATTTGTTGGGATAACATAAATCAATAAAACCTTTTTAAAATATAGTGTTGTGTTATAACATTTTTATTCGAGATGTCAGTAATGAAATCTCGGCTATATTCAGCTACATTATATACATGATTTTTTTGGGGGGGAGGTTTGATTATCTCTGTGAGCAACATCAGTGGTCTGAAGTTGCAAAGATCATGTGATTTCATGTAGGAAGTTTTTTCACTCATCTGGGGCCTCATTTCATAGACATAATAAAATACATAGACGCCCCGTTGCTCTCTGGCTCGTACGTCAACGCGCCGCCATATTGTGCAGGTCAACGTTCCCATAACGCTCATAACTGGAATTGAGAAAAATGCCTTTTCATGTGCTGCTTGAGGCTGTATAAATCACCACACAATTGAATACAGGTCTCGGGGAACAACCTTTCACAGGTAAGGCTGAACATTTGTTTCTGGTTGTATTTGGTCATTATATAATTATGTTGGTAGTAGTTGACCACTGGAGTCAGTCAGAAAATAGCTAGCGATGTCGCTAATTAGCTGTGAAAGTTTAGATATGAGTTTACATTATAGTTTTAGTGTCTATTATCTTATTTTATCAACTAAAATAAAATACATCTTTATTTTCTTAAAACCGACTTTTAAGACAAGCACTCGTTTTGGTTTGGTGACTGACATTTGGTGAATTACTGTAATGTTAGTTGGCTAGCTTACTTTTCTCACACATTGAAGGTTTTTTAGAGACAACGAGTTGAAGAGACAGTGCGAAGTAGCAATAAGAAAAGAAGGTGTTTGATTTGTATTTGACGATTTGCTTCATTTTCACAATGGTGGTCAATTCTAAACACCAGAAAAAGACAGAAAATGCCTTTCCCACAATAAGAAATCTTTTTTTTTCATTTCATGTGAAAATTTAAATGATCTCATTCTGGGCGTCTTCACAGTTCTTATCCAAGAATAAAGCAGCCAAATACGGGACAAGTCTGAGCTTTGACTATTAAAATAAATATTTTTTTAAAGTCTGCTACCGAGGTTTTAAGTAACTCGGGATATAACTTTTCGTACACCACGTACTTCATAAAACACTGAAATCGGTTGATAAATGTAAACGCTGGTTTCGTTTTTATCTAGAAAAACCACAGCTCGCTAGTTCACATGCATTTGTTTACGGTTCAGTTTTGCCCTCAGCAATATGGCGGACGCGTTGACGTATCGCTGCAACGTTCCAAAGCGGCGAATGGGGCGTCTATGTATTTTATTATGTCTATGCCTCATTTATATCCGTTGTGCACAATACATTCACTGAAAGAGGCGTACGCTACTTCTACCGCAAACGATGGGATTTATAAAAACAAACTTGATGGGAAAATTTGCGCACTTTCATGCAAACTCTGACCCATCCGTACGAACACGTTTACTAGACTGAGCAGAGTAATGAAGTAAACGGAAGGATTTTAAACTGTTAATGTTTTGATATACACATTTACGTTAATATTCAACATTTATTAATGTCGATAAGCCCTAAAATTACATAAAGTCATTACGCAGAAGATAAACAAAAATGATATGGATTTAGATAGTGGATGTGCTTTTGATCACTTTTCCTGTGACACGCTGTTTTAATGACAGCGAGAGTGATAAGAGCACAATAATTCCTCATTTCACGATCAGTGATGCACTCTTACTGCGATTTAGTGAAAGACACTGCTGGACTCAATGGTCGAACGGTCTATTGTCCGGTTTGAACAGGTTCAATGATAATATCTTACTGTACAACCGCAGCTGCAGGAGGTGTTGATGTCTGTACAGGCATCGTCAAACAATTATGAATAATCCCACTGTATTTGAAGGATACAACTTGAAGGAAACGGTAAGATTTATACGTTTCCTTTTTAAAATACTTTTTCAGAGAATTGTATTTACAATGCAATAAATAAGTAGGCCTTAATCTGTATCCACTAAAATAGCCTAAACATCCTAAAAGACATGTTTACCTTATCAGAAAAACTGCATAAACTCAATTTCATTCGAATTGTTTAAAACAATTAAAATACTATTTGGAATTTAATGAATCAACTCTATTCTAAAAACTTGATCTGAGAAGTAAGCGATTTTATAGCTAAAATTTTGTTGTTATGGATATTTTGATATATTTATTATAAAACAGCAAGGATATTAGATGATTTTTAGTAATATGTATGGCACAAATGGCATTTATAGTCCGTATGTAATATTTACCAATGTTTTTACTTTTGACGGCGTTAAAAAATGGTGTCACGTGGATGGAAACATGCATGGAAATGATATGCAGATGAGGTTATGCATAGTAAAACTAGGCTCCAAATATGGTGATTTCGGGAGGAGACGAGGTGGAGATGTACGTACGGACAATTTATAAAGGGATTTTTACGCAGGTTCTTTTATAAATCTCATTTTTTTCTTGCGTACACCATTTTCAGATTTATGTCGTACGTTCACTTTTTGTAAGGTTTATACGCAAACTTTTATAAATGAGGCCCCTGAACTGGGAAAAGCAGCTTTTGATGATTTAATGTAATACTATAATAACTAACACTTTAAATTGAATCACCAACATTTTGCACTGATGTCATTTATTTGCAATTGCACCTAACAGCACGAAAGCATGTTTGGTCGCTTGTCTTTTATTGGAAAGCAGAAGCCTGTGTAATGGTAAGCTTTTCTAGAACTCAAGACATTTACGCACTCGATAGAATTTTGTGCTTTCTCTTGCATTTTGGGTTATTAAAGCTAATAGCTTTCTAACACTTTCACAGACTGAGAAGCAGAGGTGCAATGTAACACCTTCTTGTTCGTTACAGTGCTTGAATATTTTTTGGGAGAATCTGTACTTTACTTGAGTTTTCATATTTCTGTCAACTTCTACTCCATTACACTTCCTAAATGAAATGTGTAGTTTTACTCCGATACATTTCCCCAAAGCGTTTTCGTTACTACAAAATAAAGTCTAACAAGTGCTCGCACAACCGCAGTTGATTTCTTTTTTTTTCTTCTCATTTTGTCCATTGCTGGAGCGGCTGAGAAGAATGCAGCACGAGAGCGACCTCTGGAGGCGAAATAATAACTCACTGATGCCTCGTAGAGTTTGTTTTGACACGTGACGTGTGGCGTGATCATTCTCTGTTCCCCATCGTTCTCACTCACCTAAAACTCAATCCAAATCTATGCAATGTTGAATGTGTACAACAAGTGAAAATGCATATTTGGTATCAAATGTCTCAGTGCGCCTGGTAAAATGGTCTCATTCTCCCAGACATGGTATAAACTTCCAAGAGGTTCTAGAAATCAAGCAATATTGCGTGCCACTGAAGGTGTGCCCTCCCTCAGGTCCTTCATTCAAACTACCTCCTGTATGTAAATAAGTGCTCTCTTCTACAGTAACCCCATGAATAGGGAACCAAAACCTAATTACAATTGCAGTCATCACCATTTGGCACTATTGAATTATCTGGGTATTTAGGGAGAGATGGCAAAGGGTTCGGGGAATTGCTGTGTGTTGTCTTTTTCATTGCCAGGTAAATTATACCTGTATATTTTTTCATTACTGAATTGATTTATGTTTTATTCTTTGAATTGCATTTGAATTATTGTTTTATTACCTAGTTAATAAATTGTTTAAAAAGTTTTAATAATATTTTCTGCTCCTTTTGTATTTTGCTTGTACTTTTACTTTCAATACTTAAATATGTTTAATATATATATATATAAAAAACTTTTCATACTTAAGTAAAAAAATATAAAATACTTTAAAACTTTTACTCAAGTAATATTCTAAACAGTGACTTTAACTTATACCAAAGTCATTTTCTGGTAAGATATCTATACTTTTACTCAAGCATGGCTTTCAAGTACTTTATACACCACTGCTGAGAAGGCACTTGTCGTTAATGTAATATTTTGTCTTCTGCTTTTCCACTCTAATTTCAGTCATACAGTCTAGATGTTGAGTTATCAGATCCGTGAGTATCGGGATGCAGATTACTCAGCTGTGAGGACCTTATACTCCACTGGGTTCAGAGAACATGCTGCAACTGTGTATCTTCTGGCCCTGAAGCAGCCATGGACTCAAGCTGTACTGTGTGGAATCTTCCTTCTAATCTATATCCTCTCTGGCTCATTTCTGACCTGCATCTTAAGTGTCTGTGGGGTTATGCTTGCTGCTCGGATGGCAGTACTGCGTATTTTTGACCAAGGTATTCAACTTGGGCTCAGCGAGGATCTGTTGGACATCAGGACCTCCTACATGCAGACTGGCAGTAGGAGCTGCTTTTGGGTGGCAGAACTAAAAGATTCTATTGTTGGAACGGTGGGCATTTTGCCCTGTGTGGAGGAGCCAGGTGCTTGGGAACTGAAAAGGATCTCTGTGAAAAGGGAGTTTCGGGGTCGTGGCCTTGCAAAAGCTCTTTGTAAAACAGCCCTGGAATTTGTTGCCAGACATGATGTGAGGAGGGTTGTGCTTTTCACCTCTATGGTCCAAACTGATGCTCATAAGCTGTATGATAGCATTGGGTTTAAAAAGGAGAAGGAGTTTGTGTGGCCATCACTTCCTGCCAGGCTGATCAATTTCATGGTGTTTAAATATGCACACAGCAGGACTGGTGGTTTTATGTCATGCTAAAATAAGAATAGAAGAAGAAGAAATGAAAAGTTGTATTCGTATCTGTCAACATCCCTTTGGTGGTAAAAAAAAACAAACATTTGTCTAAAAAGTTCATTTGACATCAAATAAGCATCATTGTAAAATAAAGGATTGACAGTATTCGAATGTTTACACCATCTGTTGAATTATTACAATTAAGTACAAGAATACAGTGCACTTTGATATCCCATTATTTACCTTACCTTAAAGGGTTAGTTTGCCAAAAAAAATGAAAATTATCCCATAATTCACTCACCCTCAAGTCATCCTAGGTGTATATGACAATCTTGTTTAAGACAAACACAATTGGAGATATATTAAAAAAATATCCTGGCTCTCGAAAGATTTACAACGGTAGTGAAGCCCCAAATAAATGCATTAATCCACCCATCATAAATAATATCCATATTTAAAACTTTAAAGTAAAAGTAAAGTAAAATAACTAGCTTCCAGTAGACGGCCGTACTCATACTGTGCAAGTTGACTTGTGTCAAATGAGTAACAGGTGACGCCATGAATGATGCAGGATGCAGGAGTAGCTTAGACGCCTCTCGCAGTTCAGGTAAATAGGGCTGTGCAACAAGCTCCTCTTATATCAAAATCCTCTGACATTTCTTTTTAAAATGTCTTGTTTTAGACTTCTAAGAGAAGAGGAGCTTCACTGAACGCCGGCTCAGTATTGGCTGAAGCTGATCATGTGAGCAGCTGACGCAGGAGCCGGCCAATAATGAGCCGCTGTTCTGATGTAGAACCTGGAAGCGCTGAATGTAAACAATGTAGCAGAATGACACAGGACAGAAAACTATGTTGAATAAATGTATTATTTTTATATAAGTATTCTTGTCGCGTCATAAAATTAAGGGTGAACCACTGCAGTCACGTCGACCATTTTAACAATGTCTTTAGTACTTTTCTGGACCTTGAAAGTGGTTGTTAATTGACTCTTTGCAAAATCCGCCCTCTGTTGTTATACCCGACAACCCATGCTCTCTCATGCCACACATCATGTTCTCCCGCAGTGAAAAATACATTGCGGAGCAAAGAGGACACTGACAACGTATGAAACAGTTTTATATTTAAAACATTGTAATTTTTTAAAGCAGTTTAAACACTAAATCCCGTATAGTGGCCCTTAATGTGTCGAGACAGATTCTTCAAACAGCTCGTTGTTACGTCCCGCCAGTGGCAGTGTTTTGCGGTGTTTTCTCTCTCTTCTTTTTCTCTGTCAATTTCTTAGGCCTGCCTACCCACGACGATCATTGGGTAACGAACTTGACAAATCATCGTTAGGGGCGTGACATCATGGCTGCGCCTACCATCTAATTGGACTGACACGATTTAAAAGGAAGACTTCTTTGGATCAGGAAGCAGAGCCCTTGTTTCCTGTTTGTTGATTTTGCTTTTGCTTCGTTTTGATTTGCATTGCATTGTTCTGTTCTGTTCTGTTCTGTTCTGTTCATCATACACATCAGTGGTATTATGGTCTTTACAAGTCTCATTCGGAGAGGACAGGTATTATGTCACGTGACTTACATTTACCAACACCTAGTGAATTCAACTGTCTAGATACACCAGTATAGAAATGCGCACCACTCGTGTACGTTTTATTTATTAGTTTGAGAATAGGTAAGTCAGGGCGTGCAACGCCGAAGACTTGTTTTTCTTGCTTTCTTTTCATCAGTTAGGTTAGAGGACTAATTTAAGTTAGCTTGGTTTGGTTTTGTTCTTTTCTTTTATTTGGTGCCATTTGTGTCCTCCTCCTCCCTCGGTTTATCTTTATTTTTATTTATGTAAATATTGTAAATATTCTTTCTTTGTCATTATCTTTATTATGATTTATCACTTACTTTCTTTCTGTAATAAAACACTATCGGTTAATTTGTGTGACGCGCAGTCTTTTGCCACCATCTCCACTGCTCAGTCGACCACAAACTCAATATTACCTCTTCTCCTTCTAGACTAAAAATTGGAAGGCGTAACACTCGTGAACCGATCTTCTCTTCATACTAGTTCATTTATAGAATCAAATAAACATGAAACGATATCAGAAGGAATGTTGTTTCATCCGCGGAAAGACGCGAGTACACACAATATTTCGAGTTAAACAACGTTAATCTTCTATATAATCTACTGGCGGATTCTGCGCTATGATTGGTTAGATCGCTTGTCAATCAAACTGTTTGCGAAGGGTCAATTGAGGAGTCACACAGCAAACGAATTTCATCAAAAATATCTTAATTTGGCTTCCGAAAACGAACGAAGGTCTTACGGATGTGGAACGACATGGGGTGAGTAATTAATGACAGAATTTTCATTTTTGGATGAAATAACCCTTTAAAGATTTAGATATGTCCTCAGTTTGGTCAAGCAACTTTTTTCACTGAGCCTGTTGAAAAAAACAAACAAACAAAAAACACCAATGTCATTTGAATGAGCTTCAGACATTTTTTTTGTACCCTTTGTCGAGGTAAGGGCTAAAACATTCGAAGCAGCGAGTCTCACGCGGGCTGTGTGTGACGTAGCGCTCCTCAGGAAGTAGCTGTCATATCCACATTGTACGGGAATAGACACAATACGCTTAGTAAGAACAGCACCAAAACATCACGGTAAGTTCGAATGCATGCTTTGAAATAAAGAGCGTGAAAGAAGCGTTCAATGGCCTCACATCCTCCGTTTGTTTTTGCGATTGTAACTACTAATCATTCTCAGTGAGGGATGCAGCGGCTGTAGTATAAATAGGCGGTGGCTGATCGATGGGAGGATTGATGCTGGCGATACGTTCAACCTACCGTTGAATTTACTGTGTTTACTATTCACTGCTACAGCTTTTACTTAAATTACAATTAAGAAGTATTATTCAGTGATACTTATTATGTTTTGTTTGTTTGTTTGTTTATTCATTGGGAAGGAACAGACGGACCAGGCAGGTGCTTCATCACTGCAAAACACAGAAAATAATCAAGTGTTCCCAATCACAATGCTTTCATACTTATTTTATACATTAGTTTCATTCTTCATTCATTTATGCTCAAAGTAGTCATTAAATGTATCTCCAGAAAAGGTATCTTCATCTAGACTAAGTAAAGATGGACACCAAATTAATCTTGTATAATATACAAATTATATAAATACTATTTCTCTGTGAATATATTTATACACATATAAATAAATAAATATGGAATTACAACTTTGAGACTATCACTATTTATCATTATCATTATTTTATCAGTTTTATTTAATTAAAACGATATTAAAATGACAATTTTGTCCAAAGTATTTTAAGCCTCTATATATTATATAATAATAATGCCATGCACATGATGTTACATTATATTAATGTTCTTAGCATACACATTCTTACAATATAAAGTCTCAAGTTTAGGGATAATAAAGCTAAAACGGTGTTTATAAGTGAACATTCTTTTGTGTCCGATGCAGTTTTTTTTCATTGAATTTCATGTTCTTTATATCCTCTTTGTCCCTATGTGTTGTGCATTCTGCATTTCCTAGAAATCAAACCTCATTCCCCACCCCCAACCCCCTCCAAATTTTTTTTTTTCTATTCATTTTTCCCATAGGGATTTAAAAGTCTTCATTAAAGGATTAGTACGGTGGCCGAGAGAGCTCAAAGCGCTTCAAATAATAAAACACATGCAAATTAAAAAAAAGCACATGCGAATTAAAAAAAAGTACATGCAAATTAAAAAAAGCACATGCGAATTAAAAAAAGCACATGCAAATAAAAAAAAAAAACGTGATCATCAGTTTGACAACACATGTGCTGCAAATCCTCACAACACATGCAAACTCAAAAAAGCGCTGCAAATAGCACAAGCCACAACGGAAATGTTTCAAGGGGGACCCCAGAAAGTGACGGACCCTAGTAGGAAGAGCGTCCAAAACCAGTTCAACTCACCCTTCACTTATTCACTAATCCCTATATAGTGTACGGCATTTGAGTGCACAAAGTGTTCACAATCATTAAATACTATAAAAACTGCAAGCAAAAATAAACAACTGTACATTATTTCATGTGTTTTTCAGTTTGCTTGAAACTCACGCTCACTGATGACGTGGTCGTCGAGCGCCTCAGACGGCCGTTACGATGACGTCACATTAGTACGCTACAGATGATTAACTAATAATTTTAAATCATCCACTAAATCATCATCTCTTAAAGTTGAATGAGTTAATAACAATGCCACATATTAAAACACTTTTCTGTTAGTGAAACACATTACATTGAGTTCATGCCTATATAATATATTTTAATATTTTTTAGTTTGTGCTGTTGTCAAGTAGGGTCCGTCACTTTTTGGGGTCCCCCTTGAAACATTTCCGTTGTGGTTTGTGCTATTTGCAGCGCTTTTTGTAAATGTAGCGCTTTTTTGAGTTTGCATGTGTTGTGAGGATTTGCAGCACATGTGTTGTCAAACTGATGATCACGTTTTTTTTTTTTTTATTTGCATGTGCTTTTTTTAATTCGCATGTGCTTTTTTTAATTTGCATGTGTTTTTATTACTTGAAGCGCTTTGAGCTCTCTCGGCCACCGTAGATTAGTCCACTTTCAAATGAAAAGTACCCCAAGCTTTGCTCACCCTCAAGCCATTAGGTGTGTATATGACTTTCTTCTTTCTGATGAACACAAATATTAATAAATATCCTGACTTCATAACCTGTTAAATATTACTTCATAACTTGTTAAATATTGATATTTCTTTGACAAAAAAAATGCATCGTTTCGCTTCAGAAGGCTTTTATTAACCCCCCAGAGCCGTGTGGAACATGTTTATGTTAATTGGATGGTTGTGGATGGAGACACTTTCTTCACCTCATACTCATTTGGTAACGCTTCCTGCCATTATAAAGCTTGGATGCGTCAGGATATTTATTAATATATCTCTGACTGTTGTGACGTCTGTCAGAGGGCTTGGAGACTGCCCAGATGAAAAATCTAAAACAGGAGACAAACAAACTTGTAGTCCCATGAGTCTTTATAGATGCTTCACACAATGAGCACACTCTTCACATACATGTAAAAGTTACTAATAAAACAGGAAAAGAAAGCACTCTGATAAACGCTATGAATCAAAATGAAAAGAAAACTATTGAACTGTAACAGTATTCAACTGTAGAGCATATCACTCAAACATTTCTGTCTCTGTCCATGCGTGCTCACAAGACAACAGCGTGCACACTACAACGTACGCCATAGAGGAAGTCATCTTAAAGACATTTTAAAGCATTATAAGCCAACCAACCAGTTGTGAATCACAATATTACAAACTTTTATTTGAAGCAAAAAATATTTAGAAAATTGAACAAAAGGTACAAAACTGTGTACAGCTTTAGTGAGGGAATAACTACAATCCCATGAAGCATTGCGAATGGCATAATCAGATTAAAAACATTGATGAAATATAAAACTATTCAGTTAAAATCATTGATTATATAGATCTAAAATATATAATTACATTGATATATTAGAAATAATATATTCGAACTTCATCTGACCAAAGGAGTATGTCATTTGCAGTGCATGAGAATGCAGCCCTTTTGGTGTGATTTGCTCCCCTCAACTCTGATTTGTGGAATTGTCTGTACCGCGTCGTGGGTAATGTAGTTTTTCACCAGGAATCCAACTGTTAAACATGATTATTTTTAAAACAAGTTGAAATCATTTGAACAGATGGCTTCAACAAAAGCATATACCACGGACTGAACTCACAGTAGCTCTGTCTTTAAATGTTTATAAGTTATCTTTAAAACTTTCCATTTTCCTATAGAGAAGTAAATAGAGTTTTTACATCCGGAACTCATCTGCACTCAATTCCTATAGCCCGATAGAGCAGATAGTACCACTGTCTGTCACTGATACAAATGAGAGGCACTGTTTCATAGAGTGGTCAGATAGAAGAACCTGTCATTGTGTTATTTATGCACTTTCTGATTGTCTGCTCTGATTGACCCACAATTGCTTTGTGGTTTTTCTGAGCACAATGTTTTCAGCTCTGCACCTGTCCCTTCTAACTGTATATCAGTGAACAAGGAGTATGTTGCAAACATCAGCATTTGCTTTCTGTGTAAAACAGAAAAAAGCCCCCAGGGATTCACTGCAGTATAGTTTATAAAGAGTGTTAATCCTGTCAGTGTGTGTATGTGTTTGTTTGTCAGCCTGCCGAGGTTGTGCGCACCTCTCCTGACTGAACTCTCTCTCTCTGTGTGTTTTGCTTTATATCGGAAGCTGCCTGCGTCACATTTTAATAGGTCTGGAGAGGAACAGAGAGGCTGAATAGAGAGCCGGTCTTAAAGAGACCTGATGCCTCAAGCACAGTCTTATATGCCTCCGTACAAAGCCGCACATGGCCTTTAGTAATCCAGTGATTAATATGTGAAGCAGCTGGTCATTATCACATTATGAATCCCAACAGAGTAATCAGGACTCTTTATCGCGGTGAAGTAGGGGTGGGTGATGTGACCAAAATCTTATATCACAATGATCTATATATATATATATATTATATTATATATATTATATATATAGTTATTTTTTGATAGAATTGATAGATAGAATTTTGATAGAAATGCTTAATAATTTTTATAAATTCATAATTCTTGTCACCATTTTCAGTATCATTTAAAAAAAAAAATCCTAGCCTAAAAAAACTCCCAAGCTTATTGAAGACAAGTAAATGGTGATGAAGAAAGAGCAAAGAAAACAAACTACAACAGAAATACACAATTGAAATAATTGAAAGTAATCAAATCTATAACAAGCAATGCATTGTCTTTACTGTGTAAATTAAATATACATTTATTCGTATTAAAGTTACAAAAGCAAGCAGTGAAAGATTTTCTCTCTTTTTGTTTGATTAGCATTAATAATGACAGCAAGTACATTTAGATTCTGTCCCTTTAACTGCACCGCTCCATTATACTCAAGCCTTGTCTTTCTCATCTGTAGCTTCACTTAAGGACATATATGACTCTGTTTACTGATATACATGGTCACTATGACACACATATGTGCATTTAACTGTTCAAGCCCAATTAGTCGGCAAAAAGAGTTCAGTCCTCTAATGCTCTATGGGCAGCGGCTTCATGTCGTGAGTCTCTCAGACAGCGCTGAAATGAAATGAGATGTTTTTCGCTGCTAATTGCAGTTTAAAACCCCTTGTGTTTAAACCACAATGCTTAAAAAACGCATGCGAATGGTAAGCTTTCATGACCGCAAGCTTTCAATAAGCTTTCTAGCACCAGCTCAATAAAATCAGTAAGTCTGATGAGCAAGGTCCAAAAACTCACTAGTATGATCCTCAAGGGAACGATCATCATGGGTGAGGGGGAGGAGGCATACTGCTGCTAGATCCAAACTGATGATCGGTCGATCACAGCTGTGGCAGGGACAAGGAGAGGTGAGGATCTTTAGCAAGCAGCCTTTATTCAATGAACACAAAAAACACAAAGGTAATTCAAACCAGGAGCCGATGACAATAATCCAAACAAGATGACATATGACACACAGGAGACACAACAGCTTTACATTGAGGAGTAAAGACAAAGATAAATACACTTACGCTAATGGATTTTCATTTTAAAACGCATGAGTTTTGCTATGGTTACTCCTGTCGTTTACACTACGCCAGGGTTTTCGAACCTCGAAAACTGAGTTTCGGAAACACTGCAGACCTGTTTTAGTTAGAAAAAACCGGGGTTGCGTTTCAGTATAAACGGACCAAAACAGAGACTTTTGAAAATGATGGCTTGGCTGCTCACGTTCGCTCTGCGTATCCTCGATGACCGTGTAAAAATAAGGAGAATGAACTGCAAACTTTGCTGGCTTTGTTGTAAATATTAGCAGCCATTGTGCAGTTAAACTGCATTTTTTTAATACTGCAGCTACCTACATGTGCAAGAGGCAACTGTTTATACTTGTACGCTCATATCCAGTGTGCATGAATGTGACATGTGACATGCGTTTTCGTCCGTGTAGTGTAGACGGAGACCGTTTCTGAAACGCTGTGGAACCGCCAGTGTAGACAAGTATCATTTTCATTTTAAAACAAAAACGCACTAGTGTAAACGGGGCTTGAGTAACAAAATAATGAGGAACAGGTGTGTGATGACTTACCATAAAGACTAACAAGGGTAACTATAGAAACAAGGAACAACAGGAACCAAACACGGAAATGAAAACCAGACAAGAGAAAAGATTATCAAAATAAAAGTCCCAGAACAAAGACGCCGGGGAATCGGAAATGACACTGGTGAAAATGTAGCTCTGGGGTCTTTTTAGTTTGCTTTAAACACTTTTAAATACCTGCACCAGTTTTACTTTAGTATAATTTATAAATTATTATACTATTTATTAATATTGTGATTTAGCTTTCATTTTTGTATATTCAGTTGTCATTTTAATATTTCTGTTTAGCTTTTTTTATTTCACTGAGCTACACTGTAAATCATACGCTATAAATAATAACTTTGCTCATCCTCTTTTATTAGGCCTTATTGTAAAGTATGTATATTTGAAAAGACCGGGGGAAAGTGTTCTCTGTTTGTCTTTTAATCACTCAAAGAGTACATTTACATATTAAATATGTAAGTTTGATCATTGTTCAGTGGTGGAGGGCTTTAGGACCCAGTTCTGACTCTTTTGCTCTCCTGCAGAAGGCAGCACAGACATTAGCGCAGTTGCACTGCTCTCACACACTCACCTACCAGCACAGACCAGTCAGACAGACTCACACACCTCACATTCTAACTCAATTTTATGCTGGCATCATTCTGACAATTCACATGTTAGCTGGTTCATCTGAGATCAGACATCCAGAAGGACCTCCTCTGGTGTCTCTCCTGTGTCCTCTCTGGGGTTCAGATTGTGCCTCTGCTGGAGCTGAACCAAACCGCACATCTCAAACACTCATCGTATGGACAAAGGTTTGAGTGATGAGAGTTAGGTGGGGATAGAGAAAGGCAGACAGAGAGATAGGCGGACAGTGGGTCGTGGGGTTGAAAAGACTGCGTTGGCTGCTGAAACAAGGCAAGGAACCGTTGTCAACGGCGACGCAAGAGCAGCATGTCTCAGATGAAAAGATACACTTACACCAGGGTGAGTGACTTACAGTGGACCCTTTCTGTCTACTCTTTCAGTCACACACACACTGTCTGCCACCCTCAAACACCTACATGTGAATACATGCTTGTTTATTAATTGTATTAAAGTAGAATGAGCATGTTCTGTGCAGTGATGAGCAGCTGTGTTTGATGCTGTGAGTGTGGACATGCAGGTGTTGTAGCATGTGTCAGGCGAGAGCATGCGTGGGCTCAGTCTGTGTCCTGGAATTTGTATGGCTCAGCTTTTAGCTAAAATGCATTTGCATGTGTACAAACTGCAACAATCAATTGCAGTCTGTGTTTTTGTTTGTATGAGGCCGTTTTTACTGCAGACCAGTAATTGAGTACTGCAATTTTTGGCACTTTTGCTGAGTAACACAGCAAAAAAAAAGACGTGCACAGATTGATGTCATCTGAAATGTTGCAGATTAATCCTTAAATATGTTCACTATTTAACTAGTTTGAATTTTTTACTTATACGCATTTTGTCAAATCAGATTAAGTTAGATTATTTTAACTGGATTCCAGCCCAAATCCTCATATTAAAACTGAACCAAAGCCTTTACTGTATTGCTGAACTTCCGTCTCTCAAAGCTGACATGGTTAAGTATAGTAATAACCTCCTTCCTAGATTTCCAGACATAGGTCTTATGCCCTTTTGCTGTATAAAACATTATACAGCACCATTATGAACATAAAACCCCAGTTTAAATGGACTGTTAGTGAATGGTAGTGCATTCCCACAAGCATAGTAAAATCTGAAATCATTTACATTATGAGGAGCAGCCAGTGGTCCCCATGAGGAAAATACATTAATGTCTTAATGACAACCTAAGAATGCAGAAAGGTTTGTGTGAGGAATGGGTTTAGGGTTAGAAGATAGAAAATATCATTAGTTCAGTGTAAAAGCAATATAGATCAATAAGTCCCTACTGTGATAGAAAAAAACTCAATTTTAATGTGGAGCAAGATTTGATGGACAACATATAACACATTCAGAAATATTTTATAGCACTTAATACATGGAAAAGCTCCATTGTTTAAGCATCAAAATTGAAATTCTTTGGCTTTTTTTACAAGCTTCACAGGATTCCACCCTTACTGACACAGTTAGTGACTTATTTCTGCTGAGTCATAAGTCAGTTTTCCGTAACTCCTGTACTGTGCTCACAATGTATTATTCAGCTTAATCGTTAAACATTAGTCAGCAACGTCATTATATTAAATATCTAATAATGAATGAATATGTCACCTTGCAGTGAGCTGCTGACATGCACAGCTCTAAGTGTTCCAGTTGAGACGAGGTCACATCTATCATTTGTGTTCTCTTTCTATTGTTACATTGTAACCTAATGTTCCCACCTCCTCAGAGCATTTAGAGTTTACAATTAGAGTCAGCAAGAATAATTGTGCCTTAGCTTGGCTTGTTACCTTTATGTGGCCAGTACTTCATTTTTATTCATATTTTCAGAAATAAAACTCATTTTGGACCCCCAGCCTCTGTGTGATTATAGACAGTTGAAATGACTAAATGAAAGTGAAATGGAGCAGGTCTCTTAGGATCAGCTGGTGTGTGTGTGTGTGGTGTGAGTTTTTGCACACCGTGACTGCAGGTAACAGTGCTTCTGTATTATCTTGAACCTTCTGCAGTTATTATAAAGGCTGCGTCACAAACTTTTTTTCAGCCATGAGCTCTGGTCTGAGTTCTCCTAAATAACCCTCAATTGTCCTCTCAGACATGCAATCTGGAGGACATAAGAGACTAGTAAAGATACCTAATTAGGAGTCTGAAAATAGCTTAAACTCCCCAATATCATCTATTCAGTATAGTATAGTGTATTTGAAGTGTATTTGAACTTTAATCCACAAAATGTCTAAATGTAAATGCATTTAATTATAAATTATACAGTTGGTTCGAATCTGATTGGCTGAGCTGCCAATACACAAATCTGATTGGCTGGAGTGCCAATATACATTCCAACAGCACTGTGACTTTTCACTGTTTGTGTCACGCACGCCACTTGCTTGTGCGTGCCAGACAGACTGTCAGTAAGTATTTTAGTGATTGGGATATTTTTGTGACTTTCTGCATCATGTTACATTGTTATGCCAGTAATTTATTACCAATTCATTTGAAAATGCTGATTCATTCTAGAACAAAACATGTGCACTGCCTTTATTAGTTATTGAATGATTAATTCAATTGATTTGTTAAAAAAAAATATACGGATCAAACAGGATGGAACAGTTTTGCAATGGTTTTCATTGAAACAGCAAAACAGACAAAGAAATTGACAGTATGGTGTATTAAAAGCAGGGTAAGCTATGTTTTCATAAACACTTTTTGTTATAATGGTTGAAACTCTTCACATCCTGATTACAATCAATAAAAGAACTATAGAAGTGGTCTAAATATTATAAAAAATGTACATATATCTTCTATGGAAGTATCAGGACCAACAAATGTTTGTCCAATCATTGCATTTAGTCCGAACTCTGAATGCCGTAATAGGATATCCTATGTCAACCTGAATTTCCATACCTCCACGTACCTGCTCGCGCTGACATCTCACTTCATCAGCACATTTGTAGACAGACAGTCACCGAACGCCACAAACAAACAGCAGCCATCTTTTACAGTTCCTCCTGAACCAAAAACAAAGAGCTCATGCTGCTTTCACTCCATGTCAAAATTATCATAATAAAGAGATGGCATCCAATGACGTTCTACTTTGAGCTGCTCTTGGACTCTGAATTATGCGTTTCCATGGCAACACCATCAACGCTGAAATTAAACTGCAGCAGTCAGGTGGTACAAGTCAGAGTTCTTTGTTTACATTCATTATTATAGTATTGTAATGTGCTTTGAGGTATGATTTAACAGCGTCTCTCGTGCCGCTTTGCGCACTCTGCTCTGCCTGTGCGTGTTTTGGAGGAGGCGTAGCTTTGGAGACGCTCTGAAGGGAGGGTGGGATCTTATGCTTTCAAAGCTAGCTTGCTATTGCTAGCTTCTCTGAAGTTGTTTACCCTACCTTCCCTGTTGAAAAAAACAGCATATGCTGGTTAGATATGTTTTGAAGCATGGCAGCTGGTTTGAGCTGGTTTAAGCTGGTCCTTAGTTGGTCCTTAGCTGTTCCTTAGGACCAGTAGTTGACCAACTTAAACCAGCTAAGCAACTAGTTCCATCTCAGGACCAGCATGAACCATGCAGCTGTCATGATTCAAAACATATCTAACCAGCATATGCTGTTCAACTGGGTTTAAATGTACATTTCTTAACATGAGCTTCTTGTATATTGCTTCCTACTCTAATAACATCTCAGAAGTGTCCCAGCCATCATTTTTAGTTTGTGACATTTAGTAACAGAATTGTAATGGAAGCCTGGATACGTCTTATGAACGGACACCCCTTGGTATACTTTAATATTACTTTAATATTTTTGCATTTATGTTTAATTGACTGGTATCAACCGTGATTTTTAGTGGATGTATGAAGTCAGTTCTCCCCAAGTTCACATATGTGTCCTGGCAGAGTGAACATGATCCACTAATATATGTAACTACCAGAAAGAGACCAAATACTTTTTTTGTCTTCAATTTAAATAGTATATCTTTAGGTCAGTAATTTGAAACCTTAAAAAAAAACATAAAATATTTTTCTTGAAAAGTGTGCTTGTACTATCTTTCCTTAAAATAAAAGCCAATAGTTTTAATATATTGGATCTAATGTAATAACATTCAAATATTAAGTAATACTTTATTTCTGTAGTCCACTTTAGACATTCTACTAGCTATATGTAACTTTGCAACTATGTTAACTAGAAGTCATAAGAGTATTATGACTTAATATCTGCCAACACTTTATTTTGATGGTCCCCCAACAGATATTAGGCTGACTATAAGTGACTTTGTGAGCACATAAACTTGCTAACCCACATGTAGTTGCAAATGAATGAGAGTTAGTTGACATGTAGCTGCATGTAGACGTATTTTCTTTGATTTAATCTAAAGCTCTTTTTATCATTTAAGGGTTTTTCTCTCTCATCCTCAGACCACCAGTAGTGGCAGCAGCAGAATGAGTTCTGATGGAGGTGGGCGGCCTGTTAAGGTGGGCTCTCTGGTCGAGGTCATTGGTAAAGGTCACCGAGGTACGGTGGCATATATTGGAAACACCCTCTTTGCCTCTGGAAAATGGGTGGGAGTCATTCTAGAGGAAGCTAAAGGGAAGAATGATGGGACTGTGCAGGGCAAACGATATTTCACCTGTCAGGAGAATCATGGGATATTTGTACGCCAATCACAGGTATTCCCATACATGCTTGCTGCTTATAAACACTGACAGAGGAAAACATGTACAGTAAATGTTCTTGGAAACCTCTTGCAGATTCAGTTAGTTGAAGATTTGGGTGACACAACATCTCCTGACACACCTGAAGCTGCCACCTCCAAAGTACTGAAACGAGGTAGGAAATTAGTTTCATATCTCCTTGCAACCACATTTTTCACACGAAATTGTAATCATCTCATTTTATCTTTCCTTCTCAGAGATAATCGAAGGTCCAAAGTCAAACAAAGTGGTGAGTGAGGAAAGGGATTTCAACATCTTGTTTCTCATACAAACTCCAGTGGTCTTCTGAAAAGGTGTTTAGTCTTGCATAGCCAGAATTTTACTGTTTATTCTGGCCAAGAACAGCCCACTCAGACAGGAAAGGACAGTCTGACCAATCTCAAAAAGCCACCAATTATAGTTTGACTTTTTAAATGTCACGCGAGTTTACCTGGAATTGTTGATACCACAATAATAGTCTGGTGTGTCACTGGCTCTACCAAAAATAGCTGAGAAATTAGCAGAAAAGTTTGTATTTAGAATTTCTGTCTGTCTAAAAATAACAAATACAATATTTCAAAGATAGAATTTAGAACAAAGAAGAATAATAAGTTTTCCTCATGAACATGTTCTTGCTGCTAAATGGCTCAAATGAAACTCTGAATATCTTTCAAAAATTTGGTGCCAGCCTAGAAATCTTTAGCATATCCAATTATTATTTCTTCCTCGACAGCTCAGCTCAACTGTACTTTACCTTAGTGATGGCCCTTATTACAGGGCCCTGCACGGTATTCCCTGTTGTCGCCTCTGACAACAGCCTGGGGTGCACCTTGGTGCCACCCAATCAGATTAGAGCTCACCATTTCAGTTAGCTCTTGCCATGTTTGTGTGTAATACACATTAGATGGTCTGTGAATAGACAGTGGTGTGTCATCTGAGGCCGACTACTTTACGTTAAGAGCATTGCAAATTACTTCTCCTTTCCAGCAGAGGGGGATATAATAACACCCTCTGGCCACGAAATACTGCTCATCCTGTAAATGTGTCAGTAAAAGTGAACGTGTTTCTGAATACCTTCTGATTTCACATCTAACATGAATTTAACAAGCATGTCTTTGCACTTCGTAATTCCCCCATCCAAAAAATACACAGATAGTCCTTCTCTTGTGAAAAAGAAGGGTGCTTAATTCTACTGAATGAAGTAGGCCTGTTTCAGATCTTAAAAGTATATATACAGTACTGTGCAAAAGTTTTAGGCAGGTGTGAAAAAATGCTGTAAAGTAAGAATGCTTTCAAAAATAAACTTGGTAATAGATTATATTTATCAATTAACAAAATGCAAAGTGAGTGAACAGAAGAAAAATCTACATCAAATCCATATTTGGTGTGACCACCCTTTACCTTCAAAACAGCATCAATTCTTCAAGGTACACTTGCACAAAGTCAGGGATTTTGTAGGCATATAGTTAGGTGTATGATTAAACAATTATACCAAACAGGTGCTAATGATCATCAATTCAATATGTAGGTTGAAACACAATCATTAACTGAAACAGAAACAGCTGTGTAGGAGGAATAAAACTGGGTGAGGAACAGCCAAACTCAGCTAACAAGGTGAGGTTGCTGAAGACAGTTTACTGTCAAAAGTCATACACCATGGCAAGACTGAGCACAGCAACAAGACACAAGGTAGTTATACTGCATCAGCAAGGTCTCTCCCAGGCAGAAATTTCAAGGCAGACAGGGGTTTCCAGATGTGCTGTCCAAGCTCTTTTGAAGAAGCACAAAGAAACAGGCAACGTTGAGGACCGTAGACGCAGTGGTCGGCCAAGGAAACTTACTGCAGCAGATGAAAGACACATCATGCTTACTTCCCTTCGCAATCGGAAGATGTCGAGCAGTGCCATTAGCTCACAATTGGCAGAAAACAGTGGGACCCTGGTACACCCATCTACTGTCCGGAGAAGTCTGGTCAGAAGTGGCCTTCATGGAAGACTTGCGGCCAAAAAGCCATACCTCCGACGTGGAAACAAGGCCAAGCGACTCAACTATGCACGAAAACACAGGAACTGGGGTGCAGAAAAATGGCAGCAGGTGCTCTGGACTGATGAGTCAAAATTTGAAATATTTGGCTGTAGCAGAAGGCAGTTTGTTCGCCGAAGGGCTGGAGAGCGGTACACGAATGAGTGTCTGCAGGCAACAGTGAAGCATGGTGGAGGTTCCTTGCAAGTTTGGGGCTGCATTTCTGCAAATGGAGTTGGGGATTTGGTCAGAATTAATGGTATCCTCAATGCTGAGAAGTACAGGCAGATACTTATCCATCATGCAATACCATCAGGGAGGCATCTGATTGGCCCCAAATTTATTCTGCAGCATGACAACGACCCCAAACATACAGCGAAAGTCATTAAGAACTATCTTCAGTGTAAAGAAGAACAAGGAGTCCTGGAAGTGATGGTATGGCCCCCACAGAGCCCTGATCTCAACATCATCGAGTCTGTCTGGGATTACATGAAGAGAGAGAAGCAACTGAGGCTGCCTAAATCCACAGAGGAACTGTGGTTAGTTCTTTAAGATGTTTGGGCCAACCTACCTGCCGAGTTCCTTCAAAAACTGTGTGCAAGTGTACCTAGAAGAATTGATGCTGTTTTGAAGGCAAAGGGTGGTCACACCAAATATTGATTTGATGTAGATTTTTCTTCTGTTCACTCACTTTGCATTTTGTTAATTGATAAATATAAACTATTAACATGTCTATTTTTGAAAGCATTCTTACTTTACAGCATTTTTTCACACCTGCCTAAAACTTTTGCACAGTACTGTATATATAAAAAAAACTGTATTTGCAGATAGTATAATATTAATGAAATTACTGTAAGAAAACACTTTCATGACTGTTTCGGCAACACTTTATTTTACAGTGTCATTGTTACATATGTTACATGTATTTACTATAGTAATAACTAGAAATTATGCATAATTACATGCATTTAACCCTAAACCAAACCCTCATCCTAACCCTGTCCCTATAGTAAGTACATGTAGTTACTTGTCATTACTCAGTACATAAATGTATAATTACACTGTAATACTGACACCTTAAAATAAAGTGTAACCACTGTTTCTTAACACAGTTAAGTACACTTATTTTGATGGGTTGACTAACATACAAAAACACAAGTGTTATACGAATTAATATATTTTAAATGTACCAAACTGCAACTTCAACTTCATCATTACAAATGTGTGATTACAAATATATTTAAATACCTGACATACAATGTCAATAGAGATGACGTTGAAGTGTATTTTAAGTTTACCATAAATGTTTATCACTACATTTAGCAGATGACTTTAACAATATTTCAAAGACTATGAAAAGAATTATGAAATTACACAAAAAGATGTACTTAAGTGAAAAAAGCACTCTAGTTTAATTTCTGTAATTCCATTTAAAATAAATGTAAACAATACTACATTTTCATTTAATTGTGAATAGCATGCAAGTGTTGAGAAACATTACATTTAGCTTACTTTAAAATATGCTAAAGTGTACTTCTTTTTCACAAAGGGTCCTAAACAAACATGCATGAATGCAACCTGTCTTTTTTTCATTGACTTTTTATAAGGGCTCTGTCTAAGACACAAAAAGGTTATTGCACTGTTTTGGTGTGTTTGTATGTGAGAGACATTCATGCTCATTACAAACACACCGACTGATCAAACGTTAATCTGTCACCTCTTCCTCCTCCGTCTGAGTGTGCAGCGAGGAACCAAACCAAAAAAGGTGCTGCATGTTTCTCTAACCTCTGTTTCCATAGTAATGATAATACAGCTCTGCTGCATGCAATGGCATCACACAAACAGCACATTACCTGTGTGTGAGTGTGTATGTGTTCATGATGAGTGTTTGTTACTATACTGTTTATGTTAATTTTATGTACATTAATCCATGTGTGCAAGTGCTTTGCTAGCTGGATGGCAGTGTTCTTCGGCGAATGACTGCTTTTAAATGGATTTTATGAATTAGCATGCTGAATTCAATTGTTTATTTGCGTGAGACAGAAATAGTGACCATGTGAATGAATAAATAAATTTTGCAGTATAGTGCTTTTGGTGTTTTCGTGCAAGTATTCACAATTACCTTATTACGGAGACTGCAAATTTCTTAAAAGTAATTAAAAAATGAGTTGTGTCAGTGTGATTTTAAATAATATGCATAGTTTACTACAGACTTAAAGGTTTAATGTACATTTATCTCTTTACCTGAAAGCTGCACTTCGACATGTATCAATAAAGACATGGAAAGTCCTAAAATTAACCTCTACATACATATTTATGTTATTTTAAATTTCCTCACTTAAATTTCAAAATAAAAACATGAGCAGCAGTAAATCCAGTTTCTGTGGATTTACAATCTGAGATTCAAAGTCTAGTTTATACCTTGAAATAAACCGAAATTTTGAGGATTTTGAATAACTTAAAGCAAAGAAATGGTAAAAATGATGTCTGCACAATTTGGCTTGCTTCATTGCGTTATCACATGTTGACTCCAATGTGCAATGTGCTTAAAAAAATCTTTAACAAATTAATAAATTGAATAAAGGGTGAAGATGTCTTTTTTTCCTAGGCCGGATATCACTTTTGGCCACTGCTGTATTTCTAAATCACTAATAAATTATGCTAAAAAAGAAACTGTAAATTTTTTACTGTAATTTTTTAAAGATTATGCTCTTAAAATAAAAAAATTTTTCTCAGTGTGAAGAACAATTATATAATCTAAATAACCTTTTTCCACTATAAAAAAAACCCTTTTTTTTCTATGGATGTCAAATATTCTGCACAGAACCATGAATGCTAATAAATAACCTTTATTTTTTAAGAGTGTATGATATAAGACTTTGTTTGTTGAAAGACCCCTGAGCCAGACATTGTACTGCAGCCTGGCCTGGCATTAGCTGTCTTGTCATTAGATCACCACTGAAATATTGAATTTGAAAGCCCTGTGTGCGCGCCCCTGCGTTTTCTTCTTTGTCAGTGCTTGAGGGTAGTGATTTCTGGTTCAGGCTGTCAGTATGGATTGTTTGGAGCTCTTGCTTTGAGGCTTAAAAAAATGGACATTAATGGAGCCTGTGTTTTACCAGTTTTACCACATCCACTAAAGTGATCTTAATGGTGGAATCTTGGTGGAATTATGAATGACTAAAGAAACTCACACATGCTGTGTAAAAACAGTGTTGAAATCCCAAGAAGTTAGGATCTTATTTTTTTAAACGGTTGCATAATTTAATGTTTTTTTAAAAAGAAAAAAATAGAATATTTAATACAGTATAAAATTATAAATCAATGTACAATATTATATTATTATCCCAAGAAAATCCCAAGTACAGTGAATGAACTACATATCGTAAGTGGGTTCTTTGACAAAATGCATTCAAAAGTTTGCAACAATTGCTTGATTAGGAAATCAGGAATGTTGATAAGGGTTATTTAGTTTAAATTAGTACTAACTTATAACTAATAAGTACTATGGAAAGAGAGACTTGATAAATGCAGGCAATATGGCATGACAAAAGGAGGCTAGTATGGAATGGAATGCAGAGAGGAAAGGGCAGGCTTATTATTCACTTTTGTTCATCCCCCTCTCTGTTTTCTACAACGCATCACTTTTCTCTCTTGCAGAGCTGTAATGTGATACATCAATCTGTCTCCATCCTTCCCTACTGATTGTTCTGTAATGGATCCTCAAATAATGCTCTCACAAACTGCAGTAATGCATTTAAAACATACAGAAACACATTTCAAATCTTAGAATGTTTTATAAAGAATTAGGGGTAACAATTTGGTAACACTTTTCAATAAGGTTTCATTTGTTAACAATCAACTATACTTCTACAGCATTTATTATTCTTAGTCAATGGTAATTTCAACATTTACTTATACATTTTTAAAATCCAAAGTTCTATTTGTTCGTGTCAGTTAATGGACTGTTAACTAATATGAACAAACAATGAACAATTAGATTTTTTACTAACATTAAAAAAAGATTAATAAACACTGTGACAACCAAATTGTTCATTGTTATTTAATGTTGTTTAATGCATTAACTAATGTTAAAAAACTGATTAGGCCTTCTTTAAAGTGTTATCCACGATAAGGTCCAATTAATGCATTAACTTTAACTAACTTACAATGTTTATTAACCTTTGTTAACATTAGTTTATACAGTTAAGCCTAAAACTGTTCACTGTTAGTTTGTGTTAGCTCTGGTCCAAATGTTTAAATTGCCATTAATTAAGAAAAAGATTCAGATTTTTCATTGTTAGTTATATTGCGTACCCAAAACCAACCCAGATCTCAGCTGACTAATTTCTTTTTCTGGCTTACAAAACTCAAGCCAGGACAGATGCCTTTTGCTTTTTGTTTCTTTTGTAGTTTACTGTAGTTTACTAGTGAGTTGCTGGCTACCTGTAGTTAACTAATGGGTGGCTTGCTAATTGTAGCTAACTAATGTGTGGTTGGCTACCTGTAGTTAACTAATGGGTGGCTTGCTAATTGTAGCTAACTAATGTGTGGTTGGCTACCTGTAGTTAACTAATGTGTTGCTGGCTATCTGTAGATATCTAATGGGTTCTGGCTACTTGTAGCTAACTAATGGGTGGCTTGCTACCTGTAGTTAACTAATGGGTGGCTTGCTAATTGTAGTTAACTAATGGGTGGTTGGCTACCTGTAGTTAACTAATGGGTTGCTGGCTATCTGTAGATATCTAATGGGTTTCTGGCTACTTGTAGTTAACTAATGGGTGGTTGGCTACTTGTAGCTTACCAATGGGTGGCTGTCTACCTGTAGTTAACTAATGGGTTATGTTTCTGGCTACCTGTATTTAAATAGTGGGTCTCCGGCTACCTTATTTAACTAATTGGTTGCTGGCTATCTATAGTTAACTAATGGGTTGCTGGCTACCTGTAGTTAAATAATGAATTGCTGGCTATCTGTAGTTAATTACTGGGTAGTTAACCGATGTTAATTTTTCAAGGTTGGCTACTTTAGTTACTGTAGTTAATTACTGAGTAGTTAACCGATGTTAATTTTTCAAGGTTCAATAAGAACCTTATTGTAGAGTGTTACTGAATTACAATTTTTGGGTGTACATAATTGCTGAACCTGCATAGATATATCATAAATTTAAACAATAAGTTGGTAAAAATAAAAATTTACCAAAAAATAGTTGGTAAAGGTAGAATAGCATGGTTTGCATGCACTCAGACATGTTCCTGCCGCTGCACTGGCTTGAAGAGCCCATAGATATTACTAAAGGAGTGTTGCTAGGATACAGGCTAGACTCCCATCACTCCCTCCCTTTCTCCCTCTTTACCCTTTTGTTACAGCCTGTCTCCCTCTCTCTGTCTGTCTGGAGGGAGGGGTGTATGTGTAGTGATGTAATGTACTTGCTAAGCAGCCGTTGGCACAGCAGAGCGGCACTGAGAGCTTATGAGTGGAAAGAGCAGGAGAGCGAGAGATGGATGCAGACAGAGAGAGACGGCTACTGTTTTGCAGAGACTCAAGGACAGCATTATAAGCAGAGAAGTGGTTAGAAAAGGGCTTGGTTCTGTTCTTGTTGGAGAAAAAGGATTAAAATTGCTGCAGCGCAAGAGAGGAGAGTCATTTCAGCTGCAGCAGAGACAACCAACAACACCGTCGCTGTGTGTGTGTTTGTGTGTGTGTCTGGCTAGCACTTGCCAACTGCTGTATGAGTGTTTGTGGCTTTGATGTGGGCTTGGCCTGTTCTCATCTAGATCTCCTGCTAATGTGACTCAATCCTTTTTCCTGCTTTTTTTTCTGCACCTGGTGTGTGTGCACCTGTTTGTGTCTTTTTTCTCTTCAATCGTCAATATGATGAGACAGGCACCTACAACTCGTAAGGTACAAAAAATTGTTTACTACTTCTGTGGCATGCTTAAACGCTCAGTGGTTTATTGCCTTACTAGTGTGTTATTCTAGAGGCAATTTTCTTTTTGTTGTACTTTGATCGTTGGTATATTGATGCATGTTCTTATTCTTAGTATTGTAGTCATTATTAAAAAGTTCAGCTCAGTCATTTGTTTGATGTGTACATTTTGTTCTCTTAATAAACAACCATTACTAAAAAGATCTGATGTTATATAGTGGCCACTAAAAGTATTTAACTTGAAATTGTATGAATGTTTTTGCATTTTAAAAGAAAATAATAAAACATGGGATATTAATTTAAATGAATAAAGCACTTAAGAGTAAAATAATTCTGGTTCTGGTTTTATGATAAAACAAGAGATATATTGTATATAAATTATTCTGGTTGATGGATCATATTCATAGTTGAGGTGATTTTCCTTTATAGAGAAGTTATGCTCAAAGCAATTTGGTGGGTTTTTTTTATTTTTAACTCATTTTACAATTGCAATTCTATTCATCAAATAAAAATAAATAAATAAATATCAAGGTTTCTTCAAAAATATTAAGCACAACTGTTTTCAACATTGATAACTGAAAGACGTTTCTTCAGCACCAAATCAGCATATTAGAATGATTTTTGAAGGATCATGTGACATTGAGCAATGATGCTTAAAATTCAGCTTTACCATCACAGAAATAAAATAAAATGGTAAAATATATTAAAAATAGAAAACATGTATTTTAAATTGTAATGTTTCAAAATATTACTGTTTTCATTGTATTTTCAATCTAATACATGCAGGCTTTGTGAGAATAAGAGAATTCTTTCAGAAACATTAAAACATCTTAATGATCCAAAACTTTTAGAATTTAACTTATGGAACTGGCATATAGATTCAGTATCGAATCTATTCACTGTTATGTGTATGTGCAACAGGTTTGTCTGAATTGTACTGTAACTATTGGATGATCTGTATAACAAATACAAACATGTGTTGACCGTCTGTGTCTGTAAGTGTGTGCATGCTTGAATGTAAACAAGTGTACTTGTTTGACCCGGTTGGTGCCAGGCACTCTGCTTTGTGGGCAGACAGACAGCTTCATAGTGTGTTAGTGTTTGACTCTTTATGTGCTTAAAGAGCATTTTTGATATCAGGGACATGAGACAGACAGCAGAACTTGTCAACATGTGTGAAGGTTGTTTTTTGAGGCTGACACAGACACTTTTGGAGTTTTTGTTTAATGCATTTGCCTTTTCCTGTTACTAATCTTTACTATATGTGTGTTTTCTCCTGTTTTTTTCTTTCATTCTCCTTTCTTCATCTTTCTACTAACTCGTGGTGGTCATATATCTGTGTGCATTTGTCCTCGCCTCAGACCACGACCAGAAGGCCCAAGGTGAGCTCAATCCTGCAAGTCACATGTTTACTTTGAGAGTTTGTCGGTATTGTTGTGCGTCAACGATCTCTGCATCTTGCTTTCAGCAAACACGGGCTGGAGTGGGTGTGAAGGTGGGCTCTGGATCAGCGTCTGCTGGAGAGATGAGCAGCAGTGAACCCAGCACACCTGCTCAAACGCCACTGGCTGCTCCAGTTATACCTTCACCTTTGGGGAAACTGCCCTCTCCTGGGGCTCCTCCCATCCCAGGCCCAAGCAAGGTCATATGCTTTTAGGCACACATACAGACGCAAATTAACCACTTGTTAATTTGGTTACATTATACTGCTGTGTTTATTTTATTCTTTATACTAGAATGTGTTGCCAAGTATTCACTTTTGCATCGTTTTCACTGTGTAAATATCTGTGAAGGTTTTCAGTCGTTAAGGTCACAGATGATGTGAAAGAACTCACTCAAAGGCTATCCTGACCTGTTTAATGATCATAAATGGATGTTTCTTTAATTGTAGGTGCATTTTGAACTACTGTTTGAAAGTTTTGAGTGCTTGTAATAATGTTTTTTAATTCGAGTGGTACTGGTAGGTTTCCGCTGGAAATTCGAGCATGCCGCTATTCGTCGTGCTGATGTTGTTAACATTAACAATTTGAGAACAAAGTATAACAATAATAATAATTTAAACAGTTTGATATGACAAAAGTTGCAGACATGTTACTTAATAAATTCACATAATAAATTCTTATTTTATTCATACTTCCAAGGCTACAATCTGTGGTTCCGAAGTACAGTATCCACTGGTGCGGTGACTGACAGCCACACATTCTCCTCAACACATTATATTCATCCGCATTGAGGAGCCGTGCCAAATCACAACGCGCATAAATGCAAAAAAATGCAATTACAGGTTTCAAACAGAGATGGCGACAAAGAGGCAAAACTTATAGACTGCAGCTTTAACAACCACTTTTGAAATTTGGCTGATCCTTAATGCAATCGCGAACAGAACAGCAACGCAAAGTTGATTCTGTGCTAATTTGATCAAATATGTAATGTTTTTTTTTAAATGTTGTAGATTTATGTAGCAAATGAGAATCAATAAAATATATTGAATATATTTAAATATGAATATATTTTGAGACAAAGGTCTTGTTAATGATTTTCAATTTTGTTCAAGGTAATTAAAGCAACAATAAGAGAAAGGCACAATAATTAACATGATAATAAAAAGCTGGCTGACTTATCCATTTGTTAGATTTAGATGGTAAATATAATATATCAAGTTGGGTGTCCACCTTAGAGATAACCACCCTATTTATAATGATTTAACTATTGGGCAACAAATAGCACATAGCATTTCTCTGCCATTCATGTAAATGTGAGAGTTCTTCTTGCTTCTCTCACAAACAGTGCATGCATTCACTGTCTTGCAGGAAGAGGAGTCACTGCGTGCCCAGGTGAGGGATCTGGATGAGAAGTTGGAAACGCTGAAGATGAAGAGGATGGAGGACAAGGTGAAGCTGAAGGAGCTCGAGAAGCACAAAATTCAGCTGGAGCAGCTGCAGGAGTGGAAGAGTAAGATGCAGGAACAACAAAATGAACTCCAGAAACAACTCAAAGAGGCCAAGAAGGTATCAACTTTATTTTGTACTATTTATAGTAATTAGTAATTGTCCAGAATACTGTATATCATGATAAGTGTCACTGTGTGGACAATAAAGCTAACTCATATCCATGTAGGAAGCTAAGGAAGCTCTTGAAGCCAAAGAGCACTACATGGAAGAGATGTCAGATACAGCAGATGCCATTGAGATGGCCACATTGGATAAGGAAATGGCTGAAGAACGGGCTGAATCACTGCAACTAGAGGCTGACGCTCTAAAAGAGAGAGTGGATGAGCTGACCATGGACTTGGAGATACTCAAACATGAGATTGAGGAAAAAGGTTCAAAGAACTTATCTTATTCACACAGATTTAAAGTACAGTAAAAACAGTATTGTGAAATATTGTTACAATTTAAAAGAAGTCTTTATCATCTTAATACATTTTAAAGTGCGATTTATTTCTGTGATCCAAAGTTAAATTTTCAGCATCATTACTCCAGTCTTCAGTCACATGATCCTTCAGAATCATTCTAATATGCTGATTCACTGCTCTAGAGACATCTTTGAAAACAAAATGGTAGTACATACACTACTTTTGAATGGTAGTGTATACATTTCAGTGCATCAATTACCACAATTATTTACAATCTATTACAATCCAGGTTCGGATGGAGCAGCGTCTAGTTACCATATAAAACAGTTAGAGGAGCAGAATGCTCGACTGAAGGAGGCTTTGGTGAGGTGAGTCTGTGTTCGGTCTCATCGTTCAATTGATGTGGTTTGATTTGATGGTGCTGTTGATTTGATCACTTGCTCTGTGCATTAGGATGCGTGACTTGTCAGCGTCAGAGAAACAAGAGTATGCAAAGCAACAGAAACAAATGGAGAAGAAAAATTTTGAGCTGGATGCACTAAGATGCCAGAAAGAGAAACTACAGGAGGAAATGAAGATGGCTGAGAAAACTATTGATGAGCTCAAAGAGCAAGTGAGTTGTGCCAGTACTAAAAAGGAGAGGTGTAGCTTATTATATGTCTGTGAGTTCTTCAAAACTTTTGCAATTTTGGGCACTGAACATGGACAGTCTATAACATTTATTATTTAGTAGATTAACTAGAGTTAGAGTAATAGTTAAAGTAAATTTAGATCAGGGTGAGTAAATATGGTGAAATCATGGTGCAGTGCAGGTAACCTATGGTAATATAATTGAACTTTGCTAAATGTACCATGGCACTAAATTAATATCATATTCATATACCATGGTACCCATCTCCAAAAATGCATAGCAGTACCATAAGGGATTGCACTTTATTTTACAGTACGTGTACTTACATGTACTTACATTGTACTTAACTATTAAAATGCTGAGTAATGTAAGGTAACTAAAGGGGTTAAGGTTAGGTTTAGGTGTAGGTTGAGGGTTAGTACCTAGTTATTACCCAGTTATTATAATTTCTGTAATAAGTACATAGTATGTACACAGGGAACTTGACTGTAAAATAAAGTGCTACCCCATAAGGTACTCCAAGGTACTTCAAACACTATGGTACATGTCCAAAATTATGTTAATTTACATTATAACTTTATATTGTTTTGTCATGTCCAAAAATCAACTTTGCTTTATGTACCATGGCACTGAATGAATATCGTATTAATGTACCATATCCAAAAAAAAAAGTGGTAATATCATATGGTATTTCAAGCTATTTCAAAGAATACTATGGTACAAGCCCAAAGTTTTTTTCTATTGCGTGTTCAAAGGAAGATATATATTAAAATGTAATTATTGTTATTTAATTAAATAGATGTCATTATTAACTTATTATTAAATTGAAATATTTATATTGAATATATAAAACATTATATAAAGTCATTGTCAGTATAATACCATGGTACTTTTGGGTGCTTTTGTGGGTATATGTTAATGAAGGCTATATAATATGTCAGGTGGATGCTGCTCTCGGGGCAGAGGAGATGGTGGAGATGTTGACGGAGCGTAATCTGGACCTGGAGGAGAAAGTACGGGAGCTCAAAGAAACTGTCACAGATCTGGTGAGTGATCAAAGAGAGTGTGATGTACAGTATATTGAGGTTGTGATGTGTATGTGGTTCACTTGTATTTGTGTGGATGTGTATGTTGAGCAGTATTTGTGTGCATGTGCCGATGTAGGAAGCCATCAATGAGATGAATGACGAGCTGCAGGAGAACGCCAGAGAGACGGAGCTGGAGTTGAGAGAGCAGTTGGATATGGGTGCTGCCGGCGTCAGGGAGGCGGAGAAGAGGGTGGAGGCGGCACAAGAAACAGTGGCAGACTACCAGCAGACCATCCAGAAATACAGAGAGCTCACTGCACACCTGCAGGTTCTGCTGTACTTCACAACATTCAAACCACCCCACACTAATGCTGCTTAAAATGCTCAACGTACAAATCACAGTGTTGTGAAATGTACATCATGTAATTTCTGTGTGTGTGTTTATGTGGAGCAGGAGGTGAACAGGGAGCTGATGAGCCAACAGGAAGCCAACGCTGAGCTGCAGCAACAGCCTGCGGAGATGTTCGATTTTAAGATTAAATTCGCTGAAACCAAAGCCTATGCCAAGGTGAAACCAATGAACATATAAACAGCGTTTCTTACGATGCCATTGAGGATCCAATTCACTAATAAATTCATGCAGTTTCTTTTTAATGAATCAGTCAAACTGAGTTGAACACAGAAGTCAATGGTTTGAATTATGAACTGCAGATTTTGTAAAACTCAAAATGAGCCAGGAACCATTAGTGTTCCTTCTGAAAGAAATGTAAAAAGTTTTTTGTAAGGTTAAAGGGACGGTTCACCCTAAAATGAAAATGAAGTCAGGAAATACAAAGCCTAGAAATCCCCCCAAAAAAGTAAACTCTGGAACAGAACTCTGTTGACACTTGACAGACATGTGATGAATGCAATCACTTCTTGTTATGACGAACACAACAGATATAATTTCCTCAGAGAAGAAGGTACATGAATTGTATTTTTTTCATGTTTTTGTTCATCTTGATTGATCACAACTTGTGTGCTATTTCTGCGTGAGACGGACTGAACTGCAACATTGATAGTAACAAGAAATGTTTCTTGAGCAGCAAAGCAGCATATTAGAATGATTTCTGAAGGATTGCGTGACACTGAAGACTGGAGTAATGATGCTGAAAATTCAGCTTTTTCATCACAGGACTAAAGGACATTTTAAAATAGATTAAAATAGAAAAAGTTGTTACATTTAAATTATAATTCTATTTCACAATATTACTGTAAAAAATGTAGCCTTGGAGTTTATAAAAACTTTTTTTTTTAAAAAGCCCACTGACCCCAAAATTTTGAAAGGTAGTCTATAATAGTGATGTGATGGCCATTATCTCTTATGTTGTTAGTGGATGTCTGCCACCTGCTGGTATAAAAAAAGAATCTGTTGGAAGCGGATGTATGTGTCTCTCATAAAAAAATGAATGTCTGTTTGTAATTCTAGGCCATAGAAATGGAGCTCCGTAAAATGGAAGTCGGTCAAGCAAACAGACAGGTGTCACTGCTGATTTCCTTCATGCCTGACTCCTTCCTGAAACACGGAGGAGACCATGACTGCATCCTGGCTCTACTGCTCATCCCACGACTCATATGCAAGGTGAATGCATTGCTGTTTGCGATTAGTAGAGGGGAGTAAGGGGTCAATGTTTTGGCTGGTTAGCTTAGCCCCAGCTGGTAGATGTAATAACTACACCATTCTGCTGTCAAAACATACATATCATTTTTTTTTTAATTAATCACATTTATGGCTCAGGTGATTGACTCAAATGTTACCACCAAGGCTAAACCCAGGCCTTTGTCTTTTAGATGCATTGGACTCCCAAATAGGATCCCCTTTGTGTGACCCCATCCTAAAATTTTAAAGACAATTACAAGAAACCATATGTACATATGCAAGGACATATATAGTTTCTTGCATAAAATCCCAATTTATACTGTAAAAAAATTAGATTATAAATGTCTAAAATATTACTTGGAAAATATTCTCTAAAGTTACTTTACTTTTTTTGTACTCATTATAGCACTGTACGGTTATAGTACTGTATTTATGTAATGATTTTTTAAAATATTATTTTATATTTATTTATTTTATGTACGTATTTATTTACTCATGTACTTATACATTGTAATTATTTCATTAGTTTGTTTTAATCAAATTTGTATTTATTTATGTTAATCTTTTTGTTTTTATTTATTTACTTTTTGTTTGTTTGCTCGAATCTATCAACTGTGGAAAATATTAAATACTTAGTTAATATGTCTTAACTGTATTTATTTATTTGCTTATTTTTTAACTTATGTATTTTAATTAATTTATTCCTTTACTTATTTGTTTTAAGCTATTTTTACTCATATTAAGCTATTAGTATCATATTATTTGCTTGTATCTCATTTTTATTTTATTACTTGTTTATTAATCTTAATATTTTTTATTATTTATTTATTTTGTTACATTTTCACACATTTTCGGAACATTTCCGCAGACCCCGTAGTACTCCCCAGTTTAAAAACCCCTGGCTTAACTTGTCTTCATCATGTGCACTAACCACTAAGCCACAGTTGCAATCAAAGGTTCCTTATTGCGAGTTTTGGTGGAATGTGTTTGTTTATGTATATGTTGTAGGCAGAGCTGATCAGTAAGCAGGCCCAGGAGAAGTTTGAGTTGACTGAGACGTGTTCTCAGAGGGCTGGGATGAGAGGAGCCGTTGGAGAGCAGCTGAGCTTTGCTGCTGGACTCATCTATTCTCTCACACTGCTCCAGGCTGCACTGCACAAATATGAACAGTAGGTTTACCTGAACTTGGACTTTCTGAACCGTTAACATCCTCAGGAGCATTGTAGAACTCATAAAATATGTCATTTAATCCCATTATTTTTCTGTGTTGACGTATTTCCTGTTGAAGCAGCCTCAAAAGGCATACTGTTATTTTAAGATGTCTCCCTCTTTATCTCTCTCGTGCAGTGCTCTGAGTCAGTGCAGTGTGGACGTGTACAAGCGTGTGGGTTCTCTGTACTCTGAGATGAGCGTCCATGAGCGTTCCCTGGATTTCCTCATAGACCTCTTGTACAAAGACCTGCTGGATGAAACCGTCAATGTGGAACCTCTAACCAAAGCTATTAAATACTATCAGGTATCATAGCATAATGCCATTTCGTAACACTTGAATTGCATATATTGCATGTTGTTTTAAATAAATTATATATATATTAACTGCGTATCATGATAGCAGCAAAGCAGTTCCAGCGCTAACCAAAACCTGAAGCCTAAACTACTATTGTTTGCCTTTTAAACACTGGTGTTTCTTCAGAAAGTGCAAGTCTAGTTATTCATTGACATGCATTTCTCTTTATTGCAGCACCTTTACAGTATCCATCTCGCTGAACAGCCTGAGGACTGTACCATGCAGCTAGCGGACCACATTAAAGTAAGAAAATCACATAGAGACACATGGCGGGTCTGATAAATACATCAATAACACATATTCATGTGTGTCTGTAGTTTACCCAGAGTGCTCTGGACTGTATGGCAGTGGAAGTGGGGCGTCTAAGAGCCTTCATACAAACTGGACAGGACGAGGAAGGGTTTTGTGTGCTGCTGAAGGATCTGGACACTTCCTGTAGTGACATACGACAGTTCTGCAAGAAGATCCGCCGTCGTATGCCAGGCACAGATGCACCAGGCATCCCAGCTGCCCTCAGCTTCGGACCACAGGTGATGTGCACCCAGATCTTATTCATATACTCTATGTGTTCATTTCTATACATATCTTCGATATCTAAGCCTTCCATTAATGTGATATATGTGTGTGTAGGTGTGTGAGACCCTGGCAGAGAGCAGAAGGCAGCTGGCCTGGGTGAATGCTGTGCTCCAGGAAGTGGCAGCAGCAGCCGCTCAGCTTATTGCCCCGCTCAGTGAACATGAGGGACTTCCAGCCGTCAAACTGGAAGACATGGCCTTTAAAGCAGCTGAACAAGTACGTATAGGTCACCACAAAATCGAAATTAAAAAATACTGGGGTCAGTAAAAATTTTAAGAAGTCTATTATGCTCAGCAAGGCTGCATTTATTTGGCCCAAAATACAGCAATGTTGTGAAATATTATTACAATTTACAATAACTGCTTTCTATTTGAAAATCCTTCAGAAATCATTCTAATGTGCTGATTTGCTGCTCAAGAAACATCTCTTGTTTTTGTCAATGTTGAAAAGAGTTATTTTACTTAATATTTTTGAAGAAATAGTGAACTTTTTTGTTAGATGTGACTAATCGCAATGTATCGATTTGACAGCACTAAATATTATATAATATTTTCCCCAGATCTATGGGTCACAGGGCATAAACGCCCAAGAGTGTCTTCGGCAGTCATGCAGTGTTGTTATAGCAACCATGAACAAGATGGCTACCGCTATGCAGGAGGGAGAATATGATTCTGACCGGCCACAGAATGGGGTAAGTCTGGGCTCTCTCAGTTTGTCCATCTGCCTGTATAACACCGGCTATGAATGTTTATGTATCTGTTGTATAGATATCTCCTGTCGAAGTCCGAGCAGCGGCACTAAGGGCAGAAATCACTGATGCTGAAGGACTCGGTCTCAAACTTGAGGACAGAGAAAACTGTCATCAAAGAGCTGAAGAAATCCCTTAAAATAAAGGTCGAAACATTCATACTCAGCCATACTAGGAGGCACAAGATAAAATCTTAAAATGATGTGAAAATGGTTAGTGAAGGTCTTGTTCTTATAGGGAGAGGAACTGAGTGAGGCCAATGTGCGTCTCAGTTTGCTGGAGAAAAAGCTGGACAGTGCGTCTAAAGATGCGGATGAGAGAGTGGAGAAGATTCAGACGATCCTAGATGAGACGCATTCACTCCTGAAAAAGAAAGAGAAGTACGTGATGATGGGGGTTCTTGCACATATTTATCCAGCTGCTTGTCACCTTAACTCCTAATGTTGGTCTTAATGCCCCAGGTTAGTGATGGGGATATCATACCGTACAAAAGGCCTTTAATATGTGTATTATAATCCGTAGGGAGTTTGAGGAGACCATGGATGCTCTCCAGGCTGACATAGACCAACTAGAGGCAGAGAAAGCAGAGCTTAAGCAGAGAATCAACAGCCAATCAAAGATGACCATTGAGGGCTTAAGAGGAAGTCAAGCCTCTGGCATCGCCTCCATTGTGACTTGTGGCATCACAGCTGGTAAGAGAATCAGTTTAACTTAAACTATTTGTTAAAATGTCTTAAGTCTTCATTTTAAATGGTCTAATATGTCTTTCATTGTTTGTATTCCTTGTAGAAGAACAAAAAGGTAAATTTGTTGTTAGTGTGGCATTTAATTTCTCCAGTTCTCCACTCATGGTTTCTCTGTGCTTGTGTGCATGCAAGTTATTCTTGCGCATGTTACTAGATACAATAATATTTAGTTTGTGCTTTAGAAATATTTCATCATGCTTTCCTTTCACAAGTTGCATGTGCTTTAAGATTGGCTTATTTAGTGCACGGCTCTTGATTGCTGTCCTTTATTACACAGAATGCTTGATTCTGATTGGTCAATCGTGACATTCCGCTCAAATAATTTTAAAACTGCTGAACTGTTTGATTGAATGATTCCACAAGAGTTTATTTTCCTTCCTTATAGCTTACTGCATGGTATTTCATGTCTCCCATAAACTTTGAGGTCTCTTTCTTCTCCTCTAATATGTTCAGTCAATTAAATATTATAACAAAAATACACTTTTTAGGTTAAAAAAAATCCTAATCCATTGGGGTTTATTTTTGTGATAATGTGCATATATGCTTTGCGAACCAGTCTAATATTTGAATTATAACAATCTCAATTATTGTTGCTGTTTTATTAGTATCTTAATTTAGTGGCCTAATAAGAAAACCCTGAATGGATTTAATAGAATCCACCTAGAAGATGCTTCCATAGAGATGTCATTGTTTTATTGTAATACTTTAACAAACACTGATAAGAAAGTGTAATATAATTACAATTTAATTTCTGTTTGAACATATTTTCAAATTTCATTCATTCCTTTGATGGCAAAGCTGAATTTTCAGCATCATTAGTCACATGATCCTTCAGAAATCATTCTAATATTCGGATTTGCTGCTCAAGAAACATTTCGTATTATTATCAGTGTTGAAAACAGTTGTGCTGCATAATATTTTTGTGTGATACGTTTTTTCAGCATTCTTTAATGAATAGAACGTTCAAAGGAGCCAAATTTATTTGAAATAGAATATTTTGTAACATTATAAATGTGTTTACTGCCACTTTTTAATTTTCACGAAGTCCTTGCATTAATTTCTTTTAAAAAAAAAATCTTACTGACCCCAATCTTTTGAATGGCACTCTATATATACTTTTAAATATTTTAGGGAAATATAACAGTTGTTTATGTCTTCGTTAACATGTAATCTAATAGGTGTATGTGCAGCTGCTGGAGTGCAAGTGATAGATTCCCCACTGCTGACTCAGCAGATTGAAGCTCAGCGACTCAGCATAAAGCACTTGAAGAATGAGAACAACAGACTGAAGGTCTCTCCCACTTCCTCACAAGCACATTTCCCCAATTGCAGGCATAGAGAATGTACAATATTCTCACTTTTGTTTTTGTGTGTGTGGACTGCAGGCAGAAAAGATGCGTGTTCAGCTGGCATCTCTCCCTCCTCTGAATGTGCCAAAGCTGGGCTGGCGAGAAGGCTGCAAGCCGGAGGTGTTGTCTAGCGCCCTCTACCGCAAAACAGACCAACTACTGGACACTCTGCTCCAGATGAGTGCCAATGTGAAAGTGGTGGACATCACAGGGAAATCTCCAGGTCTGTCATAATTCGATTTAACAACACAGATTTCAGTTGTCTGTAAATGAATTATTTTAGTGTCTGGGTTTTGGTTAACAGTGAGTCCCAGTGCGCAGCTCCTAGAGCAAACTGCAAGACTGCAGTCGCTCAGTGACACCCTCGATAGGCTCAAGGTAAAATAAAAACACTTCAAAACCATAGATATCATTAAAATGTCTCCTGTATTCACTTAAGCCACCTATTTCTTTGAAGGATGAGGTTGCTGAGCATGTAGTGACTCATAGGCCTGGTGCTCAAGTCTCGTCTGATTTTGCCACTTTTCCCTGCACTTCCTTTGTGAAGGTAAGACAGATGCAGAGAATGACATTGATGCACATCGTTTGGGTCAGTATAAATCTCTCATTCTTTCTCTTTGTGCTCTCAGGCAAAGGAGGAGAAGAAAGGAGATGCTGTGTTGGTCGGCCGTGTGATGATGCCTTGCGTTCGAGGGCAGGAACAGGTGCATCGTCTGGTGCTTTCGCAGACACAGTTACAGAGAGTTCATCGTCTTCTCCAGACTTAAAATGACCCATCGCCTCTTTCCACAAAACTAAACTTACTCATAGTCAATCTCCAAAACCAGAGATTTGAAACAACAGATATCCCAGCTAACAAGGAACATTCTCAGAACTTTGGTTTTCTGAGATGTTTGTCTAACGTTCTGGCAAAGTTATGAACAAACGTTCTTCCAGTAACATTAATAGAATGTTCATTCAAAGTTCAAGACGTTAGCACAAAACTGTTATTCATGCATTGTTCATGGAACATGTTTTTTTCTGAAACCTTATAGTTTGCCTAATGTTCTCACAAGTTTTTGACCAAACTTTCATGCAGTAATGTTAACAGAATTTTTAGTCGAAGTCATCTGGTCTTTAATGATGTTCTTGAAATGTTAGCCCAAAATTGTCATTCATGGAATGTTTTTTTTCTGAAACGTTTTATTTGGATGTTCTTATAACATTTTTAAAAAATATTACTACTTGTTTTAGAACAGTCAGAGAATATTTAAAAGTAACGCATGTTTGCACAATTGTAAAGTGCAATGTTCCTTTAACGTTCAGGACATTTTGAGCATTCAGGCAACAGTCAGAAATAATGTTTTCATAACTTAATAGAAACGTTAGCAAAATGGTCTTAGAATATATGTTGTTAGCTGGGATTATGGAGAATGTATATGGCCACAAACCAGTGCTTCATTAGGTCAGGCTCAAGTCAAGCTTTCAGTGTGATAATATCTACCACACCAAAATCTGTGAAAATGATACAAAAAGGTTACAGATTTGAAACACATTGAGGATATTTTAATATCGAAGCATGAAATGGATGATTCAGCATGACCCCTGCTGCTCTATGCTGTACCTGTCTCCATTTAATCCCTTTCTTTCTCTTCCCGATTTGGATTGCCATTGATCCATGTGTACAAGTATTTAGCTAACAGGATTTCAATTGAAACAATTGATGTGTTTAATTAGTAGTGCTTTTTAAGTGATTAGACTTATGATTTTCAAATGATGGACGATAAAACAGGAAAACAATTCCAATAAAATAGAAGGAGAGACCCAAGCCTTGTGATTCGACCAGTAAAAAAACCACCAAACACCCTTGATATTGCATCGCAACATACTAAAAACCAATGAAAACATTTGAAAACCTCATAACAATGCTCTAGCAACTACCTGAAGCACAGCTTACATTACCTTCAGAAAATATTAAAATCTAGTTTTAATGGCATTAATTTAGACCAATTATGGTCTGATCATGTTTACTTTTGTTTGGCAAATGTTCAAGGGCAAATTTGAATCGGGAATACCCATGCAAATTTCACAACAAATCCAAGTTGATTGAATGGATTCTCCACGTTAATCAACAGAAAGCTGCTTCTGAGCTGTGACATTTCAAACATTGCTTTTGACAATAGACAATGGAACTTTTTTGCTCATGAAATTTCAGTTTAGTTCATGTGGCCTCACCTTAATAATCAAGTGTTTCAGATTTAAAGGTGAGTATCAAACCTTCGATTTTAGTCATTTCGTACATGTAGTGTATCCAGAACATTCTGAATCGGGAGGCCAAAGATAGACAAATGCCCAATTTAGGGACTCTGTTTATTCAGCATAACTGTAATTGAGTGCATGTTCAATAATTCAACCTAGCACATACATCAGATGTTTGATCGCCTGGCTCTGCCCTCTTCTATACTCAAAACAGTTATCCAGGTGTCGGAAAGAACGGAAAGAGAGTATGCTTTTCACATAAACAAGTCAAAGATTTAACAACTCCGTGTGCTTAACTGTGATGCCTGAATGTGCCACGCCAATGTGCTTTTGTAAAGAAAATACAATTGTCCTTTAGAGTGAATGATCAGAGATTAAAACATCAGGTGAATGTAGCTGTGGGCTCAAATAAAAAGAGGACATTAGATAATATTTATTAACTGTTGTACATTTGCTCCAAGAGCTTGTCAGTATTCAAGTGGTCTCAAGTTAGCAATGGTTTGCTTTGTTACTATTAAGTTATTAACCTATTAACTGTACAAAATGTATACTGTTACAGTATTGTTGAATGTGTTGTCATCTTTATATATAATGTGAGTGAATTAATTTAAATAAATTATTATGCTATTACTTGCATATTTTTTGGCGTAACTTTGTTATAAAATATATACATATACACACATACAGGAATTGTCAGCTTCATCAGAATTATCTGCATGCACACATTGGATTTGGCAAATGTGGGGCAAAGGTGCTTTGGGAAGAGCTTGCATAGATAAAACTGTGTGAATATATGGAATGTATTTGCATCGACTTACCGGCAATGAAAGAGCTTAAAGAAACAATTTGCATTAAAAGCTGATAGCTAAAACTGTTGAATAAATGTGCCCTCTTTTTATTGCTCTTACAAAAACTGCTGTGTTTACCACAGTAAAGAGCCACACAATTCTGCTAACTGGAACTAAAGAATATGCTCTTCTTAACATGGCATCGGATGGGATATATTAATCACATTTTGGATGCCTGAGCAAAACTAGGAACTACCAGCGTGATTTTGCAACATATGGATATCGCCACAATATTGGGCGGTAATAACACGGCTCCTCACAGCAATGGCACCAGCAAAATAGATCACATCCAAGACATCATCAGATGGATCTCATTTGCTGTTGGGCTTCCAGGCATCGGCATCTCTATCTACCTCATGGGCATGCAGGCAAAAACTGGCAAGGCTGCTCCTGTCTACCTCATCAGCCTGCTCGCATCCGACATCTTCAACATCCTTGGGCGGCCAAAGGTATCTGCGGAGGACAACAAGCAAACCAGTATGCAGAATATGGATATATCCTCCCTGATGTTCTACTTTGGCATCATTTCCAACATCGTGTTCATGGTCTGTGTTGCTCAGGAGCGATATCTGTTGGTAACCTGTCCACAATATAACGCCTTCTGCGTAAAACTCAAGCAGTCGAGCATGATTTCATTGGCTGTGTGGGCAGCTCCATTTGCAATACTCTTCCTGGCTTACCAAGGATACGTTGTCGTGTTTTCCATAGCTCTTCTTCTCCCACTTCCACTCCTGGTGTTTTTCTTTCTGGATTCTTTCAGAGCCTTATGGTGTACAAGACGGCCAGCGCCTATCGCTAATAAAAAGAAGATTCTGGGTATGCAGGCGGCCATCCTGAGTAATTACAGTATGCTTTACCTCCCCTTTGTCCTATATACACTGTTCAAGGCATTGTCTCTAAGCTTCTATGTTTATTACTTGGGACTTGTATCTGATCTTCTTCTCTATCTTAGCCCACTTGTAGACCCATTCCTCTCAATCCTTCTTACAAATGGAATTGGTGACATTTTGAAGGCCTTTCCTTGCTGTGCGAGGAGAAACACACAGGAGCATATGGACACTGTGAATACGGACACTGTGGAAACAGTGTCCGGTATTGTAACTGTGTTCTGAAAATAAAATCGTAATCAAGATATTTAACTAATAATTGTTCATTTTGATCCATGCATTTTTACAGCTTAGTTTAAAGGTTAATGCTACCCAACAATGAGAATTGTCAGAATTTCCTTACTCTCGTGTTGTTTCAAACCTGAATGTCTTACTTTCTTCTGGGGGATACAAAAGGAAATATTTTGAGAAATATTTCAATGATTTTTTTTTTTGTCCATAAAATGAGTCAATTGTCACAAATTGTTTTGCTACCTTCTTCATTTCTTCTTTTATGGTCTACATAAGAAAGAAAGTCATACAGGCTTGAAACAACATTAGGTTACAGTAAAGTTTGTTTGAACTATCCCTTACGATGATTCAATCCCATGTTCAATCTAATGCCAAAAACCCTGCATGAGAAGACAAAGCAAGCAGCTAATACTGTGTTTAAATTTGCCATTATAATAAACTTAATAGATATTGGTAACTCTTGAGTTCTATATCCCAACAGGTTCGCTCATTTGAAAAAAATTCAGTTTGACACAAATGCTGACACAGATGTGTGCTACTGTATGCCCTTTAGCTATAATGTGTAAAATATTGATGATATACAGTAATGCAGTGCACTGTAATAACCAGTCTAGATAAAGGACAGTGCACCCCTTTTTTCCATTTACGCACCTTCGTAACTTTGAAATCCACGTTTAGTAGAATGTCCAAGCTGCTCTTTTTCACATAATGAAGATGAACGGTGGCCACGGCTGTCAAGCTAAATTTTTTAGTTTATAATGATTTAAATTTATAGCTCCAGACTACTTAGAATATAGTGCATGAGAGATGTATGGACCACTTCCATGGCGCTTGTCATTTTTGGAGACTAGTAAACTTTCACTTTCATTCTATGGAGAAGATCAGACACTCTGCTAGACATCTCTTTTTATTTCATTTTCATTTTTCATCATTTGGCAGACGCTTTTATCCAAAGCGACTTACAAGGGGAGCAATTAGGGGTTAGATGTCTTGCTCAAGGGCACTTTAGTCATGGTATCGAAGGTGGCGAGAGTGCTGTTCATTCACAATCCACACCTTCCATTCCTGCCGGCGTGGGAATCGAACCAGCAACCTTTAGGTTACAAGCCCAACTCCCTCACCACTAGGCCACGACTACCCCTTTATGTTTGAAAAGCAAGAGAATCATATGGATGTAAAAACACTCTTGTATGTTAGGATTGAGTTGTCAGAATGAACTCTTGTTCAAGAACTTGTATACTTTAATATTCATAAAACGGAATACAAATGTTGTCTCAAGTACATAGAAGACTCTAAAAACTAAAAAGGTGTAAAACATCTGAGGAAGGTCTCGTAGGATAAGAAGTCTGCCACTAAAATCAGTCCGAACAGGTAGAGAACTGTAGAGAAAGAGTGCAGAGCTCTCTGAGCACGTAACGGTAAAAATCTTCAGGCACAGTCACCAAAGTGTGGGATTTGTGTCATTACAAAAGTGTGAAGATTTGGCTTTTGTAATCCGCACACAACAACACAATCAGACACGGATTGGAAAACAAGAAATCTGTAAACAAATGTTCTCCATAAAAAAAGGTCTCTGACTAGGCGCTTTCTTTTGGAATAAGAGGGAAAAGGCTAGCGAGCATCTCCAGCGTAAGAAAAGCATTAAAAAAAAAAAAATAGAAAACAAAAACGTGATTGAACAGAGCCATTGTATTCAAGTCCTGAGTTTTTAAAACAAAACATAAAAGGCCAAAAAGAAAATCAAAACACTGACGAACCCATGGAAAGTTTTACAGTAAACAAGATTGATAGTTTCCAGGCCCGTAACGGTCACTTGAGCGTGCTGAAATAAATCAGTGAACACAGAAGGTGGGCTTCATCTAGTCCGCTGGTGAATTGCTAGTCTCTCAGGAGAAGGGACAAGGGGTCTATTGGCAGCAGAAGCTGTGGTCCAGCTCTGACCAGAGGTGGCCTGTCAGTCAAGGCAGCGGGGTTCATCGGCGCGGTTGGTGTCGGGTAGGTCTGGGAGCGGGTGCCACGGCGCTGGAAGGCGTTGAGGCAGAGGCCGCAGCATCCTCGGCCTCCTCCAGCTCACCCTGGAGCTCCTGACTAACACTGGACTGCAGTGCTGCCGGCGTCAACCACTCCTTTGGCAGGCAGCTCTGAAGGAAGGGCACACAAGAGCTGAAGTAGGCCAGTCGATTGACCCAGCGCGGGATTTCTCGACCACAGAGGATCTGGAGCAGACGTGAGGAGGATACTGTGAGATTTTTGGCTCTTTATGGCAACATGGACCCACTATATTAATGAACATACTTCCTTAGGCTTACCTCCGATAGTGCTGAGGAAAAGTGATTGCAGTTCTTGTGCATGAGGTGGTAGGCGTTCCCCTTATATTCCTTCCCCATTTCCTCCACAATTCTCTCCACATCCTCTTCTGTGAAGTCTGTGCTCCCTAAAACAATGGCCTCTCTGAGAAAGCAAGTAGAAAGTCAAGAGGGTGTGAGAGAGGCCGAAAGAGGAAGAGGTTTTTAAAGACATATCTTTCAGTCTGATCGCTATGGGGATAAACATTCTGACTCACTTGAATTTGAATGTCTCTCCGAGCTCCGTGGCGTCACCAGGTGTTATCTCAAAGATACCTGAAAAAGGATAAGGGTGTCCTCCATAGGCAAACTCTACAACACAAGAGAAAGTATGAGTTAGGTGTGTGTGTGATATGATTATGAGAATGATAAAAATGTCTCCATGACCTGCCTTTACAGGGCGATCGTTAGCTACAGAGCACATTTTATAATTTGCATGCTTTTTAAAGCCTTGCGATTTTGAACTTTCAAATGATTTTACACGCAAACTGTTCTGATATAGGGTTTTCAGAGCGCACACACCCAAAGAGTGCGAACAGGAAGCTGCCTTTCATAGTGCACGAGTTCTTTTTCTCTGTCTCATTGTGCTTAAACAAATACATACAAGGTTATGTCAAAAATACACAAGGTTCACAAACATTGTCAGTTATAGTTCAAGTGAATGTAATCTGTTTGATATTCGGTCTTAAAATGACAGCAGCCTAATAAACCAGAGGCTGTCTGTCATTAATGATAAATCCAACAGCAAAGGGAAAAATCACTTGACTCTCGACTGAAGAAGAAATTTAATTCACACTGAAGACAATGCAGTTTTATTTTTATATTTGATTATTACATTTCTTACTTGAATGTTACTATAAAATAGACCCACTGGTCCTATTTATCTTTCCTACACTGCATTTGTCTTTTTCCTTCAACTTATTTTTAATAACAAAGAGAAAAAATAGAAATAAAAATCAAGTCAAATAAGATTTTGGCCCACTGCTTCTTTGGCCTAAATGGTTTATTACTTTGGGCCAAATTCTAAATTATATTATATAATAATAAATTAAGGAAATTAGTTTAGCTGTACTACTCAGTAACTTGCAAAACGATTATTTTTATATTTTCGGTTTTCATTTTAACTGTACAATATTGTTGTTTTCATTTTTTTTTTTTTTTTTATATCTAATATAATTTGGTTTTAATTTATTTTTCAGTTTTAGTCATTTTAGTACTTCAACTTCAGTGAATTGCCAAGGAATTAAGGAAACATTTTTAAATTTCGTTCAGTTTCAGATTTTACAATCTAATATTTTTATTTTATTTTAATTAATTAAAATGTATTTTAATAGTTTTAGTTTTCAATAGCAATAGTTTTATATACATAAGGAAATGTGGATGCTTGCTCTGACAAATATCTCAACTATAGCATATTAACAGTCTATTTGGGGTTAAGGACGAATAGCAAACATTAAAACACCTTAGTTTGTGTCCTTACTTTGATGCATAGCCTGGAAGGCTCTTATTAGTCAATCTGATTGCACAGACAACATTAAACAATACCAGTGCAAACTCCCAAGAACTGCCAAAACAAAAGAATTTTTCCTCTGACCACACAGGAAGCCCTTGGAGGCAGAAACCATACAAAATGTCAAGGTTTTTTCCTGTTGCATCAACAGATGATCTATGATGTGAGGTTTAGTCATGTTTAGACACCCACTAGCAGTCATGAAAACACTGCACTTCTGAGTAGCCTGACTCATTCGTGTCCGAGTCATAACGTAAGCCTTACCTCTGCCATACACCTCAATTCCTGAGTGAAAGACTCCGATTCCCAGAGAGGTAGTGAACTCATTGATCCAGTACTATAAGGAAACATAACAAGTCTGAGTGACATACTGTCAAACGGTAAAAGTATTTCAAGGGCAACTGGGATGATTTAGTGGTTAAACCTGAAACGGATGTTGAAAATAATAATAATAATAATAATAATGTGTCTTTATATACTCAATAGATTCTCGTTTTCCATAATAAACCATTATTAAGTAAGAACAATTGTACACTCCAACCATACTTTTAAGGGCAACTTAAAGCATTATTAAACCAAAATATTGAATTTAAACATGGGATGGGGGATGTGTAGAACTGAATGATAGCTAAAATTCTGTGGAAATCTGTTGATTTTCTGTGGGTGGCTCAAATATTTGAAGTGTATATTTAAGAGCTAGCTATAAACATTATCAAAATATATTCAAATTATTAAATAAACAAGATGTGGGGGATGTGTAGAACTCAGTGAATGAGCATTAAAATTCTAGGAAATCTGTTGATCTCTTTGAAATTTTCAGTGGTACAATTTCTGTACAATTACTCCAATAATTCATTATGAATTGCTGTGCAACCATTAAAGTACACTGGTTCCAAGATGATTGCTGTATTTAAAATGAAAAATATCAATAGCAGAGTAAAATAATGGTACATACAAGTGACTGAGTGTTTGACAAACCTGGGTGTATTCGCACCCAAACCTTTATCATGAAGCTGTCTCTGTTGTTTGGGGAAGTACCTGACCAATTGATCGAGTCAACAGAAAATAAGATGTCAGTGAACCAGCTGGTTTGTGGATGACCAACGCTTTACAGCAGTAAGTGTGCAGCATTAAATTAACTATACATCAATACATTCATGCATATACCTAAAAGTAGCCAAGATGCATAATGCTCCAAAATATAAAGTAAGAATTTTGGTATGTAAAATGATGTTTTGTTGAAACAATTTAAATTAAGAAAAGTTTGTCAAAAATAAGTGTAAAGGGATGAGAAAAATTAAGCGACTAGACAGTTCTCCAACTCCTCCATATTCAGGGTTGAGAAATAAGACACTTATCCCCTTGGCCTCAATTACTTCAAAGCTTATTATACATATCCTTCATCACAAAACTGGGGATTAGTCTCTCTGTGATCAGCAACTGGCTTCTAAGTGTGATTTTCAGCGAGAGTACTCTCATGCCAATAGAGCTGCGATTAGAAAATAAAATCTACAAGCTCCGACTTGTGGGACAGCTCACACTTATATGTTTCAATGGGAACAGCAGTAAGGGGACTTTTCATTTTTGAATAAAAAAACCTCAAAGTCATGCTAGAACCTGGGTTCATGACACCAATGTTTGAGGGCATATGTTTCCATGGATATCATGGGTTTACTACTTTTATAATGACTTGGCCTCGAAATTACAAATTAGAAATCACAGGCTTTATAGTCTGCACTGAGAAATTTCCCATCTCAAGCTAAATGGGTTATAAATCTCCTTCATGGTTTATAGGTTTAATACAGCTTGTAAAGTGATTCCCATCCAAATTACGATTACTTGACAACTTAAAAAAAAAAAAAAACAACTGGGAAGGCTCAAATTTCTAGTCTTAATCTTAATGTGCCACATTCAAAATAGCCCAACATGAGTGAAGAGGCCAAAGGAAAGTATACATTTCCATGACCCTGTTTTTAGTGGTCAATGAGACACGTGAGACCGAGTAAATCTTTAAATGGAGACTATTCACGTTACTTAGTGATCAATGATCTACTTAGCAGGTGCGTCGATATTTCCAGTCAATTTTAGTCTCTTTTCAGCCCACATTTGTACATTTGGGGTAAAAATCAATGCTATATTGTATTTTGAAAAAAACACAAAGCGACTATTTTAATTGCAAAATGAATGGGTCTGCATTATATAAAAATATTATAGAATAATATATATATATATATATATATATATATATATATATATATATATATATATATATATATATACATACACACACACGAGATAATTCCACTGTTGAACATATTTTTTTTTTTTAAAAAGGACTGATGACGTCAAATAAGTATATACCATCGTTATCGTTAAAAATCGATTCCACCATGGAGAAAATGTTGGGATTTTTACTCCTGGAAGGGACTGTTGCACCATTTCCGCTCTCTCTGCAACTCCTCATGAGCTGGAGCGGGGAATAAAAAAACCTGGATTGGAGTTGTACTCGAGTGACAACAGAACGATTTAAGCGAGGATGAGAACTCCCTGTCGCTCCTCTCCACTTACATGCGATACTCCAGTCCGGAATTCAGTCTGACGCTTTTAAAGTTCTTCTGAAACTTGATAGTAACTAGTCGTTTATAGGACTATAAAAGAAATGTCCCTCGCAGTTTTGCTGTAGTGCGGAATTTAGGCTAATGTAGGGTGTAAAATCTCCTCTCGCGATGCCGTTTAAGAAAGAAGAAAGGATACCGTGTTTATACATAATTTCTCAACAGCTGTCCCAGATCTCACAGGTGGATTCAAATGACAGTTGAATTAACTGGGTCGCGGCTTTTAGCTAGACTGTCACATCTCAATACAAACAATTCTACAGCTTATAAACTTGATGAGCTTTTACTGCAGAGATATGGTTAGACTTAATCACACAGTTATAAGAAATAGAGCCTGGATCCTCTCTCATAAGCTGCCAGTGAAATTCTACACACATTTCCAGAGACTATAAAACATTATCATTTTTCAAAACCACGTACGCATTCAAACGCTCCCTAATTAGCAGCTCACTTTGTTTTAGGACACAGCCACTGAATGTGTTGAAGTAAACACACCTCTGTCACGGGAGTGAGTTATCTGTATTTGTTTTAAAAGCACCTACCATATCATAAACGTTCAGAATAACCGGCTCGTTTGCCATCACAGGGATGTAAATGTTTCTCTTTCACTTTAGCTGCCGACCAGCTGCTGCTGCTGCTGCTGCTGTCCTCCGTTTTTTTTCCCACTCTATTTCTCAGTACCCGGATTTATTAATTTCCCCTTGTAAGCACCGCACCGCTGCTGCGTCCTCTCGACGTTTGCTGGTTTATAACAGTTAAGCGACATCTAAGAGCTGGTCCTGAAAGGGGTTTCCATTGATTGAATTTTTAGGCCACTTCTATTTAGTCCAGCTACAGGGAGTAGCGACGCTGCTAGGCTAACTGCCATTTAGCTTCATTACCAGCGGAGGCAAAAATAAACGGCACACAAAAGATGAAAATATCCGTGAAGACTCAGCCATTCAGATGACGAGGTGATATTTACAGTGAACGGAAATGAAAGCAGATGTACTTCAGATAAAAGGAAGACGTTTAGCACACGCGAAATGAGCAGCCTCCCCCGTTTTGTGTGTCTTGTCTTGAGATAGTGCGGGTGAACTGAGTGCGCGTGCCTGATGATGATGCCCAGCCTCACAGCAGTGCATTACTGCCACTCTGATGCCTTCAAAGAACAAAACACCATTCACACATTTAGCGTTACATTAATGTAACGTATCGAGACGCACCCTTACAATATTTAGACACTTTAACGTTACATTAATGTAACGTATCGAGACGCACCCTTACAATATTAAAAGCAAAGATATATCAACTTTTTTCTTGTGGAACAGACAAAAGAAGTGTGTAAATATTTTACAAGAAGCATGTAAATATGAGCAGACGTGTATGTGCTTTGTGTTGGGGGAAGGACTGACAATTAACACTTCTGAAAGCTTATAAAAGCCTAAATTATGCAAATTAGTTATAATAAGCCACTGCGTGTTTCGACAAGAAGAAATGTAACACAAATCTCATTTGTGACAATATACATTTCATTTGGGAAAGAAGAGAACACATACAAACATTTGTTGGTTTTGTGGTTTAAAAAATGAACTTAATGGTATAATTTAAACAGATAATTCATTCTGCTTGTGTTGAATGGATAATGCCCATTGATTGTGTAACGATATAAATATTATAGTTGCGGGTTCCTTAAGTTAAATCCTGCATTAATGTGATTGCACTTTCTATTGGTTGTGCTGGGGGCGCTATTGCCCATTGAGTTCAAATTATCTGCAGCAGAGCACGGGAGAATTGCTGTAGGTGAGTCGCATGTGATTTAGCTCCGCGCTAAAAGTTAAAAAATACCTAATTTCTTAGTAACTGTTAGACACTGTATGAAAAGGATTGCTCACAGTAAACACGGATTGATTTGTAGAGTGTGTTTTCCGTCATATTTGCAACTCTATGATCTTGCCATGTGCGCCATTATTTTCCATGTGCTTTCTAAAAGATGAAATGTGTTTTGATTAGGTGGAGCTCTGAAGTACGATTCACCACATTGTGTCTCTTTTAATGCTGTTTGCAGGTAATTATTAGTGTTTAAGAAGTTTACGCTTCATATTGTATGTATTCTATATGGTTTAGTACAAACTATGTTTTGTAACACACTCCATTCTTGGTTTAAAACAGTCTATTGTTTTATATAGTTTCTCTACTCCTGCCTTATTTTTGTTTGCTGTTTGTTAGAAAAAAAACTAAGTGATGTGAACGTTCTGTTGTGTAAAATTATCTGCAGCAGAGCACGGGAGAATTGCTGTAGGTGGAGCTCTGAAGTACGATTCACCACATTGTGTCTCTTTTAATGCTGTTTGCAGAGAATTAAATCATTCAACTATCAACCACCGGCAGTGTGTGTGTCCTTGTGAAGGGTGAGACAGACTGGGTCAGAGAGAGAGAGGAAACCGAAGGTCACATTGGTGCCGTGACTCAGGACTCTAATCAAGGTGGTCGAAGATCATCCCAACATCGGACCGGCGGGCCTGTCATCATTCTTCACTGCACAGGACCCTCAGCTAAGCTTTTATTAGTTATTCCTGGACTTGAAACTTTTGAATGGACACTCTGAAGTGGTTTGATATTTTTATGGACTCCAGGTATCACAGCAGTAGAATATAGTGAAACATTTTTTTCTTTCCTTTATTCATTTATATACTCTTACTATTTGATTATGGAGAACACAAGGTTGACTGGATCGCGGTATGTGGGCACTCCAGTTAGTGTTGGTCGAGGGAGAGGTCTGTTGGCGACACCAATTCCCTTTCCAGACATTAGCGCTAATTCTGCTATGTGTGGTGTTAAAAATGGTATGGGGTTAGAAGCAAATACATTTCTTGACCCAAATGCTAATGAAAACCCAGTTCATGTAAATTACATTTCTGAAACTACGCAGCCAATTAGTACATCAACTCCAGTCCTTACCAGTGACATGATGAGTCAGATGGGTAACATAGTGCAGCAAGTCGGCCTGCAACTGGCGGACAGTATCCTTGCACATATGAATTTGCATAGTCAAACAGGAGCTGCATCTAAACATACTCAGGATAACCGTGATCGTATATACACACCTGAGCAGAGCTCCATGTCTGGTGCCTCGCAGATTCAAGTAGTGCGTCAGAGAGATGTTAAAGATCCACCAGTTTTTAGAGGCGACGCATCAGACACTGTTACACTTGATGAGTGGGTGGAGCTCATGAAGAATTTCATAAAAAAGGGGTTTCTGCCTAGTGAAGAACAAGGGGAAGAAATTTTAATCCATTTGAGAGGCAAAGCCAAAGATGTGGTTAAAGTGGGGATGCTGTCTAGTGGATTTGATATCAGAACGAATCCTGATGCAATCTACACCCTTTTGCGAAAGCATTTCACTTGCCAACAGTATTCTCCTGTCCCGTTGCAAGATTTCTACACTACTCTTCCAGAACCTCAGGAGGATCCCTTTGATTACTGGTTGCGCCTGAACCATACTGCTGACATCACCGCTGAGTGTCTAAAACAACAAGGAAAGGTGCTAGACAACCAATTGATCGAAGTCACACGCATGTTCATTAGGAATTGTCCTAACTCCGATCTAGCATTGACATTTCGTTCAAAAACCATCGACAAATGGACAGCTCATGAAGTACAAGAGATTCTGAACGAGTATCATTCAGAGAAAAGTCTCAGAGCCACTGGTAAGGGAAATCTCAGACAGATTGAATGTGAGAAAAAAATCACTATGAATGAGATGCGTGTAAGTCCTGGCCAAAACCCAGTGAAAGCTGAACAGGATTCACTTCAGTCAAAACAGTCAGAAAACATGGCTCTGGAAAAAGTGATCAATATGTTGGAGAGAGTTCTGATGAATAATAGTGGTAATGCACCGGTGAATAAGGAGTACAGGAAGAGACACACCATGTCTAGAATTCCAGGCTTGAATGAAGCACCATGCTTAGTATGCGAGGACACCTCACATTCTGCGTTTACTCACTGTAAAGACAACAGACTCTGTTTTCAATGTTTTTCACCAGACCATTCCAGAAACCGGTGTCCAAAGGAAAGGAAGAATGCTCCCTCAGGAAATCAGCCGTCAAACTAAATGATCTACGTGTGAGGGAGGATCCCGTAGATCTTGAAAGTGAAGCTCCCATATCCAGTTTTGATGATGTGAGGGATTATGAGTCTTTATGTGAAATGTTCAGTGATGTAACTTCAGACAAAACAGTCATTTTTCAGGGTGTTCAGAGAGTTCCAAAAGCTGATAGCCTGTTTTACACATCCGTTTCAGTTGAGTCTGATCTCATTCTTAAAGCTTTAATTGATAGTGGATCAATGGCATGTACTCTTAGTGAGTCTGTTGAAGAAAGGTTGTTGAAACGTAACCCAGACATGACACGCCAGTCAGCACAAGATATTGTCATTGTTGGTTGTGGTGGCCATCATGTTACCCCTACTGCAGTATATGATCTTAATGCTACAGTGTACGGCTGCTCAATGACAATCCCCGCCGCCTTGGTTGTGCCTGGGCAGACTGAAGAGATGATTTTGGGCACAAACGTCATAAAGAGACTCCTGATGCAGCTGAGAGAAACTAACGGTTACTGGAGGCTCATGTCTAAGTCAAGTAACAATGAGAGTGATGAGTGCTGTATGTTTCTATCCCTTTTCTCAAATGCAGAAAGGTGGAGAGGTGAATCCATACCTGAGAAAGTCGGTACCGTAAAGTTACAAAGGAGTGTGACGTTAGAGCCACAAACTGAACATCTAGTTTGGGGTAAGCTACCTCAGTCTTCTGTCTTGTCAGTTGGCAGCACTGTTATTGTGGAACCAACCGAGTCCAGATCGAGACCAAGGCAAATATTGGTCGGGAGAGTCATAACACCATTATGGGGAGATGGTTCTATTCCCTTGAAAGTCATCAACCCCACTAATCACAGAGTTGTGTTGAAGAGAAATGCAAAAATAGCCGACGTGTCACCTTGTATTGCTGTGCAAGATCTGCCGCTACTGAAACAGATTCAGTCAAATCTGCAGTGTACTGAGGAACCCTTACCACCTAGATCTAGTGAAGAGATGAAGCGCGTCTTGAGTGAATTGAACCTTGGTGAACTTGATTTGGAGTCATGTGAAGTATCGGCCGAATGGAAAGACAAGTTATTGCACCTTATTGAGAAGTATGAGTCAGTTTTCTCAAGAGACAAAATGGACTGTGGAAAGGCCAAAGGCATTGTTCATCGGATTAACCTAACTGATGACAGACCCTTCCGTTTTCCATACAGGCGCATACCACCAAGCCAGTATGCCAAACTAAGGACAGCATTAAATGAGATGGAGGAAAAAGGGATCATCCGTAAGTCACATAGTGACTATGCGTCTCCTCTCGTACTAGTTTGGAAGAAGAATGGCGATCTCAGGATCTGCACTGACTTCAGGTGGTTAAATGCGAGGACTGTCAGAGATGCCTACCCATTACCACACCAGTCCGATGTGTTGGCTGCATTGGGGGGCAACACGTTCTTCTCGACCATGGATCTTACCTCAGGGTATTATAATGTCCCCTTAGAGGAAGAACACAAAAAGTACACTGCATTCTCTTCCCCATTTGGCCTACATGAGTATAATAGGCTTCCTCAGGGTCTCTCTAATAGCCCAGCCACTTTCATGAGAATGATGATGTCTATTTTTGGAGATGAGAATTTCAGCAGCGTTCTCTGTTACCTTGATGATTTAATGGTGTTTGCCCCTTCTGAGTCTGTAGCCCTTCAACGTCTTGAGATGGTCCTCTTGCGTTTGGCACATAACAATCTAAAGTTGGCTCCAAAGAAATGTTTTTTCTTGAAACGATCTGTGAAATTCCTTGGACACATTGTATGTGAGGAAGGGATTAAGACTGATCCTGGTAAAGTTGAGGCAATTAACAACATTCAAGCTTCTGATTTGATGGAACCCGATGGAAAAACACCATGTCAGAAAAAGATCAGGTCCTTTCTTGGAATGGTTCTATATTATCAACATTTTATTGAAGGATGTTCAGCAAAAGCTAAGCCTTTATTTAAGTTGACATCAGGTTCAGTCAAACAGACTCCTGTCTCGAGAGGACGCAAACCAAGAAAAAAAGTTAGTTACCTCAAACTTTCCCCAGCTGATTGGACAGCTGATTGTGAAGAAGCTTTGCACACTCTAAAACGTGAACTGACAAGAAATGTGACATTAGCTCACCCAGACTTTAACCAACATTTCATTCTGGCTGTAGATGCTTCTTTTGATGGAGTAGGAGCTGTATTGTCGCAAGTTCTGCCAGGTGAAGAGATTGCCAGACCTGTAGCATTTGCAAGTAGAACTCTCTCTCGCTCACAAATGAACTATCCAGCTCACAGATTAGAGTTCTTTGCCTTAAAGTGGGCTATCTGTGAGAAGTTTAGCCATTGGCTGAGAGGACGGCACTTCACGGCATGGACTGATAATAATCCTCTTACTTATATTCTGAGTAAGCCACGACTTGATGCATGTGAGCAGAGATGGGTGGCAAAACTTGCTTCTTACAGTTTTGATCTGAAGTATGTCCCGGGAACGAAAAATGTTGTTGCGGATGCTTTGAGTCGTGAGCCATTTGTCCAGTCTTGTATAGGACATCGCCTTATCACTGAACCTTACCTGTCTCTCTTGAAGGGTGTCAGTGGTGTTGTTGACAATTCTGTCCAAGATGCTTTCAAGTACACAAGTAATCCTCAGGTGGTGCAGAAGGGTGGCAAAGATCCTTGTGACCCAAACAGTGATGGAGTCTTGCCTTCAGGTTCTTCTGGGAGCCAAGAAGTTTCTGCGGTGTTGGCAGCACATTCTACTGGCGGCTTGAGTGAAGTAATGGGGACGGTACCCAGCCATCTCACAACCGCAGCAGTTAAGCCCTCCGTTGCAGTACAGCAACATTGTTAATGAGCAGGAGCAAGACAGCACCTTGAGTCGGATTATGTACTATATTGAGAGATGTCGGAAGCCATCTAAGAAAGAACAAGCAAAGGAATCCACAAGTGTGCGGAGACTGTTGAAACACCGCGATAAACTGTCCATCTGCAATGGTGTGCTGTACAAGGTGAAAAGAGATCCGAAGCTGAACAAGAAACTGTACCTGTTTGTTGTACCTGCATCATTGAAAGCGCAAGTCCTCCATGGAATCCATGACGCAGCAGGGCATCAAGGACGTAGCAGGACACTGTCACTAGCAAGACAACGATTCTTCTGGATCGGAATGAAAAAGATGTTGATGATTATGTGAAGAATTGTCGTCGATGTGTGGTTGGTAAAACCTCAGAACCCAATGCTTGTGCTCCGTTGGAAAGCATACGTACATCTGAACCGCTTGAGCTGGTCTGCATCGACTTTTGGTCGGCAGAGGTTAGAGAAGGAAAGTCTGTGGATGTGCTGATTGTGACGGATCATTTTACTAAAATGGCCCATGCATTTCCATGCCAGAATCAGTCGGCCAAACAAGTTGCAAAAAGACTCTGGAATGACTTCTTTCTAGTCTATGGATTCCCCAAAAGAATTCATTCTGATCAGGGAGCTAATTTCGAGAGCAAGCTGATCAAGGAACTATTGACCATGGCTGGTGTAGACAAGTCGCACACAACACCGTACCACCCCATGGGTAATGGCATTGCAGAGAGGTTCAATAGGACTCTTGGAAGCATGATCAGGACATTGCCTCCTAAAGTAAAATCAAAATGGCCGCAGATGCTACAGCAACTTACCTTCTGTTACAATTGCACGGAACATGAGACAACGGGTTTTGCGCCATTCTTTCTTATGTTCGGCAGAGTTCCTCGTCTCCCAATTGACACCCTGTTTCGGAATGTGCTTCTAAATGAAGATGTGGTGGATTACAAGGATTTCGTGTCCAAGCTGAGGAAAGATTTGCGTGAAGCAGCTCACATAGCGAGGATGCACACTCTGAAGGAACAGGATCGACATGGCAGACTTTACAACAGGAAGGTGAAGGGCTGTCCATTGGCTGCTGGTGATAGAGTGCTGGTTGCGAACAGAGGTGAAAAAGGTAGAAGAAAAGTTTCTGACAAATGGGAGTCATCTCCATATGAAGTTATTGCTGTGTATCCTGATATCAATGTTTACAGGATTCGGGAAATCAACTCTGACAAAGTGAGGGTGGTGCATAGAAATCTTTTGTTACCTGTGAACTTCTTACCAGCTGATGAACCTCAGGAACCTGACCAAGAGGACAATGATGTGAATGATGAAATTGACATTCAAGGAGATGAAATTGCCCATGATGACAGAACTGCAAATTGGATATTAAGTCAGCCTGATGATTCTGTTGTGGAGAATGTTAATACAAACCATGCAGACTTACCTGATGAGTCAGATTGTGTGTCGGAGATGCTGACTTTGGAAGTGCTGGTACTGAGAGCCTGAATGACCGCAGTGATGTCGGAGTGAGAAGCGATCTAGAAAGAAGTGATCAAAATGTGACAAGTGATGTCGATTTACCCGAAGAGGAAGGTCAAGATTCTGATTCGACTCAAAGAGACCAGTTCACAAATGACGCCATGAAGGAGACTGTGGTTTGCACACAGCCAAGACATGTTGAAGCTGCAGTAACTCAAACTAGACTTGGCAGAGTCATTAAGCCTCCTAAAAGACTGATTTATGAAATGAACGAACAGCACATAGACAGTTCAGATTCTACAGTGAACTCTTTCGTCTATTTAGTTAAAAGCATTTTCACTTGAAGTGTTACATTTGATTTCATGCAAAGTTGAGAATACATAAGTAATGGATTAATACGAAGATTTGAAATCAAATAAGGAGTAGTACATTAAATTTTTGAGGTGTAACAGGCATCTCTTTAGTCTACCTTCAGACTAGGGTTAGGCGCCACCCTTGTATCTAGGTACTTCTTATGGGAGAATCTTTTGATTGACAGAAAATCATACTCCATGTATAGTTTTTTTCTTTTTCTTTTTCTCCTCATTATTAATTGAAAACATGAAGTGGGATTTCTATACCCTGTTTTTTTTTTCTATCTTTCTTCTTCATTGTTGGGTTTTCCTGTTATGTCCCCATTAAGCAGGATTTAAGGGGGGTGTATGTAACGATATAAATATTATAGTTGCGGGTTCCTTAAGTTAAATCCTGCATTAATGTGATTGCACTTTCTATTGGTTGTGCTGGGGGCGCTATTGCCCATTGAGTTCAAATTATCTGCAGCAGAGCACGGGAGAATTGCTGTAGGTGAGTCGCATGTGATTTAGCTCCGCGCTAAAAGTTAAAAAATACCTAATTTTCTTAGTAACTGTTAGACACTGTATGAAAAGGATTGCTCACAGTAAACACGGATTGATTTGTAGAGTGTGTTTTCCGTCATATTTGCAACTCTATGATCTTGCCATGTGCGCCATTATTTTCCATGTGCTTTCTAAAAGATGAAATGTGTTTTTGATTAGGTGGAGCTCTGAAGTACGATTCACCACATTGTGTCTCTTTTAATGCTGTTTGCAGGTAATTATTAGTGTTTAAGAAGTTTACGCTTCATATTGTATGTATTCTATATGGTTTAGTACAAACTATGTTTTGTAACACACTCCATTCTTGGTTTAAAACAGTCTATTGTTTTATATAGTTTCTCTACTCCTGCCTTATTTTTGTTTGCTGGTTTGTTAGAAAAAAAAAATACTAAGTGATGTGAACGTTCTGTTGTGTAAAATTTTCTGCAGCAGAGCACGGGAGAATTGCTGTAGGTGGAGCTCTGAAGTACGATTCACCACATTGTGTCTCTTTTAATGCTGTTTGCAGAGAATTAAATCATTCAACTATCAACCACCGGCAGTGTGTGTGTCCTTGTGAAGGGTGAGACAGACTGGGTCAGAAGAGAGAGGAAACCGAAGGTCACAATTGTATAGTGACTGGAGCCTATCTGAACATGTGATTTGAAAGATCTTTGGCAATGGGTTATATTTATAAAACAAGCTGCGTAAATCATTCATATATCTATTTTTACATAAATTGTAAACTAAATGTAACAATCTACACTGAAAAATGAATTCTGCTTTTTGTTTAATGAATAAGGCCTATTGAGAGTAACGTATCAGTTTCTGAACTACACACTCATAAACTAATACTAGTAACTAATCATTCACACGTTTCTTCTGAAGCAAGTATATCATGATGAGTAAAATGAAGGCCTGGATCAAAACCACATATTTAGGCTAGCGCTGGCCACGTCTGTGAAGAAAGCAGATAGTTTTAATGATTATTAAATGTTTTGTTATTTTCAGGGGTTACAGGAAACATTAATAGCTTACATTTTGATTCCATATGTCTGGACTGCAAATACAGCATGAGGATCACAAAAGCTGACTGGAAACAAATAAGAAGGTATTTCTCAGCATAGAGCACGTCAAGTTTCTGCCATCAGGTGGTCAAGATCATCAACTACACATATTTAACTGAAAACTATATGTGAATTATTAGGATCTAATACCAAAATCAGCTTCAGTAAAACATCCTAAAATTAAAAAAAAATATTAAAACGACTCATTCACTAACTGTGCCAGTGCAAGAAAATGTGACTGCAATTTACAAATATGTTTTCATGGACAAATCATGATTCATCAGTAACTTTCAAACTAAAATGTATTCTAAATATAAGAAAAGGAACTGAAGTCATATGAATGCAAAAATCACATACTCTGGGTGGCCTTCTAAATTTGTTAATACAAAATCTTATAGATATTTTATTTAAATACACATTTCATCATAAATGTGAGGAAGGCTCTAAAGGAAGGGTTGGGTAACACTTTATTTTACAGTGTCATTGTCACAAATGTTTCATGAAATTATGATAGTAATAACTACAAATTATGCATAATTACATACAATTAACTCTAAACCAACCCAAAACCTAATCATAACCCTATAGTCAGTACATGTAGTTACTTAATATTACTCAGTACTTAAATGTATAATAACAGTGTAAACAAAGACACCCTAAAATAAAGTGTAACCAAGGGTTGTTGTGGAATACTCTTGTACGGAAATGTGTTGTCTGGATGTGTTTTATGCAAATTAATATCCTCACATATGTAGTTGCACATTGAGAATACTTCCAGATTTATTAACAATAGAATGAATTTGTCTGCATATGCACACAGTAAATTACACTTTACATTTTCAACTTTTCAACCAGTTCTTACAATGTCCAATGAGCACTTTGTATATTTTCTGCTAACACAGCAAATCTTTTTATTATTTATTATCTTGAACAATTCTTTGAAAAAGAAAGTGACCTCTTTACAATAAAGACATACTGTAAATAGAAATGTATTCCTGAGAAAAGGTAAGATAATTCTTGGAACTCCGATTCATAATTTCATTTCAACAGCTCCTATATTCTGAAAGACATGAAATACATTCCCTTTTCTTTCACTGGCTATAAGACTGCTCAAATTCCCTGAGATAAGGCAGGTTATGAAAACTAAACTGAGATAAACCTGCACCCACATGAGTTCCCCTGGCCTCTTCATGACGCTTCTCATCAACTAGCATAGATTTCCATGTTTGGGCCTCATGAAGGCAGGCTACAGAGCCAAAGGAATGTTTTGTGTTTCTGCAACAACACTGTTGAACACACACACACACACACACACACACACATACACACATCTAATGCATATTAACTGATGCATGGTTGCATTAAAGTAAATGTCTTTTCGATGAAAATTCTCCCACACTATGAAGTTGGCATCAACACTGCACTGCACATAAATTAGTCTCTATTATACCTATAGGAAAGAAAAATATCAAAACACTTTCACAGTACATACACTGTTATAAAATATTCTTCCCCAGTAAAACATTGTATGTGTGGCTCACATTGCTAATTCATTTATTCTTTTTTTTTTTGGCACTTAAAAAGTGTCACTTTGCTTGTGTCATACTCACAAATCAATGTCTGGGCGAAAGGCATCCTTGCAGATTCTCAACACACAGCCAAAGCTCTTCCAGTCATAGAACACAAACTGTGAGACATTAAGAGAACTCATGACTATCATCAGTTTCCTCACATGTATTTCACTGGGAGAACTGATCTACCAGCTTGTTTTTTATAGATAAACATGCTGTCATAGCACTGGTCCTCATAACATAGTGCTTTGTTTACTTGTTCTTGTTCTTTTTTTCTTCTCTTTTTTTTCAAAAATATGTTATATGACAAAAACAACACTGTGCTTCTCATACTTATCTCAGTTATCTGATTAAATTACAGAATCGGTATCTAAAAAATACACAGTCCTATTAGTGTCTATATCTACACTATAAAGTATAAAGGTATAGAGAAGTATAGTATAAAGTATAAAATACACAGGCTATAGTATCTATGTACAGTAGTTTTCTTATCAGATTTTTCACAAATAAGAAAACAGAGAATCATGGTGGTTATGATAGCTGAATGAACTGGATGCCTTAACTAATATGTTTGAATTTGTCTTTACAAGAATCAGAGTTTTTAGTCATGTCTCTGTAGTCTCATAAATGCTAAAGATCTGTAAAAAGAAAACGTATACTCTCAATAAATATGACAGTGTAATACCGAGTAAAAACATTTTTTTTTTTTTTTAAATACTTGGCTTCTATGAGCATCAAAAACAACTCACTCCCTAAATACTATTTTAAACACAGCTCAGTAAAGACCAGACCAAACCTAGTTTGTAGCAACCAGATGGTGCACATGCACTCTCAAAATGGGTCATTTCTGTGATCTGCAACACATGGTCATTGTTCCTGTGTAGCTTCACATTAATATTTTTACCTTCACCGTATCTGAAAATACACAAGAAGGGTCTCACTTTCTTATATACTCTGAAATATAAAGGCATTTTGTTGGCATCTGTGATTCCATGAAGAACCTTTAACATTCATAAAACTATTCCTTTACATAAAATGTTCTTTAGATTATTAAAATGAACTTTAAACTATGAAAAAAAGTTCTCATGGTTCTCATGACTTTTCACTGAAAAGTTCTTGGGGAACCCAAAATGTAGTCCCTCACGCGACTGCCACATGCACAAACATAATAAAACATAAAGTAAAATCCAGGCCTGGTCCTCTCTCGTCCTTCACTGTCGTCACTCCCTTTAATGCTTCCGGAGCTCATCCTTGAGAGATACGAGACCGGTGTAGCGCGCAGCTGACGCTCATCATCACTCGTGCCACCGGCCTCTGCGCAATTCCCTCACGGCTCTTGCCTGCCCTGCTTGTCACAACTTCATTTTGTCCATTGTGAATTGATAGGAGTGCAGTGAAGAGAAGAAGTCATTGTAAGTGAGAAGTGGGCAGTTGTTTTTGGCAATTTATTTTGATTCAAGATTGTGAGGACACATGAGTTCATCATTTATAATAAATACTGCAATATTCCATAAAAAACAAGAATTGTCCATTCTGATTTCACAGTGAATTTAAATGTTGGTAACTTCTGTGCTTGGCTTACAGTACAGATACCTAATGTGCAGGTCATCACAATACAGCTAGGTAAAAACAATGATGCTTCTTTGCAGACCCCTGTCCAACATTATCAGTATAGTAATCTGCTCCAATTGGTTTAGGTAGGACATCTAAAGTCATATCAGGTGGGCAGCCGCAACAGCCTATTCATGACGATTTACAGAAGAACCTGTTAGGTGTGTCCCAGTTTGTGTACTTATGCAATAATTCTATCCTGTTTTGCAGTATAAACAGTGTGTTATCACTGAACATTTCAAAAAGATAAGGTGCATATTAAATACCCGATGATGCAATTAATTAACTAAAAAAAAAAGTGTGGTGGGGAAGTGGCTATTAGTCTCTGATGTTGAATGACAAAATAACCTTATAAAATTGGTACAATACACAGTTAAGTACATAATGCATGGTACTATAAATGCATACTATAAGAGTATAGTGTATAGAGTGTCATTTGGGACACAACTAATAGAGTAGCAGGATGAGATATCAAAACAAGGCCGTTGTTGTGCTGAATTTCAACTCCCTGCCAAATCACCCCCCCCCCCCCCAAGTTGCTATTTTATTGCCTAATCCTAACCCCACCCCTAATCCTACCCCTAATCCTAACCCCTCCCCCACACCTAATCCTAAATGAACCAATTGGGTGGTAATAATTTGGCGGGGTACCATTGTTTGAGATACATCAAGATGCACCACTCTAAGATAAAAAATCTTTCTTGCGGTACTTTGATGTCATACGCTGATTGGTCTGTGCAGTGCCGATGCATCTCGAACAAGCATTATGTCTTGAACATTGGGGGGGACCAAAGTTGTTGTTTTTTTCAAGGGGGTGGGCTATTTTTATTTAAAGAAATGTAATAATTGAAGGATTAAAAGTGCTTTAAGGGAATAAACAAGAAAAAAGAACGGTAAAAGAAGTTATAGGTCTATAGCCTAAGTAGGCTAGTCCATTTAGACTCTTTGCAAATAATATTTATTTAAAAATATGCACACATTTAGTCTTAATTGTATGTCTAATATGTCAAAAATGTAAAAAAAAAAAAAAACTCTCTTGTGTGATCTGATTGACCATCATTTTGACATTGAGAGCGCTGTTGGACCGCTGAGCAGACCAGCCTAAAAAATGCAACTTTTTAAACTGTCATCCCAAAACGATCACAAACAGAGTGGTGCATAATAGAGACCAGCATTAAGAAATATAAAATATTCAGGGGACAATTTGGCCATTTCCATAAATGCCTATGGTGGTTATGGCCCTCAGTCAAAACCCAGAAGACTAATTCACCACTGGTAGTGGTTAAACTCAAGATTTTCCAATGGGGTTTTTTCAATTTATGAGTAAGAAAAGGTATGTGTAACATATATGCAACACAAACTGCACACACTCACACCCCGTGTCATATCTAGTCTACTTACTAACATATTTTTAAGATAAAACTAACAGCTTCAATATGTGTTTTCGATATGGGTGTGTGTAATTTACATTGTAGACCAAAATGTTATCACCAAGTTATGTTTGCCACACAATCCCTATATATATATATATAAATAAAACGTATTTGAATCTCAACTGCCACTTACCCCCAACCTCATGACTTGGCTTAAGTTGGTGGAATCCATTGTATCACAGGTAATCCCTTTAAATAATTATGAAAACTATAAAGCAGAGTTTCTAAAGCTCAGCAGACAAAGAGCATCTGAAATGGGTCTTGGAAAACATCCTTACTCAAGAAAGTTCTGGTTATCCATATTCCTTCAGTCTCATGTGAGCAGTCGTACAGAGTCCATGTCAGTGCATAATACCAGTGGCCATCCTATCTGCCAAACATGGTTTTGGGAAGGCTCAGTACATTTGATATGTAGCTGATATTAGTCTTCCAATCTAGAGTTTCTAAACCTGTATTAAGTGGTCTGTCCATGCAAGAACTGAAGCAAGTTCAAACAGCTAAGTGAAACTGAAGAGACAGTCCACATTTTTTTTTACTTATTATTAAGATAACAATTCAGTTGATTTTTACAAATGGGAGACACTGAGTCCTATAAGTCAGGCCTTTAACACCTTGAACTAGCAGTTTCATTGGATTCAGTATCCCATCACTGTTGTCTCATCTCCTATGCAGAAAATCAAGCCATTTTCCAAAAAGATGGCTTCAAAAACAGTGCAATAACAACTAGAAGATAAGCTAGTTAAAGGTGCACTATGTAGTTTTTTTGGTCGCTAAACTCAAAAACAATAAACAAATAAACAATAAACTTCAAAACAATAACAAAGGTGTAGATTGATGAATATGGAATCATGGAACTTGTCATGCCGATGGATCTAATAATATTTATGGGAGCTACCACAATAATGTTTTATGGATGACATGACTGTGGTATGAATCAGGGCGTGGCCGAGAATCGCAGACGCGATCGCTAAAGAGAGACAGATATCAGTGGCACCGTGGGATATAAAGAAACGAGGACATTTCTACAGAACTACTCATAAGTGCTGAAATACTACTCTTAAGGTCAGTTTATTTGATGAATTAAAACTGTGAGGTAACACAGCGCTGTTCACTTGGTCCTAACGTTTCACTATCATATTAAACTGTATTTAAGTGTGTTGAAAGTTGTAATGTTTAGTATTAGTTTTTTTGCTGTATGAGACTTAACAGTAACCTAGATCAACATTAGATTTATCATACTGATTGATATTCTAACACTTTCGATTGATTGATTAGTCTTATGTAGCCTACATTTGCTAACCTTGGTCCAATAACGTGCAAGAGCGCCGTGTCGCAAATCTCTCGCCATCTCGGAAACGCCACAACCAACCGATATTTATTTCTCCTTTTGTCCCAAAGTTTGCTTGACATGGTCCATAACGATTGAATTTTATATACTAAACGACAGCACTGCACTGACCCGCTAGACTTTACGCAGCTGACCGTGTCTGTTGCCATGATTGCTATGCAGTACAAGCGGAAACCAGGGATAACCAAAAAGGGCAGATATTACGTCACTGACAGGCGACAAGAGAGGGACGGGGCACTATTTAAAATTATGAATTTCTCTGAATTAACAAATTCTTGGAAACATTTAGGAAAATGCAAGAACACAGCTGAACGAAATATATAACACTGTGCAATTTTAATATAAACATTTTACATGTTGTGCCTTTCAATACCTAAGCAATGTGACTTTACCACAACTCCCAGCTGCAACAGTCTATTCATTGCCCACAGAGGTGGAGCTGAACTAGGTCAACGCTCAACCTATGACGTCCAGAGAGGGGGAGCTGGACGTCATTTTGGCTCTGCAACTTGGTGGAGGCGCTGGTACGCAAGCGGTGCTGCCTCGCCCTCGGTTTCTGCTCAGGTGTGCGTGTGTCGGAGGAGCATTGCGAAGCTGAAGGGAGCGCAGAGGGATACGGTCATGTTCCAGACAGCAGGACGCACAGTCGCAGGACGGAGGATCCCCACGGCGAGGACAGTACGAGCCGGCTGACGAACCCAAGTGTGGGCAACCAGAGTGACCGTGGTGCTCGGAGCGCAGTGGGGCGATGAAGGCAAAGGAAAGGTGGTGGACCTGCTGGCTCAGGACGCTGACATGGTCTGGCAGATGTCAGGTTAGTTTATGAGTAGTACTCTCGGAATATGAGAATATATCTCCGGTAGGTTTGTGCAGTTGTGATGCGCTGTGTACATCATCATCATCATCATCATCATCATCACAAGGTTTGTACGGAAATATCTAGTCAGTGAGCAGCTGTGCAGTAGTGAAATGAATGTTAAGTGCTCGTGTAGCGTGCGATTGTAGGACTTGTTTGCAGTTAGCTGCTGTATTTTTAAAGCGGAAACTAGAAATTACAGCGCGCTTCCATTATTTATCTACGACGCTGTCTGCACGCGAGCGACGTCAATTACAATGCAGCTCTTCGTGGTACTGGTTTAGCTTAGTTAGCAGTGCACTATGTAGGGTGTTTTGCTAATGTCGCACACCTTGACTGAATTATGTGATATTGAAAAGCCAAGCGTGATGGCTGACCGCAGGCCTGTCTATTGTAAGCTTGAAAATCTTACTAGTATGTTATTTGGTAATATTTGTATTGTCTTTAAAGGATGTAAACACAGACTCTGTCCGCTCACATGAGCGCAGGACTCCTGTGAAGTCCCTAATGACGCTCGAAGGTGTGGTATTTATGTGAATAATGCAGTCAAAATACCAGATGTTGTTATTGTTAATAATTAATTTTTTTATGGGTTTATTTTACTCAACGTTAACCTCCTAGCTGTTTTGGTTTTCTGCAGTTGTCTCGTGTTCAGCTCTGTAATTCTTCAGACATGATGTTTTACAACTTTTAACCCTGCCTTTAGCAACTATTTATACTTTTATTAATTGAATGTTTTTTTTTAAAAACACAAAGCTAATTCTATTTATATATATACGAAAAATAACATCATCTGTAAAACCACCTGTTCTCAGAACTCAATACTTCATATAGTCTACATTAAAACAGAAATATTTCATATAAACATTTTAAGGAATCATTACCTTTGTGTTTAGAGGAGGGAAGAGGTACTTATTTTTAACTGTAGACCTTTTGCTTTACTTATACTTTTATTAGATTTTCATAGCTGTGCCTAGTTTGTAAAAAACACTTGTTTGGCCATCTGATGTGTTGTTGACACATATTGCTCAATATACCTCAACTTCTCACTACTCAAGAATCAGTGACCTCTCAAAACAAGGTTTTCCCATGGTCATAGAAAAACATGGTAATATTAGAAGTTTTAAAATGGCTGTTTCCATTAAAGTTTAAAAATACACATATATATTGTTAATCAGTTGGTTCAGGTAATAAAGTAAGCTTTATAGCATATGGCTCCATGTGTCAATATATCATCACATTGCACGTCACGAAAGAAACAGGTGTCACCATAAAAGCCCTTATGACTTTTGGGACACTGCTGTGCTCTCACTTAACCACTTATATATATATATATTAAAAAATATATATATATATATATATATATATAGTCTATATATATATGATATAGAATATGTGTGTATAAAAATAGATATTTTTTTTTGAAGATAGATTTGTGAAGAAAGGACAGTTTGGGACAACTGGGCAAATTGTTGTGGTTTGCTTACCCCAGTGGTTGTGTTATGCTTTATGGAGAGCATACTACTGCACTAACCCCCCCCCCCCCCCCCCCCCCCCCCAACCCCCCCCCCCCCCCCCCCCCCCTTGCTATGTAAATGAGGTATTGAGTAACAGGCAGAGGCTCACATTGCAAGAATTCATCTCCTAAGAATTTGTGAAATCCTGCCAAGGTTGTTGGACTGCATTTAAACAAAGTCACTCTGCAGCGCGTCTATGCAAAACCGTCATGTGTGTGCTGTGCAAATGGATGGGACAGAAAGCAGATAGTGTTAGTCTTTTTATAAAAACACAACCGCACTCAGCAAGTCTCCGACTGGTTTTTCCTTACGGGCAGAATGCAATGGAAGAAAGACCCAATCATGCTGTTTTCGTGTCACACCCCAATTTGATATGTCGGTCCGAGACTAGAGAGCAAATATGTAGTACTGAACAGTCATTTCACGCTGATTATACCTCTTTTTGTGATGTACATTTTATTTGCAACACTTAAACTCTTTTGATTTAAGCCGTAGTTTTTGGTTTTGGGTTAAATAATCTTTATAAGTAACAATACCTGATAAAACAATTTGTTTGGTTTTTTGTCACTGGTCCCTATTGGTTTTACTGGTTTTTCCAACCGGCTTTTTGGGCCTTGTTAATTGCCTCCTAGGCTTGAAATGGTCATCTCTTTCATAACTCCTTTCTGTATAATTACAGATTACTCAATGTATTGCGCAACAAGATGCTTATCTTCAGTCCAGCCTGTTATACAACAGAGGATGAACTAGACCTTTGTGAGCTATAAACCGTCTAATGAAAGGTGTTTATGAACACTGCCTTTAGTCAAGCTATGCTTTTGGTATCAATTTCTTTCTTGATCTGCGGAACTGTAACACCAAGTCTGACAAGATATGAATGGCCCATTCTGTTGCTCTTGACAAGATAAGTTGCATAGTCTTTTCATAGATTAGATTATGCTTTATCGACTCAATTTGTTTCAGAACAGTATATCAGTCTGCCCACTTATTCTTTTCAATTTAAGAGTTGTAATGTATTTAAAAAACCATAATTGTAGGCATGTCTGAATCCTTTGGGTCAGCTTTAATAATTCACTATCTTTGATTGCAATGTTTGCAGTGTTCATGCGTGTTAAAAACTGTGTTAATGTGTCAGCTGTGAGGCCAAGAATGTTTGCTCCGCTGATAATTATGCTGCCATTTTCAAGTGTTATATTCAATTAAGTTCCCAAATACATTATATGTATGGGGAAAAGGGAGTATTTATATGATTAACATTTTTATCAGCTGATTAATTTCTGGTGTTTTCTCCGGCTTTTGTTTAATTTCTAATTAAAACTTTTACGACAAAGAAATGAATAGCCATTTTTGAAATGTTTCAAGACCTCATTCTTATTAATTGAACTAATAAAAGCTTTTCAGTTTTTAACATTGAGCAGAAACCGCATCTTAGGAGGCGGAAACATGTTCCACGATGGACAACAAGAGGCAGGTTAATAAAATCACTACTCCTATTTCCTCTGTAACCCCTTTAGATGCACTGGGTTTTTTTTTTAATTCCTCATATATAATATGCCACTAGAATTGGTTTGGCTTATAGAATTTTCCCCCATTGAGAGTGCAATTTCTAAAACCTAAACATTATTATTTTGACTTGGAACATTTCATTTGTCATCCTTGAGAGATCTGAATGCCAAGCTGCCACTTTTTTGTGAACTTGAGACATGCTTTTAAATTTCAATAAATGCAAGAAGTAACTGTAGAAATATTCTTTTTTTTCTCACAACTACTCTCTCTCTCTCATTCCTCCAATGCCACTCACACACACTCACTCTTTACTCTGAGAAACCAACAAAACAAATAAAGCCATATAGAAACACACCCAATTTAATCTCACCACACCCGCCTTGTTGCAGTTGTGTCCAATGTGGGTGATAGAATGTGGATGACTTTGCTTAGTAATATCCGTGCATGATTTCCTCAACGCCTTGTTACCTCACTCTTCAAACAGTCATTGGAGCAGATCACTTTCATTCTAAGCCACTTTAGCCTGCCAGGTTTTTGGAACGCTGGGATGTCATCCAACACTGGCCTACATAACCTTCCGCAGAGGATAAGACAGAGTCCATGAGAGCAAACGTTGACAAACATCATATGAAAGTAATGTTCCAGGTTATATGAACATCGGGCTCTTCTGAGTTTTCTCTGAAACAAACTATACTATATGTATTTTTCCCTACAAAACCAAATCTTATAAAATTGTATGTAAGTAAAATGGGATACAGAATTTGCTTTTAAAAGTCGACATGAAAATCAGAATCGACCTAATTTATTATCATAATATAATTGTGCACTGGAATAATTGTGCGCAGGAACATTCTG